>CM050322.1:49760765-50360765 GCA_027475135.1 Bactrocera correcta
TAAAACTTGAATTTAAAAATCTTTGAGCTGGGCCCATAAACTGTTGTTTTACGTGCGTTCATTTCATTCAATCAAGCGAAAGAGAGTTATAATAGTTATAATTATTACATGGAAGCCTATGTTATAGTGCTATGTACTCCTCGCAGGGTTGCAATTAAATTGCTTCATTCTTTCCAAGACCAGGAAAAATTAAAAAAAAATTAAAATTAGGCCCCACTACTACGTAAACTGATTTGGTTTTGTCAAATCAGCTACTAAAGCTTTTTTTGTGCATTGCAGTGCAGGTATTAAACAGTAACAACATAAATTACAAGAAATACTTGGTGCAGGTTTGACTATTAAAACGAAATAGAGAAGATTCAAGGGTTTATTGTATTAAGGTCGGGCCTACCAACTGCCTAAATAATAATTATAAGGTTGTAAAAAAAATCTTGCGGTATTTTTATTGAATCAATTCGTGTGGCACCCATACATCGAGTCTTAGTGACTCCAAGCTTCTTCAAATAGTTTATAACGGTTTGATGACTACTATGCCGGTCTCTTTCGACCAATTCAGCGATTTTATCGCAATTTTCGACGACAGGCCTTCCGGAGGGTGGTGCATCTTCGACCACCTCTACACCAGAACGAAAACGTTGAAACCATCGTTGTGCGGTGGAAATGGAAACTGTATCGGGTCCATAAACTGCACAAGTTTTATTAGTGGCTTGAGTTGCGTTTTTGCCTTTATCGTAGTAGTACTGTAAAATATTCCGTATTTTCTCTTTATTTTGCTCCATATTTGCGACGCTATAACTCACGAACGACTTAAAAGAAACGACAATCAATCAAACACGTGTTAGCGCGAGCGAACGAGCTTTCCAAAAAGGTATAGCATGACCCGATGCGACGAATAAAACTAGAACTACGCGCTTTCAGCCCCAACTAGTGAAAATACCGCAAGACTTTTTTGACAACCTAATATTTATATTTTTTTTAGATTTTATTGCTATTAGTGATAAAAGTAGGAGTCGAATATGGCTCGTATTATTTCTTAAATTATTTTATTATATTTAATTTGTTAAATGACCTTTCAGCTGCTGAAGAAGCTGTAAAAACTTCCGTTATCCATTTTGTTCACAATTTCCTTACATACGAGTAATGCTTGAGTTAATTGAAGTTAAACCAAGTGGAAAATATTAATAAATTGATGTGAAAAACAAATAAAGAAGGGCTAAGTTCAGGTGGAACATTTTATACTCTTGCAACTTTCAGGAATCAAAGCGAGAGAAATACCTAAAAATGTAAAACGTCAACCTGAGGATCGAAATCCAAGCAATTTTTTATATATGTATATACATAATACTATATATGCAACTCTTAAATATATATTCAATATCACAAACTGTTAACATGTCACATATGTACTAAAAAAGGAACCATATAGAGTAAAGTCAGTCGGTTGTTCGAAAATCCTGAGTATGGGGGTAAGTCAAGTTTACGCTCAAATTTATTTATTTTTGGCATAAATAAACATTGTTATGAGTAAAACATATTGTCTTATTTACATTGAGATAACTCACATATTGGCCGATATACTCGTACGCTATACAAAGTCACATGGAAGTTCCGGTATCTTTATATTAGATATATGAGAACTAAGAGAAGTATTGGTCCGATTCAACCTATTTTTGACATATAGATAAACAATTATATGAGAAGGACCAACAGTTTACATTAAAAGTTAATGGGTAGAGGGGTCTACATATTCGGTACTTAGGGGCTGGGACAGTTTTTATTTAATTTAAACAATTTATGGTCATAAAGTGGCACACACCAAAGACATTATTCGTGCAAAGTCTTATCCCATTATATTAATTGCTTCTTGATTTCTGTGCTGGAAATTCAAAGAATGAAGTGGAATTTAAAATTATGCTACATGGGAAGTAAACGTGGTTATTACCCGATTTCGCTCATTTTCAAAAGGTGACATAAGAATATAAATAAAAATGCCACGTACCAAATTCGAAACCAATACCAATGTCGAAATCAGTTATTTGGGTCCCGAGATATGGGAATACACCAAAACGTGGGCGGTGCCAAGCCCATCGTCCAATTTTAACCACGGTCCTTATTAAGAATCATCATTCCATCACGTCGGAAAATGTTTACGTTTCTGGGGCATAGTCATTGTTATTGATTTATCGCGCTTTTGGTAGTTTTGAACCTGACCATTTTTTAAAAATTTTGTATCAACAGATGCCCCTTGCTACTGCGATCCCCTGTGCCGACTAATATTTTTTTTTTTCGTTTTATATCTTAATTTAGTGCTTAGTTATGACACTTTTTAGGTTTTTTGGTTAATGGCGTTTTTTGGGCGAGGCAGTGATAGGAACTCGAACTTTTTTTGTGCTAAGAAATCTGCATACTAAGTTTGGCAAGATATCTCAATATTGCACGGATGGACGAACAGATAGACATACAGCCAATCGGATTTAAATATGTCTCGTCACCCTGATCATTTATACAAGGTGGCGCAAAAATAACCTTCCAATCCTGCTTGTAAATGGCCGCCGCCACAGTTGATTGTCACTTGAGCCCTTTTTATGGCATTTTCCATCACTTTGGCCAGAACTTCAGGCAATAGGTCCTCACATTCTTGACGGATATTGTCCTTAAGAGCTGCAATAGTTTGAGGCTTGTTGACATAAACCCGCGAATTCAAACGCAAAAAGAAGTCTGGAGCGATCAAATTAGGCGATCTTGCTGGCCAGTGCAAATCGCCAAAACGGGAGATAAGGCGACCGAGAAATGCATCCGTCAGCACATCGGTTGTGGCACGTGCAGTGTGTGTCGTTGCACCGTCCTGTTGGAACCACAAGTTTTCCGATCCCAATTCATCAAGTTGCGGCAAAAAGAACTTGTTCATCATTGCTCTGTAGCGCTCACCACTCACAGTAACCGTTTGGCCCGCGACGTCTAGAAAAAAAAGGTCCGATGACTCCTCCAGCAAAAACAGCACACCATACAGTGACTTTGAGCGGGTGTAATGAAGTAACCCACGAAACAAGCGGATTTTCAGTGCCCTCGAAGTGTAAATTTTGCTTATTTACATACCCGCTAAGATGGAAATTGGCTTTATCACTCATGATAATTTTTGATGAAAAATCATCTTCCTCTTGGTGGTGATTGAACATGGCTTCAGCGTATGTTAGACGCGATTGGCGGTCAGCAGCTAACTGCTGATGCACCGTTTAGACTTTGTACGGAAACATCTTCAAATCCTCTACCAAAATTCGCTGTAAACACCGCCGACTGATACCCATTTGCGTGGCACAGCATCTGGTCGATGTCGGCGGCGCTTCCAAGAACTTCTCGGCAACAGCAGCAATATTCTCTGCAGAACGGCTACTCCGGTCTACCACGCCTGGCACCATCTCGTCTTGTGCCAGTTTTTTCTAGTCGAGCGGCTAAACGTCGCAGTGTTTCACCAGTAGGTGTCCGACGGCTAGGAAATCTGCGACGAAATTCACGTTGTGCCAAAGCCACCGACCGATTATTGGTGAAATAAATAGGAACCAATAACCCGCGTTCAGGAGCAGTGTATTGTTTACTTACGTGTATTTCGCTTGTGTTTACTACACAAATGTCAAAACAGAATAGACATTAGAGGTCAATTGCAAAATTTAAAGCATCTTCTGATAGGAGGATTACTTTTGCGCTACCCTGTATACATATAACCCAATACCATAGTTTCTTGCAGTTTTAATAACCTTGCACTTGAATGATTCAAAATCATTTCAATAAATTATGCAACTTTGCTTTGGCCTTTGCTAAAACTTTACTTCTTCTTCTTTACTGGCGTAGACACCGCTTACGCGTTTCTTCTTTTCGCTACGTGGTGCCAATTGGAGATTCTAAGCGAAGCCAGGTCCTTCTCCACTTGGTCCTTCCAACAGAGTGGAGATCTTCCTCTGCTTCCCCCGCCGGGTACTGCGTCGCATACTTTCAGAGCTGGAGTGTTTTCGTCCATTTGGACAACATGAACTAGCCAGCGTAGCCGCTGTCTCTTAATTCGCTGAACTATGTCAATGTCGTCGGATATCTCATACAGCTCATCGTTCTATCGAATGCGATATTCGCCGTGGCCAACGCGTAAAAGACCATAAATCTTTCGCAGAACTTTTCTCTCGAAAACTCGCAACGTCGACTCATCAGTTGTTGTCATCGTCCAGGCTTCTGCACCATATAGCAGGACGGGAATTATGAGTGACTTATAGAGTTTGGTTTTTGTTCGTCGAGAAAGAACTTTACTTCTCAATTGCATACTCAGTCCGAAGTAGCACCTGTTGGTAAGAGTTATCCTGCGTTGAATTTCCAGGCTGACATTGTTGGTGGTGTTTGCGCTGGTTCCAAGATAGACGAAATTATCTACGACTTCAAGGTTATGACTGTCAACAGTGACGTGAGAGCTAAGTCGCCAGTGCCACGACTGTTTGTTTGATGACAGGTAATATTTCGCCTTGCCCTCATTCAGTGCCAGACCCATTTGCTTTGCTTTGTTGTCCAATCTGGAGAAACAAACGTCCCACGTTTTGAGGCCGATGATATTAATTCCATCGGCATACGGCAGCAGCTGTACACTATTACAGAAGATGGAACCTTCCCTATTTAGTTCTGCAGCTCGAACTGTTTTCTCCAGAAGCAGGTTGAAGAGGTCGCACGATAGGGAATCGCCTTGTCTCAAACCTCGCTTGGTATCGAACGGCTCGGAGAGGTCCTTCCCGATGCTGACGGAGCTTTCGGTGTTTCTCAACGTCAGTTTACAAAGTCGTAGAAGTTTTGCATGAATATTAAATTCAGACATCGCGGCATGAAGGCAGCTCCTTTTCCTGCTGTCGAAAGCAGCTTGGAAAGCGACGAAGAGGTGTCTGTTGAGATTGCAGCTTCTCGACGTCGAACCTTCCTTGTGTTTTTTGACGTGCGTTTTTTGCTGCACAGAGGTGGGTGCGAATCTTGGCTGCAACAATATAGTGGTCCGAGTCGATGTTAGGACCTCGGAGCGCACGCACATCTAAAACACTGGAGACGTGTCTTCCGTCTATCACAACATGATGGATCTGCTTGGTAGTTTCTCGATCCGGAGACTGCCAGGTAGCTTGATGAATCTTCTTGTGCTGGAATCTAGTACTACAGATAACCATATTTCGGGCCCTGGCGAAGTCGATCAGCCTCAACCCATTTGTCGTCGTGGAGGCTCAATTTACCAACCATAGTACCAAAGATACTTTCTTTGCTCACCCTGGCGTTAAAGTCGCCTAGCACGATTTTGACATTGTGGCGGAGGCAGCTCTCATAAGGGCGCTCCAAGCACTCATAAAAGGCATCTTTAGTCACATCGTCCTTCTCTTCCATCGGAGCGTGGGCGCAAATCCGCGATATGTTGAAAAACCTCGCTTTGACGCAGATTGTGGCTAGACGTTCATTCTCCGGAGTGAATGATAGTACTCGGCGACGAAGTCTCTCTCCCACCATGAGTCCCACACCAAAGTTGCGCTCCTTTATATGGCCACTGTATTGAATGCCGCAAGGACCTACTCGTCTTTGTCCTTGTCCCGTCCATCGAATTTCTTGGACGGCGGTGATGTCAGCCTTAATTTTCACGAGGACATCAACCAGCTGGGAAGCGGCACCTTCCCAAATATGGGACCGGATATTACAGGTTCATGCCCTTAATGCGTAGTCCTTATTTCGTTTGCCATGGTCGTCATCAAAAGGAGGGTCACTCATCCAAGGCTTGTTGTTCCTTTTCATTGGTATGATATTTTACGTGGTGGGTCCCGAACCCAGCGCACAAGCCTGCGGAGGGGATGTTTCACCTTCTCACTTTAGCTCGCCTTCAAACGGATGATCTTAGGCTACCCAGAGGATACTTGGTCAAGGACCGGAAGTCGTGAGCTGCTTGAGTCATATGTAAAAGAATCGTTTTTGGCTACTCCCAAGTGTATGGCGATATGAGAGCTTTTCTCACATGCGTGAACTTCTACACATAACTCCATCCTCCAAACTTTGCTTGCCTCGCCCAAATTGAAGGTCGCATTTTTGTTAAGTTTTATCTGCATTATTGACGTTAATTCGCAAATCAACACGAAATCGAAATTAAATATTTTTTTAATACTCTCTGATAATGCTTTGATAATATCAAAATAACGAAGTTGACTTGCGGTTTTTCATGTATTTCGCGTTATATTACGATGAGTTGTGGCCGAAATCTATAGATTTGACTCGATTTATTAACTTAGCGGACATCAATATGCGAGGTAAATACAAATGAAATTGAACCACTGTAAATCTTAACTAGAATTCACAATAAAACGCACTTCGACAATTAATAAAAAACACATCTCGTTACCCGTTAAATTGGCAACACTACCTACCTATAGCAAGAATTTTGAGGAGTTTCCTCGGCAAAGCTTTTGAATTTCTCTTAACTGAGTCGTCATGATTAAGGTGGGATTGCAACCTGTCATATTTATTTTGAAAATGAGAAAAATTTCTTAAAGTTTACGCTACTTAACTAAAGAACGGCTGAACCGATTTAGCTGAAAATTCGTGGAAAGTAGCTTAGAACCAGGGGACGGTCATATGATTTTTTTATCTCTTTATATTAAAATTGAATACAATTCATGAATACATAAATTTTATTTCAAATCATAAGTCTGTGTTTAAATTTCGTGTAAGAATCATTTGAATTTTTTTTTTAATTCAAAAAAATAAAGAAATAAGTTAAAACTATAACGTGTGCAAATTATATTTTGCGCGAACGCGAATGGGGTTTTAAAAAGAATACGAAAGACCTGATTCTAGTGACTTTGTTCAAGCTACAAAACTGAAATTTATTTACTTTTCTACACCTAAATATTAGGTTGTCAAAAAAGTAGTTTGTAGTAGTTCGTCGCATCGGGTCATGCTATACCTTTTTGGAAAGCTCATTTCGCGCGCTAACACGTGTTTGATTGATTGTCGTTTCTTTTAAGCCGTTCGTGAGTTATAGCGTCGCAAACATGGAGCAAATTTAAGAGAAAATACGGCATATTTTACAGTACTACTACAATAAAGGCAAAAATGCATCTCAAGCCGCCAATAAAATTTGCGCAGTTTATGGACCCAATACAGTTTTCATTTCCACTGCACAACGATTGTTTCAACGTTTTCGTTATGGTGTAGAGGTGGTCGAAGATGCGTCACGCTCCGGAAGGCCTGTCGTCGAAAATTGCGATAAAATCGCTGAATCGGTCGAAAGAGACCGGCATAGTAGTCATCAAACCGTTATAAACCATTTGAAGAAGCTTGGAGTCACTAAGAAGCTCGATGTATAGGTGCCACACGAATTCATTCAATAAAAATACCGCAAAACTTTTTTGACAACCCAATATTTTGCTCATCATTTGTTTTTTGCTTTTTCTTAAACGTAGCCGAACCCGAATCTAGTTTTTAAAAATGGCTTGGTAACGCAAATCATTACTCCTGACTTTGTAGAACGTTGCTTCTACTTTGAGACTATCAATCTTTATTTCTCTAGTTATGCTGCCTATTGTATTTAATTCAGTATCTTTGATTCCTATTAATATTTTTTTTCACCCCAATTTGTTGTGGACAATTTAACTTTGCAAACGTATCATATCTTAGTAAACTCAAATCAGCTCCCGTGTCCACCATAGCGTTTACACTGATGTCGCCTATCAAAATTTGTTTATAAATTAAACCGCTATCTATGTGCCATGGTACATTGGACATGCTGTTGAAAGAATTATTCTCTGCCTTTATGTGTTTCCCAGTACCTTCTTTACACTCAAAACGCCTGTGTCCTATTTTCCCGCATTTGAAACACTTAAACTGTGGCTGACTTCGAAAACGTACAACTGCAAAGTTTTGATGGGGTTTTACTATAGTATTTATACATCATCTGTATGCAACGTCAAATAACATCGTATTACTATGCATTGTACATTGTGACGTTTTACAACACTTTTACTGCAAAGTTTATTTTCGCAAACAGCTGTTTTAGAAATTTAAATTCAACGACCGTAAAAAAAAGCAAAATGGATCAAAATAAACCCAAGAGTGCAATTATAAACGTTTTTTTTGCGTTTCTCTGAAAATAAATGCACAAACAACATTCAAATTTTTCGTAAAATATTTAAATCAAAATATAAAAGGGAGTGCATTTTAAATTATTTCAAATATAGTAATGATAAAAAGCAAATTAGAAGAAAGGTGCCTAAAAATTCGGGATTCTGGAAAACTATTAGCGAAATGCCAATTGATGTATTTTTCTCCCACTTTAGGATGAAACCTTCCACGTGTAAGGTAACTATACATACAATGTGCTCATAAGTATAAGTTTTTTATATTTAAAAAATACATTCACAGAAGCTTCAAACTATGTTAAAGCCATTATGGAGAACACCTCGAACTGGTCGACCTTGCTTATCGTTAGAAAGATGTATATACATAACTCTATGGAAACTTAGCAACCAAAACAGTTTCCGTGAATTAAGTGATCGTTTTCACTTAGGTATTGGTACTGCATATTACAACTTTATTCGTACAATAAAAGCAATTGGTCGCTTAAAAGCAAAGTTAATAAAATTTCCGGCAACCGACCAAAGTCAACGAGCTACTATGGAGCAGTTTGAGTCTAGTCGTGCTCTGCCCTTTCCATTTGTGTTAGGGTGTGTTGATGGAATGCATGTTCGCATTCAACAGCCTAAAACTGATAGCATAAGCTATTACAATAGAAAAGGACTATATTCAGTGGTTGTACTGGCAAGTATTATCTTCTTCAGGTATATTTAACACTTAAATGTAAATTCAATATTTGTAGGCAATAGCGGATAGCAAAATGCGTTTTACTGATGTATTCGCTGGATATCCAGGACGGTGTCATGATGCATCCATATGGCGCAACAGCCCAATACGACAAGCTATCATAAACAAGACGCTTAAAATTTCGCCACAATATCATTTATTGGGAGACGGTGCTTATCCTTTAGAGACTTTTTTAGTGGTACCATACAAAGATAATGGCTATCTTACACAAGAACAAAAAAGATTCAACTATGTGCTAAGTTCGACAAGAGTCTTCATAGAGCAGGCTTTCGGTATTTTGAAAAAAAAAAGTTTCGGATTCTTAATTATCTTGAAATCCAGAACTTGGTCTTGGCAAAGCACATAATAATGGCTTGTATGGTGCTTCACAATTTTATTATTGACAACGAAGATTGTAATATTGACGAAGAAACTATAATAAATCAAATAGACGTTGAATATAATTCACAGCCTGATGTGTCCACAAATTTTTTAAGAGAAGAAGCCATACGAAAAAGAACTAATCTAACTACTTTACTTTCAGCTTAATATTTATGTACATGTTTATATGCAATGGCTGAAGCAAGAGTCCACATGTTAATTTTCAATCCTTTTGTAATGTTTTTTTTTGCTAAATTATTCTAAAATTTTTAATTTGAATTTCAGCTTTTTATATTTTATAAGATATTTGACAACCATATACTTACTTCCCCATTAAACTGTGAAATTTAATATTTTATTTTTAAAGTTTTAATAATATTTATTTATAATTTGTACTTCATTTGTTTAAAGATATGAATAAATAAATTCATTTAAAATGAAATACATACATATACGTTACGATTATTTAAAAATATAATATTGAGAAAAGTGTTTAAAATAAGTCGTAAATGTGCTATGCACAGCTAACTAAACTCCGTCGGTAATGTATTCTATTGGTGATTAGACATAGATGTCAGTAGCAAACGGAGGCTTCGCATTTCTTCCATTTTTTGTTTTTCCACTTCCAGCTTTTCTTTTTCTACCTGCATCAACTCTTTTAAAATTTCTTTGTCTGCAGAGGCTTCTTTTTCCAAAAAACTAAGAACCTCGCACTTCTTCCGATCTGATTTTGATTTTGACTTTGGCGATGTGCTATCTAATTGTTTTAATAGCTTTCGAGTCAGGAATTCCCTCTATAAAATATCCTATCAAACTAGTATCATCTAGATTAATGGGTTTGGCTATCTCCATCACAGTGTACAAGTACTCTTTAAACGATTCACTAATTTTGCGTCGATTCTGTAACATTTTGTGGATGTCTAACGAAGATAATTTGATACCGAATTCATCTGTAATAGCTGATTTTAAAGAGTTCCAATCTTTAATACCCGACTGACTGCGTACGAAAAGTTTAGCGGCTTCTTTTAGCAATTGTTGAACATATGTTATATATATTTTTGTAGCTCATTCCACCCTAATGGCATTATCTTCAAACTTTTGAACCCAATCATTAAAATTTAATGCGTCTGTCCCGGTAAACGAAGGTAAACTATCTTGAATGTCTCTGAGCGTGAAGTTGCTACTGATTGCAACAGCTCGTTGCGTTACTGCTTCTTCATATGCGGATTCTACCTCACTATCTTCTTCATCGCTCTGTATGAGATTGTGATGTCTTAGAAGTCTGTCTCTAAGTACATTTTTCCGTCCTTGAATACTTAACCCAACCCTTCTTAGATGTTCCTTAAATGTCTCTACTGTCATACCTAAAATACCTAGAATCGTTTGTACCTCCATGGTTTTACAATATTTTACAACTATGAATATTATCAATATTAAATATTAGGTATAATGCAATTAAATGTATGTATGGTATACTATTATGATTTATACGTGCTATATAAAGTAAGTATTTAAAAATTAATTAATATTTCATACAAAAAAGAAGTAAATGTAGATGTACTTCAATTTTACAATATATAGTATATAGCAGGGATAATGGGATGCCCAACTTATTCCAGTGTGAGAGCGCCTCAAAATAAGTGTTTTTATAACATTTTCCATTGCCAGATCGAACAAAATAAGAAATTTGGGCATTTTAAATTAAAACACCCAACATATTACGATTGCAAATGATTATATTTTGGACTTTAAATATATAGCGAAGCTACTTAAATTCTTTTTTATGATTTTATGGTATATTAAAACAACTGACTTTCGATCGTTCAGTACTTAATAAGGTGAATTAAGCCTTATAGTTCTCAATTAATAAATGTTTTTAATCATTTGTAACTGAAAACTAATTCTATTATGCATCAAAATACAAAACGTTTCATTAAATATATTTAGATTTCTCATTTTCTTTGATTTTCATTGTTTTAAAATTTTTAGCGATAACAAATTCCTCCGTTCACATATATTTTGGGTAGGTGACAGGAGAGTTGGAGATCTCTTTATCTCTGACATATAGTATTATGTAATATTTTGTTAACAATTGAAGTATAGGTAACAAAAATGCTTTGAAAAATTGATTTGCGGCTTAAACGTTAGTTATAATAATTAATTGCAATTTTTCTATTCATTACTTATTCGCATTTTCGTTTACATTTATAACTCAGTTTCCAGTTCTTTAATTAATTATTATTATTTTTGTTTTGATTTCTGTATTATATGTTTAATGTAGTTACTTTACTTCTTCAAATTCATTTACTTATTTACTTATATTTTTTCTCACTCTGCTTGTACTGCTTCCTCTTATATTTCATTACACTCCGCTTCTGCCGCAGAATATAGCTTAATGGCTTTTACTGCTCTCGATCACGTGACTCTTTGTGCTTCGTTCTACCGACTATGTCTTCTTTCTTTTACACTTTAACGACAATACTGCTTCTCTGCTTGTCCTGCTTTACCTTACAATTCAAAAAATACCCATGTTCGTGGAAATGCTTTGAAGCCTCTGGTTTTTATCAGAGAATGTAAAGTGGTGCAGTTTCGATGTTGAACATTTGATAGATTCAAAGTAAGGAATTCGCCGCATTTGTTAACATTATAGGTCGGAATTCGCCTCACAATTTTAGCATTTTTTACAATTCTCTCACATATTCTAACCGAGAATATTAAGAGACAGAAATAAATGTATTTACGGCATATGATGACAAGGCATATATGCCGAAGCAGAGAATATGAAGAGGCAGAAATACACTCCCAACGAAGAATTTCGTTTTGCTTTTCGTTTAAATTTTATTCCATTTTGACAGCGAAAAATGTGTTCAAAACACACCTTTCACACAGAGAACATAAACACATTTTTTTAATGTTCTCTGTCTCACATACACAAGAATATGAATAGACATTAATATATGTATGCATGCTGCTTATTATACTCCCAACAACAGCATTGTGATATTTATATTTTCATGCTTCCATTTTTGCTTTCAACATGGGAATCGCAATATATGCAAATATGTATGATTTTGCGTTTTGCCGTCGGCCCTTCCATAATTTTGTATGAATGCATGCATAATAATATTTATAGTCAATTTGGACTTGCATATTTAATATTTTTATTTGATTTTTACATAATATACTATACTATAAATATTTTTGTATTATATTTCTTACTAATAGAAATTACATATATAACAACAATATATACATATGTATGTATGTACATCTTCTATCATATTAATCTTATGTATCTGCACATGCTCATATGAATGCATGTACATGTACGCATGTGCGTGTTCAAAAATTCAAATCATGATGTTATCAATTATGAATATATTACATGCGCGCGAGTTACATATATAAATAAGCCAGCAACAAACAGTAAAACTGATAAATTTTCTGAATTTCTTATTGAAATAAATAGCACAACCGGTAATCAGTAAAATTGTAATATGATACCATTTCCTTTGCTATCGCAAAAATCAAATCAAAAGATACAAAACAAAATCATTTTATTAACAATATTTCCGAGAATCTGTATAAACTATTTAGTTATGAGGTTATTACTTTAGTCAGCATTTAAGTTAAGTTTTTTGGGAAGGAAAGAAATAATTTATTAAAGCGAAATCTTTGGGTTTAATATTTTTATATATTCAAACATCACTCCAAAATTTTTTTAAACGAAATCTTTGATATTCTGCCTTTAGGAAGCAGTTGTTCGATGCATCTCCCATGTGCATTCGTCGGACAGAGCACAGGATGTAGGTCGCAATTTCTATTAGAAACAAAAGCTTCATAGAGATTTATATTTGTTATTAACGTATCTTCCTGATAAACTAAGAAAATTTAAAAAAAAAGTGAGAAATTCTATAATTTTTTTAAATTGAAAGAAGTGGGTTTTGACCAAACAAATTTTATTCCATCTTTTTTAAAAATATGTTCCAACTAGACTTTTCTTAGTCGCAACTTCTATAGAATTCATAGAGATTCATATTTGTTAATAACGTATCTTCCTGTTAAACTAAGAAAATTTCAAAAAAAGTGTGAAATTCTATGATTTTTTTTTTTTAATTGAAAAAAGTGGGTTTTGACTAAACAAATTTTATTCTATCTTTTTTAAAAATATGTTCAAACTTGAATTTTCTTAATATTTTTTAGTATAACTAGAAGATAATTTAATGCCAAAGATAATAAATTTTGCCATAATTCCATACGAGGCACATAAGACTTTTTGAATGAAAATGAATAAAAATGCATGATTGAATATAATAATGCAATATGTTAAAATAAAACGAGTAAGGAAGAGTTAAGGAACAGGGAGGATGGAGTCATGCGTAGAAGTTCACGCAAGTGAAGAAAGTTCTCTGATTGTCTAAGATCTGGTAGCCTAAGAATATCCGTTTGAAGGCGAGCTAAAGTGAGAAGGCGAAACACCTACTGCATAGGGTTGTACGCTGGGTTTGGAACCCGCCACGTAAGAAAACACCCCCATTGAGAAATAAACAACAGCCTCGGATGAGAGAACCCCCTTTGATGGCGACCATGGCAAACAAAATAAGGACTACGAATTGAGGGCATGCACCTGGAATGTCCGGTCCCTTAATTGGGAAGGTGCCGCTGCCCCGCTGGTTGATATCGTCGTGAAAATGGAGGCTGAAATCAGCGCCGTCCAAGAACAAGGACAGATACGAGGAGGTCCTTGTGGCATTGACTACAGTGGCCATATAAAGGAGCGCAAGTTTGGTGTGGGATTCGCGGTGGGAGAGAAACTCCGTCGCCGAATACTATTATTCACTCCGGTTAATGAACGTCTAGCCACAATCCGCAACAAAGCGAGTTCTTCAACATATCGCTGATTTGCGCCCACGCCCCGACGGAAGAGAAGGATGATGTGATCAAAGATGTCTTCTATGAGCGCTTGGAGCACACCTACGAGCGCTGCCCCCGCCACAATGTCAAAATCGTGCTTGGCGACTTTAACGCCAGGGAGGGCAAAGAAGGTGTCTTTGGTACGACGGTCGGTAAATTCAGCCTCCACGAGGAAACATCCTCAAATGGGTTGAGGCTGATCGACTTCGCTGGGGCCCGAAGTATGGTTATCTGTAGTACTAGATTCCAGCATAAGAAGATTCATCAAGCTACATGGCAGTCTCCGGATCGAAAAACCACCAACCAGATCGATCATGTTGTGAAAGACGGAAGACACGTCTCCAGTGTTTTAGATGTGCGTGCGCTCCGAGGTCCTAACATCGTCTCGGACCACTTTCTTGTTGCAGCCAAGATTCGCACCCGCCTCTGTGCAGCAAAAAACGCACGTCAACAAACACAAGGAAGGTTCGACGTCAAGAAGCTGCAATCACAACAGATAGCTGAACGATTTTCTACTCGGCTTGCACTCCTGCTCTCTGAAGGCACTCGTCAACAACTCGGTATAAGGGAACTGTGGGACGGCATTTCAAACTCCTTACGTACAGCTGCAACCGAAACCACTGGTTTTCGGAAAGTGCAAAAGAACAGCTGGTACGACGAGGATTGCCGTGTCGCAGCGGAGAGAAAACAGGCTGCCTCTTTCGCAACGTTACGGTTGACCACAATACGTGCGGAATGGGATAGATACCGAAAGTTGAAGAGGGAAGCGAGACGCATTTGAAGACAGAAAAAGAAAGAGGGCAAAGTTCGTGAGTATGAAGAGCTTGATAAGCTGGCCGAGAGGGGTAATGCTCGAAAATTCTACGAAAAAATGATATCAATATCATCGGCATACGCCAGCAGCTGTACACTCTTGTAAAAGATTGTACCTGCTCGATTAAGTTCTGCAGCTCGAATAATTTTCTCGAGCAGCAGATTGAAAAAGTCACACGATAGGGAGTCGCCTTGTCTGAAACCTCGTTTGGTATCGAACGGCTCGGAGAGGTCCTTCCCGATCCTGACGGAGCTTTGAGTGTTGCTCAACGTCAGTTTACACAGCCGTATTAGTTTTGCGGGGATACCAAATTCAGACATCGCGGCATAAAGGCAGCTCCTTTTCGTGCTGTCGAAAGCAGCTTTGAAATCGACGAAGAGTTGGTGTGTGTCGATTCCTCTTTCACGGGTCTTTTCCAAGATTTGGCGCATGGTGAATATCTGGTCGGTTGTTGATTTACCAGGTCTAAAACCACACTGATAAGGTCCAATCAGTTTGTTGACGGTGGGCTTTAATCTTTCACACAATACGCTCGACAGAACCTTATATGCGATGTTGAGGAGGCTAATCCCACGGTAGTTGGCGCGGATTGTGGGGTCTCCTTTTTAATGGATTGGGCATAGCATACTTAAATTCCAATCGTTGGGCATACTGTCGTCCGAACATATTTTGCAAAGAAGCTGATGCATGCACCTTATCAGCTCTTCGCCGCCGTGTTTGAATAGCTCGGCCGGCAATCCGTCGGCCCCTGCCGCTTTGTTGTTTTTCAGGCGGGCAATTGCAATTCGAATTCCATCATGGTCGGGCAATGGAACATCTGCTCCATCGTCATCGATTGGGGTATCGGGTTCGTTTTCTCCTGGTGTTGTGTGTTCACTGCCATTCAGCAGGCTGGAGAAGTGTTCCCTCCATAATTTAAGTATGCTCTGGGCATCGGTAACTAGATCACCTTTGGGGGTTCTACAAGAGTATGCTCCGGTCTTGAAACCTTCTGTAAGCCGCCGCATCTTTTCGTAGAATTTTCGAGCATTACCCCTGTCGGCCAGCTTATCAAGCTCTTCGTACTCACGCATTTCGGCCTCTTTCTTTTTCTGTCTACAAATGCGTCTCGCTTCCCTCTTCAACTCTCGGTATCTATCCCATCCCGCACGTGTTGTGGTCGATCGTAACGTTGCGAGTTAGGCAGCCTGTTTTCTCTCCGCTGCGACATGGCACTCCTCGTCGTACCAGCTGTTCCTCTGCACTTTCCGAAAACCAATGGTTTCGGTTGCAGCTGTACGTAAGGAGTTTGAAATGCCGTCCCACAGCTCCCTTATACCGAGTTGTTGACGAGTGCTCTCAGAGAGCAGGAGTGCAAGCCGAGTAAAAAATCGTTCGGCTGTCTGTTGTGATTGCAGCTTCTCGACGTCGAACCTTCCTTGTGTTTGTTGGCGTGCGTGTTTTGCTGCACAGAGGCGGGTGCGAATTTTGGCTGCAACAATATAGTGGTCCGAGTCGATGTTAGGACCTCGGAGCGCACGCACATCTAAAACACTGGAGACGTGTCTTCCGTCTATCACAACATGATCGATCTGGTTGGTGGTTTTTCGATCCGGAGACAGCCAGGTAGCTTGATGAATCTTCTTATGCTGGAATCTAGTACTACAGATAACCATATTTCGGGCCCCGGCGAAGTCGATCAGCCTCAACCCATTTCGGGATGTTTCCTCGTGGAGGCTGAATTTACCGACCGTAGTGCCAAAGATACCTTCTTTGCCCACCCTGGCGTTGAAGTCGCCAAGCACGATTTTGACATCGTGGCGGGGGCATCTCTCATAAGTGCGCTCCAAGCACTCATAAAAGGCATCTTTGGTCACATCGTCCTTCTCTTCCGTCGGGGCGTGGGCGCAAATCAGCGATATGTTGAAGAACCTCGCTTTGATGCGGATTGTGGCTAGACGTTCATTCATAGGAGTGAATGATAGTACTCGGCGACGGAGTCTCTCTCCCACCACGAATCCAACACAAAACTTGCGCTCCTTTATATGGCCACTGTAGTAAATGTCACAAGGACCTACTCGTCTCTGTCCTTGTCCCGTCCATCGCATTTCTTGGACGGCGGTGATGTCAGCCTTTATCTTTACGAGGACATCTACCAGCTGGGCAGCGGCACCTTCCCAATTAAGGGACCGGACATTCCAGGTGCATGCCCTCAAATCATAGTCCTTATTTCGTTTGCCGTGGTCGTCATCAAAAGGGGGGTCTCTCATCCGAGGCTGTTTTTTCCTTTTCATTGGGGGTGTTTTTTTACGTGGCGGGTCCCAAACCCAGCGCACAACCTTATGCAGGGGATGTTTCGCCTTCTCACTTTAGCTCGCCTTCAAACGGATGTTCTTAGGCTACCCAGAGGATACTTGGTCAAAGACCGGAAGTCGTGAGCTGCTTGAGTCATATGTAAAAGAATCGTTTCTGGCCACTCCCAAGTGAATGGCGATCAGAGAACTTTCCTCACTTGCGTGAACTTCTACACATGACTCCATCCTCCAACGTCTGGACGATATAGATTAAAAGTGCATGGCTAGATAGTTAACTCTCCCTTTTTCAACACACGGCACTGAACGACCACATGACAACACACCACACTAACGCTATCCACACAGGAGGACACCACACATGCAGACATTCCACATGAAGACACCACACACAAAAAATATATATCACACATGCGAACATCACACCACAACTCTACACTATCCAACCGCTCCAGAGGACGATCTCCCCTTATATTCGTCGATCTCGCACCGAACGAACTATCACGCAGCGTCATTTGTTCTTTTATACATCGATCAATTTTGTTATATTACATTATACATCGAACTGTCTACAAAAATACTTTGGCAGTGAACAAAAGGAAATAAAACCAAAAAAAAACAAATAAAAGGAAAAAAGCCCCAAACGTACTGTGTTTTGCTTTTAATTAATTGCGGGTGAACAGGTTGTGTTTTTTTTATATTTTATTATTAAATAATTTGTGCGGAAAGACCTAGCGCCGAGGGAAGTAGTGGCTAAAACCAACGATTTGAATATTGGCCCTTCGAGCCATAGTGAGAAGCACTATGGAAAAATAAAAAAACAAAAAAAAGTGCAAAAAAAAAAAAATTATTGACGAAAACAAAAAATTGTGCAGTGACACATAAGTGCATATTTTTTATACCGAATGAACAGATTTTCAAAAAACAAAAAAAATTTTATAAGCAAAATTATACGAGTACAAAAATTATACAGTGAAGAAAAAAAAAGTAAGACATTAACGATCAGTGACCACATAAGAGCGCAGTGCAGTGGCGAAACATATGTACATGAATATACATAAGTGTGAATAAAAGGGAAAACATTGGCCCTCAAAAGAAAACGAAGGTGCAAACTAGAAACATATAAATATAATTAAAAGAGCGGGCGCGAAATAAAAAATAAATGACATAACGGGCGCGAAGCCGGTTCGAACAAAAAAAAATATACATAGATTAATAACCACCAACAATCGGGCGCGAAGTAATACAAAACTAACGTAAAATTTTGACAACAATACCATCATCCCACCAAAATTCACCACACCAAAGGAAAGGACTGGCAGAAGAGGCCACTAACGCACACACTGGGAGGAGAAGCCAAAAACGCACACATACTCTAGTCCACAATACACTCAAAATTGTCCCCAAAAACCCCTGGCGGAAATACAAGTGAGTTGTATCGTGCCTATCAGTATTTATATAATGTATGTATATTTATGGTTTTTCTCAAATAAAAATGAAATAAAATTGCAAAAACTAAGAATAAAGATAAATTTGCGGTTCTAACCATCCGTTAGAATAAAAGAAGAGAAAACCGTTGCCAAACTGCTTCAGTATTCGGTTTATTTCCCGGTTAAAACCGGAAAACAAATAAGAAACAAAACAGTTTGGTAATAAGTGTAATAAATAACTGATTGCCGATAAATGCTTTCCGTTGTGTGAAAATACAAAATTATTTCAACACCAAGAAACCTGTTTTCAAGTATTTACTTGCACCAATTTCCAGCGGTACTCTTTATACTAATCGGTCTGCAGTAGTCGAAGTCGATTAAGAATCGGTTCTTGACACTCAAAAAATCGATTATTTAACGAGAAAACTCGATTCTCGAGTAGAATCGGAATCGAGTTTACCATCCCTACTGGCAGCCATCGCGTGCACATATAAAGCCTCCGCACAATTACCACCACAAAAAAAAATTTTTTTTTTTCCATGTTATTTATATGGAAAACAGAAAATTTGAAAGAGGCACCTCTTAATATTAATATTAAGAGCTCATCTTTTGAGTGACTTTTTTTTTTACACATTTCGAAAGTTTTGAGCCTGTTTTTCAGTTGAAAAAAAAGGTTGCCTCAAAATGGCACACCCTAGTACATACATATGTGTAAATAATATTTTTTCTTATGTCATATCCATATATCTAACATATATTTATATATAATGTGCAAAGAGTAAAAACTTGCTCTTTTATACATATATAACAGTATAACAACATATAAGAGTAACCTCTCTACATTTACTTATATACATGCACATATATATTGAAAATAAGTTGTCTGATAATTTTTTTTTTCGCGGTTTATACGTACTACGAACTTATATACACACATGTGTACACGCGTACTTATGTACAAGTATATGCGGAAACTTTTCTGGTGAAATATGTACTTCATTTACTCGGGTACCATTTAAATAAAATAAAATCGTCAAAAATTTAATACTCATCACATCATCAGTACGTTTTAAGCGGTGAAAATTTTTAACAATAATATACTTAAAATTTTGTACAATCTTGTATCGTCACTTATGTAAATTCACATATTACTTCAAAGTCCACATTGGAATATATCCCGCAATACCCCTTGCGTTTTGATCAACAAAAACAAGCAGGATTGAGTATACAATTTTCATCAACAAAAAAAAGCAGGATTGTGTAAAACATAATAAAGCGTAATACATATGTACATACAAGTGCAGTGATCTCTAAAACGAGCTCTCATTTGCACATAATAAAAAAATTACCATAAATATATATACGTACATATACAAATACATATAACAAAAAAAAAAATATTTGGTCTGCGGTTAATAACAAATAATTAAATAAAATTAAATCGAAATTATAATTGAATACTAGTAAAGTACATAATTCGAAACAAAAATAAAACAACTCTTATTTACCTTAAAAGAGTTGTTGGTTATACAAAATCGCCATTATACGCGGCTATTAAAAGCGTTTTGGTTTACTAATTTAATTAAAAACACTTATTCACGTAAAAGAGTTCTCGTCTGAACATACATACATATGTAGTTATATACGAAATCTGTGGTCAAATTAAATTCAATAATTTCAGTATAAAAAAATATATCTGTTTTATCGATTTTCTTTGAAACTCTTACTTACAAAAGAGTCGTCTTTTCGAAATATTACATCTACAACTTTATAATACCAATCAAGTTTTTATTGAAAATTTTTGTTTTCTATTCGTCACATTTTTTTTAATGAGCTCGACTCAAAAGAATCTAAACCAAGTCAGTTACTAAAAGTCCCAAAGATGATTTCTGACGAAAAAAGTCCATGTACACCTGCAGAAGTTAAGAAAATTCTGAATCGGCGCTAGAAATAAAATCCAAACAATTAAAAAATTTTGGACACCTCTCCAGGCTGCATATGACGCAATTGTAGATACTGACGATTCAGATCTATCAGAATACTTTAAATCTTCTGCTTACGCCAAATTTGAAAACTGCTTAGACCAGTATGAAGACACAAAAAATATGATCGCATATCAGCTAAAACTAATTAAGGCAGTTGCACCTACTCCACCTCCGAGAGTAGAGCTGCCACAAATTAAAAATCAAGAGGCAAGTTTGGGTATCCACCTTAAGGTGCCCGCATGCGACACTGAAATTTTCCATGGTGGTTATGAACCATGGCCACCCTTTCGGGACATGTTCACAGCTGTTTACATAAGCCATCCAAAATTATCAAATGCTCAAAAGTTGTATCACCTCAGATACAAAACAAAAGGTCAAACAGGCGTCATCGTAAAACAGTTCGCATTAAATGACGACAATTTCCATGTGGCTTGGGAATCTCTGAAATCAAGGTTCGGAAAACGAACGAATACTGGTAGATAAGCAAATAACGATATTAATGAACTTGCCCAAAATTCAAAAGGAAACAAGTGAAGAATATATGAAACTTCAATCCACTGTTTCCAACTATTTGTCGGTTTTAGCGACACAAAACGTTCCCACAGACGATTGGGACCCAATTTTTGTAAATATATGCACCGCGGCATTATTAGAAAAATCGTTATTGCTATGGGAACAATCTCTTTCATCAAGAAAAAAATGCCCCACGTGGCAGCAAATGAAAGAATTCCTAACTACCCAGTATGAAATCGCAGAAAGTGTTGATAAAAAGATAAATAAACCAAAAGGTATTTCCCATGACCTTAATAGAAGCTTCCAAAGATCCCAAGCCAGTAGCAACAACAATTCAAATAGAAGCTTCTTCAAAAATCAAACGTTCACATCTGAACAATACAAACAAACATCATGCGAACTGTGCACAGGGGGACATAAACTAAAATCTTGCGAGAAATTTAAGAAACTAAATATAGTTGACCAAAACAATTTTGTAAAGTCAAAAAGACTTTGCACAAACTGCTTATCACATGCAAACATGCTTAAAGATTGTGAAAGCAAATTTAATTGCGTTTATTGCCATAAACGCCATCATTCGATGTTACACATTACCAATTTTTCCAGCTCACCCCAAAACAGCACAAACATAAAAAGAGCAACAGGTTTAGTTGCAACAACGAATCCAGAGAACTACCAAGAAGCACCATTCTGCTAAAAGGCGTTAAAAACCCAAACGTTACATAGCGAAAACAACAGTAGAGTACTACTACCAACAGCAGTCGTCTCCATCGAACACCGAGGAGAGCTGTTTAAACTCAGGGCCTTAATAGACCAAGGATCGCAACGATCATTTATTGCGTCTAGGGCACAAAATAGGCTACAACTGCCTACAAAATAAGCCAATTTTGAAATTACGGGAATGGGCGAAAGAGTAGTTCAAAACTCCAATAAAATCTGCCCCATTACCCTAATTTCCCCCCAAGCGGATAAGCGCATTCAAGCTGAAGCTATTGTCTTACCGCAATTAACAAACATGCTTCCAAGCTATCAAATAAATAGCCAGCATTAGCAAAAAGTTTCACACCTTAAGTTAGCAGACCCCAAATGAAACATCACCGCTCAAATAGATCTTCTAATAGGCAGCGATCTCATACCACAGATAATACTCGAAGGTATTGAGAATATTACAAAAACACTTCTGGCGCAAAATACCATTTTCGGATGGGTCCTAAGTGGACTAGTTGCGGAACCAGTTGCCACGATGACAACTCAGGAAATCTCTAACGAATACCTCAATTCACAATTAAGAAAGTTTTGGGAGTTGGAGGAACTCCCACCGTATCAATCACAACTCCTGAAGATCTGTATTGTGAGGATTTTTTATAAAACCACAACAACTCGATCAGAAGATGGCCGGTACGTCGTACGACTACCACGAAAGCCGGAATTTCCCCGCACACTCGCCTTAGGTCATTCCCGCATCTCTGCTATCCAACAGTTTTTAAGTATGGAAAAAACCTATAAAAAAAAAAGCCAACTGAAACCAGAATATGATAGGGTCGCTGGCGAAAAAATCATACAAAGTAAATACTACTAGTTTTATTTGCCACATCATGCATTAGTAAAGCCAGACAAAAAAACCACTAAGGTAAGAGTTGTGTTCAATGCGTCAAAATCCACTAGTTCAGGAAATTCCCTAAATGACATTTTATTTACGGGACCAACGTTTCAGTCAGACCTAATGCTGCTTATCTTAAATTGGCGTATCTTCAGATACGTATTCAACGGGGACGTCGAGAAAATGTATAGACAAATAGTCGTTCATAAAGACGATCAAAATTTTCAACGAATTATTTTCAGAAAATCACCCACTAGTCCACTACGCGACTTTAAATTAAAAACACTTACCTTTGGTGTCAACTGTGCTCCATACTTAGCCATTCGAACACTGCACGAATTGGCAGAAAACATTAAGTCAGAATTTCCTCTGACAACCGAGGTGTTAAAAACGCAAACGTATATTGACGACATTTTGTCTGGAAGTCACAGTCTTCCACAAGCATTCGAATCCTTATCACAGGTTATAAGAGCCTCAAAACCGCAGGATTTCCACTGAAAAAGATTACTGCTAATCATCCCGATATAATAAAACATATACCGAAAGAAAACTTGTTGGATACTAGTTTGCGGTATCTGACCAGTTTTCATACACTACCAAGTCAATATCTGCAGTATCCGCCATTACAAAACGCCAAACGCAGGACGGCTTTCGCCAATTATGATACAAGCTAAAATCCTGATGCAAGAATTATGGCAAGATGGGACCGATTGGGACGAACAAGTAAAACCACTTCGTTTAGAAAAGTGGTCACAGTTCGCGAGCAATTTAAACGATATCTCACAGATACAAATTTCACGGTGGGTAAACTACTCCCCCGAACACAAAGTGTTGTTGTTGTAGCGGCAGAACACAAAGTCGAATTACACGGCTTCTGTGACGCCTCTGAGAAGGCATACTGTGCCACTTTATATGTACGCACACTAAGCGATAACGCGACCACAAGCCATTTATTAGTAGCTAAAGCAAAGGTGGCTCCTCTAAAAACGCTAAGTCTACCTTGACTTGAGCTCAGTGGCGCCCTACTACTCGCAAAATTGATTTCCATGGTGCAGACTCACTTAAACATGAAAAAAACAGATTGCATCCCTGGTCCGATTCTAAAATCGTTCTAGCCTTGTTGGAAAAACCACAAACGCATGGAAAACGTACATTTCTAATCGTACGTCACAAATACTTGACCTGATGGGGTCAGCCATTCGGCGACACGCAGCCAGTAGTGACAAGGGTGTACAAGAGGGTGTAAGCCGCTGCACCTTGCCACCACCACCCTCTGGTGGAATGGCCCCCGATGGTTAACAGAATCTCCCGATTCTTGGCCAAAATCGCCCATGCGCAATATAATTGCCCCAGAAAGTCGAAAAATCGACTGCTTTCACTCAACATTGGATGATAGTGACATCCTTGAGAGATTTTCATCGTTCCCTCGTGTCCTTCGTATTATCGACTACATGCTAATGTTCACAAATTAAAATTGAGGGAATTCACCCAGAGTCTAACCAATGCTATACATTGACGCACCTAGAACTCCAAAGGCGAAGGTCGCACTAATCGCATCCACTCAAATGCGCTACTTCAGCCGCGATATCTCATTATTAAGAGAATCAAAACCCATTGATAAAAGGAGTTCAATCTTGGTTCTTAACCCATTCTTGGACACGAAAGGTCTGCTTCGTGCGAATGGTAGGCTTGCTAACTCAAGCCTGACGTACAACGAACGCCACCCTCTAATTATAGCAGAGAAATCCCAACTTGCCACATTACTCCATAATTATATCCACTTACTCATGCTTCACGCTGAACATCGTCTAATGCAGCACATAGTCCGTCAAGAGTTCTATATTCCCCGTCTTAAGCCCCAAATAAAGGATTGCATTCTCATGTGCAAAATCTGCACTATGCACAAGCAGAAGTTGCGAACACAGATTAGGGCAGCACTTCCACCGGAACGCTGCAACTTCGATCTGCCTTTTACAGTTACAGGTGTCGACTTTGCTAAGCCTTTTCAGATAAAGGCGTCCATGCTAAAGTCCCCCACTCTAATGAAAGGCTATATGGCTGTCTTTGTCTGTTTTACGACAAAAGCAGTGCACCTCGAGCTGTGTACGAATCTGACAAAGGAGGCTTTTCTCACGGCATTCGCTCGCTTTGCCGGACGACGCGGCTTCCCTTTCAAACTGATGAGCGGTAATGGTAAAACCTTTATTGGAGCCCAAAGAGCCACTGAAAAGGAGTTTGTGGATTTTATCAGACAAGTCTCGCCAGAGATTGTACAAAGGTATGCTCCCCAAGGTATTAATTGGCAATTTATCCCCCAAAGCGCTCCTCATATGGGTGGTTTATGGGAATCAGCAGAAAAAAGCTTTAAATCCAATTTAATTATGAAGAGTTCACCACACTGTTAGTGCGAATTGAAGCCGTTCTAAATTCACGGCCGCAGACATTCCTCTCGCAAGATCCTTCTGACTTTACAGCCCTGGCCACACCTGATCCAGGCGTGGGGTCGCTATCCTTATTAAATCAATGGGAGAGAATAAAAATTCTCCACCACGATTTCAGCCGCCGATCAAAGGAAGAATATATAAAGGACCTTCATAAAAGATACAGGTGGAAGGGTCCATGTACGAGTCGTTGACCTCCGCACTCAAAGCGGCATATTAACAAGACCGCTCGTGAAACTATGTTTTCTACCACATATTGAAGAAACTGCAAATAACGAAAAAACCGCCGATGCTATCGTAACGCAATAAAATAACCAAAACCCCACCGTAATAAACCCGCAAATAAAAAACTCGTTGAAACTAATTCGAAACCTAATGCAATGGTTGGTTTATGTGACGATCCTTTCATGCCACATAACGTGGCACAATCGCCATATACATTTTAATGATACACATTTATAACCACATTCCTCCTCCCACACAGATTACCATGGATGTGTATATGCCAACTGTGCCAACGCCAACGGTGAGGTCAACCATAACCGTGCCGCGCCCTGTGACAACTCCAGCGGCCACCACCACTGCAATTGGACCTCGTAGTGGCACGCGACCACTACCACCGTCCGCAGCACCCGTAGGGGAACCTCAACGCAGCCGATGTCCCCTATGTCGGTGCCTACACCGGCTACAACACCGTAGCATTTTTCGAAGCATGCAGCCCATGCAGCGGCAGAAGTTTGCTCAGGCTCACGGGAATTGCCTAAACTTCTTGCCCACGGTACACACCACCCAGGAGTGTACATCAATCACCCTATGCCAACTGTGCAATAGGCCGCACCATACCATGCTGCATCGCACCACAAAATGGCCCGTCGCACAACAGCTCGCCCCGAGCCAATCGCAGCAGCCCAGTCGTCCCAGTCGGCACCGAAGGCTAATTGGCCCCCCCATCTTCCAGACCGAGGAGAATTGAAGCATCCCCGCGACGCCAGCAGCCTCGTGTACCACGCCGCTCCACTGGCCTTAGCAGCGTTGATGCCACGCTGCAGCAACTACAGCGACTGCTAGACTAATATTCGCCTAGGGGGGCCGGGATGGCTAGATGAGTTAGCTCTCCTTTTTCAACACACGGCACTGAACGACCACATGACAACACACCACACTAACGCTATCCCTACAGTAGGACACCACACATGCAGACATTCCACATGAAGACACCACACACTATATATCTAACTATATATATATATATATCACATATGAGAACATTACACGACAACTCTACACTATCCAACTGCTCCAGAGGACGATCTCCCCTTTTTTTGCGTCGATCACCGAGCACACCGAGTAAACGTCCGTCGCAACATCATTTTATTCTATTTATTATTTTTATTCTATTCCGCATCCTCTCATCACCATATTTGTCACGATTGGCATCTCTGCAATTTATTACAATACTCATTCATTTTTATTCGTTCAACTGTATATATTCATTTATTCATTTTTACTTAGAATAGGTTCATTTTAATATGTAAGCGGGCAGTCGCATTTTGAATTCAATAAAGAACGGTCATCTGACTCTGTCTTGAAGAACAGACTTCAGAAGTGGGATGGACTTAAATAATTCAACGGTAGTGCAACTGAAAGAAGCGTTGAAAAAGTTAAATTTAAAGACCAGCGGGACAAAAGCCGAACTAATAAGCCGACTCCAAGACGTAAATATAGATTTGCTAAAGCAAGTTATGCAGACAACTGAATCATGTTGCGCAAAGTTAGCGCAGGGAAGTGATGAAAATCAGCAGAAGAATAGTGAGCCATCGTTGAACAATGATCGGGTAAGGACGCAGTTGGAAGTGCAGGTTAGCGCGTTATGTGGCACAGTGGAAATGCTAACTGCACAACTGCAGACTCTACGTTCAACAGGTCAGGATATTCGGGAAACAGTGCACCCAGTTACCCGAGCGCCGATACCAATGTCGTCAGCATCATTTGCGTCGCAAGGAGAACGCAATTTATTTGCGCAGCCGTATGTAAGTTAATCAAACACAAACGGTTGATTTAAAAAAGTATATTTTCGGGAGCTAATGCTCCTTTATTCCTTCAACTCCAACTAAAAACTAAACTTTACATTTTATCATTCTTAATGCTAGCCCTAAATCTGTCGCTACTGCTACGTGACCAAAAGTGCTGATTCTGTGGTTCCCACCGTTTTGCTAGATTTGTGTTGCTAGCCGTCCGTTCCCATAGTCTGGAGTTACACGTTCCGCAACGTCAGCGACTTTATTAGTTGGATGTATGATGGATGTATGTTGGATGCCTATGCCTTAGCATAATGAGGTGTTATGTTGCTCTAAAGAATGTTGGTGTAATAGTATGCGTGTCTTAACATTTGTTAATATGTGTCGTGCTAACATGTATGAGCGGTCACGCGCGACAACGCAGCCAAGTACGCAGCAACCACCTACGTCGTGGCATCCGAATCAATCGTTTATCATGCAACAACCAGTAATTACGACACAAGAAATTAATGCGTCAAATGCGCACTTGCTAACTACGCCACAAACAGAAACGCATACAGAACATAGAGAACGATCAGCGCCTTGGTTCGATGAAACATGCACGATAGCGGGAGAGAGAGCACAAGCAACAAGAGGCAGATGTTATACACCAAGCGAAATAGCAGCGATTCTGCCTGAGTTCAACCCCATTGACAACACGTACAAGTCGATACAATTTATAGAGAGAGTTGAGCAATTGAGAGCAGCATATCATTGGGAAGACACTTTCGTCATATTCGCTGTTCTCAGTAGGCTGCGGGGAGTGGCTAAGCGATGGGCTGAGTGATTTTGTAGTTTCTTTTTTGGCAGATTTTCCGTGCGTTAGAAATTCTGCAGACACACATATAAGAATGATGGATACGAAAAGGGGTAAGGGTGAGAAAATTGATGAATTTTATTATAAAATGCTAGCAATAGGCAGACGAGATAATATTGACGATATGTCTATTATACGATATATTATTAATGGATTAATGGACGATAATTTGAGTAGGGTTTTAAGTGCAATGAAATTTAATAAGTGTTCTCATTTATTACAATCGCTGTTGAGTATACCACCGTGCGGGGAGAATAAATTTAAGCTAAATGAATTTCACTACAAACCACAGCAAACGCCAGATGTGGCAAGTAGGGTTAGCAAGAGTGTAAATGGCCCAATATGTTTTAACTGCCAGGAAAGTGGGCATATTGCAAGGAATTGTCTGAAGCCTCGTAAAAAGAGAGAGGTTAAACAGAATGAGCGAGTGAATCGAATAAAAGATAGTTAATGTGTAGAAAGTGCTAAAAGAGTAAAAGTTGAAGAAAACGATATGTCAGTGAATAAAATAGAAATAGAAAGAAATCAGTGCAAAGAGTTGTGCATGGACATTGAAATTTTTGGCAACGAAAATGTACGGTGCAAGGCAATAATTGACTCAGGCAGTAGCAGATCACTGGTTAGGAAATCAATAGCAACAAAGTGTGGTTTGCGTATCACTGAGTGCGATGAAAGGTTAATTGGTTTTGGAGGTAGTCAGATTACCTGCCACGGAAAATGTTAGCGCATATTAGAATGAATGAAGCTACACGATCTGTCGAATTATCGGTAATAGACGACTCGGTGATGACTTACGAAGCAATTGCTGGTATTGATGTCCTATCCAAAGGCACTGTAGTGATTGAAGAAGGCATGTGCACAATCATGCAAATTAAAAGGGATGTCTTAGATATATGTAGGTGCCAAGTTAAGGGTAGAGATGGAGCAAAAGCTAGTTGAAACGGTGAATATATATGCGAACTGTTTTGGTGAAAAGTTACCTGAACTGGGCATATCAAGGCGATTCAGAATGAATATCAAATTAACGTCATCGAAACCAATATATAAGAAACCATATAGTATTCCAATTCCTAAACAGCGTGTTGTTGAGGAAAGCGTAGATGAGTTAATGCAGTTGGGTATTGTGCGTAGATCTGAATCCACCAGTAATTATGGTGCGTAACCAGTAATTATGGTGCCAGTAGTTATGGTGCGTAAGAAAAATGGGGAGGATAGGTTGTGCGTCGATTTCCGTGAGTTAAATGCTGTAACTGAAAAGCAACCGTGGTTGATGCCGACAGTTGATGGCGTTTTGGCGACACTGTCTGGTAAAAAGTTTTTCACCACATTGGATTTAATGTCTGGCTACTACCAGATTGAGTTAGAGGAAGACGCAAAACCGTTTACAGCTTTTGTAACACACAATGGCCAATATGAGTTTAATAGAATGCCATTTGGTTTGCGGAATGCTCCGTGTACATTCCAAAAAATGATGACTCAGCTGATTGCACCGCTGAATAAAGCAGTTGTAAGCAATGTGGATGAGGTGATTATAGATACTGATAAGGAAGAAGAAAATTTATTTTACTTAGAAGAGGTTTTAAAAATCGTTCAGAAGGAAGGATTAACCCTAAGATTCTCAAGGTGTTTATTCATGAGAAATGAGGTTACTTTTCAAGGGCATCAGGTAGATGAAAATGGTATTAGACCGGGTATTGTAAAGACATCGGCAATTGAACACTTTCCAACGCCACGAAATCAGGTAGAATTTGGAAGGTTTTTAGGGTTGACAGGTATGCATTAATCGCTAAGCCTCTCTTACGAAGAGGGACGCAAGTTTCGTGTGGGACTCGACATGTGAGGAGTCATTCCAGCGTTTAAGCGAGTTGATAAGTAAAGCCCCAATTTTGACAATCTACGTCATCACGAAAGACCATGAGCTCCATACAGACGCATCAAATATGGGTATAGCCGCTATTCTAATGCAACGAGATGAGAGTGGATTGAAGCCAATTGCATATTATAGTAGGACATGTACGCAACAGGAAAAGAATTGGCATGCATATGAACTGGAAGTGCTCGCTGTGGTTGAGGCATGTGAACGCTTCAGAATGTTCTTACTCGGTAAACGTTTTACAATCGTAACAGATTGTCAGGCGCTGACGACTGCAAAGATGTCAAAACCTATGATTCCGAAAGTAGCGCGTTGGCTACTACGACTGTTGGAATACGACTATGACATAATACATCGGGCCAAACAGGTAGAAGACGTAACCAGTAAGATTTTAACGCTAACAATTGACGATTGGGTTTGCACCATGCAGAGACAAGATAGCAAGCTGAATGAAATTATGCGCGTAATCGAGGGTAAAGACGCTGGCAATCAACGCAGTGACATAAGAAAAAGTTTCTGTTTGAAGAATCACCAGTTATTCCGCTTAATTAAGAATGGGAGTAATTTGTTAGTTGTTCCAAAAGGCATGCGATGGCGAATACTTAAACACTGCCATGACGATGTGGGTCATCTCGGTGTGGACGGTACTTTAAAAAGGATCATGCAACATTTTTGGTTTCCGCGCATGAGGAACTTTACAAAGGAATGCGAGCTCTATGGCATGGAGGTTCCAAAATTACCATTTCACACTTTACACTTGGATCATCTTGGATCATCTTGGGCCTTATGTGAAAAGTCGACGTGGTCATAAGTACGTTCTTGTCATCGTGGACGCACTCACGAGATATTCAGTAGTTTTCGCAACTAGATCTACGAAAACCAAACCGGTCGTAGATGCATTGAATGATTTGACTCTTTTCTTCGGCCTACCGCAACGAATTGTAATAGACAGAGGTACCGCATTTACGTCCGCAGCATTTGGTAACTATTGCGAGGCAAACAAGATACAACACATTAAGGTAGCTGTGCGTACACCACGTTCGAATGGTTTGGCAGAAAGGGCTAATCAAGCAGTATTGGCATTTTTGAGAGCATCGACCAGCGAGGCGAAAGATTGGGAAACACATGTTCGTATGCTGCAATGCTGTCCTTAAATACTAAGGTGAACGTGACAACAAAGTTTGCGCCGATTGATTTGGTATACGACTTTCCCCTACGCGATTTAAGTGGTAACTTGATGCTGGCAGCGATTCAGAACGAAGAAGAACATCTGCAAATGAATGGTCGACGAAGCGAAGCTATACGAAACATCAAATTGGCAGGAGTTAATTGGAAAGCCAAATTTGAGGCACATCACACTAAACCAGTACGATACGAAGAGAGAGCGCTAGTGCTGGTCGAAGCTCCTCCACCAAGCACGGGCGAGTCGAAGAAGTTACACCCGAAATATAAAGGTCCCTACGTGGTTAAAAAAGTATTGAGGTTCGATCGTTACGTCGTTGAAGATATCGAAGGCATGCAGCGAACGCAACGTCACTACAGTCAAATTGCAACATCTGACAAGATGAAACCGTGGTTTGCCTTGTTTCCAGAAATAGACGATGATGGTGATCCTAAAGATGCTATTAATGACGAATAACTCGGGACGAGTTAATGTCAGGAGAGGCCGAGCTGTCATCACCATATTTGTCACGATTGGCATCTCTGCAATTTATTACAATACACATTCATTTTTATTTGTTCAACTGTATGAATTCATTAATTCATTTTTACTTAGAATAAGTTCATTTTAACATGTAAGCGGGAAGTCGCATTTTGAATTCAACGGTCATCTGACTCTGTCTTGAAGGACAGTCCTAAATATATTTCACGGTAATAAAGCGAAGAACCCAAAATCGAGTGTGTCTATTTTATTAAACATTTTGCCGGTTAACGAAAGTGTTGAGTGCCGAGGTAAGTGGTGTCAAAAAAGTGCTAAATAAATAGTGCATTTAATTAATTGAAAAAATAATTTGAGACTTCAGCATAATGGCTGGTATAGTAAGAATCGAGCCACTAAACGCGGAAACATTTGATTCATGGAAGCTACAAATGCGGGTAATTTTAATAAAAAATTACTTGTGGGAATACGCTGATGGCAATTAATTGTATCCCACAGACAAAACTCTCCGAGTGGAAAAATGCTGACCAGAAGGCATCAGCGGACATTACGTTGGCGATAGCGCCATCTAGGGCTGATATCGGAGTGCAGAAGTGTACGTGATATTTGGATAATCCTGGAATCGACATTCCAATCAAAGAGGTCAGATAGAAAATCAACGTTACTTAAACATGTAGCGTTGTTGCGTATGTCAGATGACGAGAAAGTTCGAGAACACTTTAACAGGTTCCTCGATGCAGTAGCGAAGCTTAAAGAAATAGGCGTCGAAATTGGCGACGAGCTACTGGCAATTTTGTTGTTGTACAGTTTGCCGGCGTCATACAAGACATTTACATGTGCAGTTAAAACGCGGGATGAACTACCAAAGCCGTACATTCTTCTTGTTAAAATTCTCGAAGAACACGAGTCGCGAAATTCAAAAGAAGACAAAGTGGAAGACAATAACGTGGTTTACATAAAGAAACAGCAAAGCCAATCGTATGTTGATCGTAATTCGTCAAATTCAAAGGAAACAAAAAGTGCTATCGGTGCGGTAAACCAGGAAATTCCGGAAGAAACAAACGAAAAGGCAAAAGTGGCTTTATGTTCAGTAGAAAAAGTATTTGCCGTCCCTATAGGAAATATGAGGTGGTGTTTGGACAGTGGCTGCGCATCTCATATGAGTGCGAATAAAAACATTTTTGAAAGTGTTAAACTAGTAAATGACGAATTAAGTTTGGCAAATAATTGCTCAACGAAGATAAGTGGTGTTGGTAAAGTATGCACCACAGCAAACGTTCGCGGAAAACAAATTGACTTAGACTTAGAAAACGTTTTACATGTGGCCGATTTGCGTACGAATTTGCTGTCTGTTGCTAAAATTACCGACAGAGGTTACGCAGTTAAAGTCAAAAGGAGTGAAGCCGTGATTATGAACAGAGATAATGAAGTGGTATTGGAAGCCGAATGAATTGGCAATTTGTATTATTTAAAAACTTTGAAAGATTTCGCAAATTTGGCAAATTAAAAAAACAATATCGATTTGTGGCATTACAGAATGGGACACGTTAACGAACGCGATTTGAAATGAATGGAAAACGGTTCGGTATATGGTTAAAAATTTAAACAAACTGAAAAACTCTGCGATTGTGAAATTTGTGCAAGTGAAAAATAAGTGCGTGCAACTTTTTTTGATCAGTTGGAAACAGAGTTGACGATCTGCTAGAGATTGTGCACAGTGACGTGTGTGGATCAATGAGGTGTGAGTCCCATGGCGGTGTGAAATATTTTGTAACATTTATTGACGAAAAGTCAGGGTGGTGTGAAATATTTTTCATAAAACAAAAATCACACGTACTCGATGTTTTTAAAGAATATAAAGCTAAAGTTGAGGCAATCACGGAAAAGAAAATAAAAGCGTTGCAATCGGAAAACGGGCTTGAATATTGCAATAATGAATTTAATACGTTTTTAAAAGAGTGCGGAATCAAACGTCGACTTACGGCACCGTATACTCCGCAGCAAAATGGTATGGCTGAACTCAAAAACAGAACTTTCGTTATAAGGCCAGGTGCATGATGAAACATGCGGGTGCACCACCATCATTTTGGGCTGAAGCAGTGAATACGGCGTGTTATATTCGAAATCGTTGTGTAAGAAGAACAACGGGTGAAGTTCTATATCGGGTCCGGGTATGAACCAAAAAGAATCCGACAGTGGCGTATATGAAAATATTATATATATCCTTCAAAAGGAAAATTCGATTCGCGCTCTGAGCCAAGTATATTCCTTGGCTACTCATGCGTTTCAAAAGCGTACCGTTTGTATTTAAGACTAAAAAGTGCATAATAATAAGTCGTGATGTAAAGTTCATCGATAAGTCTGCTATTGATTGAACTTTTGAAGAATTTGAGCACGAAAATGAAAAAGACGTTGAGTATGAAAACAAAATGGACGTTATTTGAGGTCGAATGTGGGAATGAAGAGTTTGTAGACGCGTCTAATGGTGCGGTAGGTGTAGGTAATAAACAACGGCGCAGAGGCCGACCATCGTATGTACGTACGGGGCAAAGGGGGCGACCACGAAAAATGTGTCGCCAGTTAATCGCCAATAACCATTCAGAGGAGGAGGTTACTGATCCAGACGATTTTTACGAGTTCAACGAAGCACGTTTTATAATTTATGATCCGTAAACTTTGGCAGAGGCATTGAAGTGCGAGGACGCGTCTTTATGGGTAAAGCGCTTGAAGACGAATTTCTGGCGCATATGAGAAACAAAACTTGGCAAATAGTTGAAAAGATTTTGAATAGTAAAGTAATTAGTAACAAGTTTGTGTTCCGTACCAAAGACGAACATTTAAAGAAAGTTCGACTGGTTGCAAAGGGTTATGCTGAACGACCGGGGGAAGATTTTAACGAAGTTTCCTCTCCGGTTGTACGGTCAACTTCAGTGCGGCTCTTTACAGCATTGAGTACAGAACTGGATCTCCAAATACATCAGATGGATGTGGTCACCAAATATTTGAATGGAGATCTAGACGAAAACATCTACATAGATGTTCCAGATTTACTTATGAGTGTGTTGAAGAAAATTCAACGATGTCAACCTGTGGGCTTAGAAGGTTTGACAAAGTATAGTAGAGAAATACAGAAAACCGCAAGAGAGTGGCAAACAGCTCTACAACGAGAAAGCCCTGTATGCCTAGTAAAGAAAGCATTGTATAGTTTGCGACAGTCAGAGTTAATGTGGTATCACAAATTATCAGCAACTCGAGACAAGATTGGATTAAAATCAACGACATTTGATCCATGTTTCTACGTACGTCGAGAAGGTATTATGTTGGCCATAATATACGTAGATGATTTGTTGTTAGCATTAAATAACGAAAGTTGCTTAAAAACAACGAAGAAAACGCTCTCGTAACATTTCGATATGAAGGATATCGGTTACGTCAATCGTTGTTTGGGTAAAGATTTTCACCAGAATCGAGAGAAAGACGAAATAATTATAGTGAAGCAATTCGGAATGTTAGAGTGCAATCCTTCGAAAACACCAATTGAAGTGAATTGCAAACTTACCATTCTTACAACAAAAAATTAAGCGAAAATATCCATACCAAAGCTTAATCGGCGCTTTGATGTATTTAGCGGTATTTACAATACTAAATATAGCGCATGCCGTAAATATTATTAGTCAATTTAACAGCAACTACACTGAAGAACATTGGAAGTCAGCAAAACGAATTTTACGTTACGTCAAGGGCACAGTATAACACAGTACTGTATAAGAAGACTGTAAGATAGACAGGCAAATTTGTATGGTGTAGTCGATGCTGATTTTTGAGCAAATTCAACAGACAAACGATCGTATTCAGGTTTTGCATTTATATATGCTGGGTCGTCTATAAGTTGGAAAGCACGGAAGCAACGTACTGTTTCGCTTTCCAGTACTGAGTCAGGGTACATCGTCATAACTGAGGCAGCTCAGGAAGCCCTTTTTTTGAAAGCCGCTTTGAAAGAGGTGGGAATTGAGTGTCCCAGCGTAAAGTTATTTAACGATAACCACGGTGCACAAAAGTTAGCAGTATCTTCGAATTTCCACCCTCGGACGAAGCATATATGTATATGTACGTCATCATTTTATCCGTGACTGCGTACGAGATAAGGCAATTACACTGGAGTATATGTCAACACAGATAATGCCAGCGGACATATTCACCAAGGGCCTTAGGGAACTGAAGCATAGTAATTGTTCATCAAGTTTGGGCCTTATCGAATGCAATCAAGAAGAAGAAGAATAAGCTCTCTACTTCGAGAGGAATTGTTGTGGAGGCGAAGTAGTTCGTAGTAAATAGTATTAAATGAATATGTACTTAAAATTACAGCAATGTACCTCTTGCAACTCTGTACTCCTTTTCTATATTCTCTTTCGTTATATCCTTTTATAAACTGTAAAGACATATGTATCCATATTGAATAAATACAGTCGTTATTTAACCTTAAAACTTCTCGGACCATCAGATCCAAACGGGGTTAGATCGCCGAAAAAACATCCCTTGATCGGATGAAATCCGAGTCAATTCCGGTGCATAGAACCGGCAATCATGGGAATTGTGAGTCATTTTATTTAAAATTTACTTTTACGGGAGCCATAGCAGATCAATGTAAAAGTTTGTGCTCGGCTCTGCTCGGAGTTTTGTTATGTAAAAATTTATAGCTGTAGCAATAGACAAAAATAAAGAGCTGTACTTTGCTCTGGCAAAAAATTGGGAGCGGTATGAGGGCAGAACTATTTGAAATTTGCATATGCTACAGCGCTCGCATGTGTAGCTCTATATAGTCTCCGAGCAGAGCAGAGCACAAACTTTTACAATGATCTGCTATGGTTCCCGTCAAGGTGAGAGTGGTAGCTAGAGCATATATGTATATATTTGTCAAACGATGAGCGAGCTTTCATTTTGAACGGATCGGATCGGATCTATTTTTCACTTCCACAGAAATAAGGGCTCAATTAGAGAAGCACCATAGTGTAAAATATCTGCGCAAACTATACGAGACATCTGAAAGAAAATTCATTGAATAGCCGCTAGCAACACAAAAGCCTAATGTTTCGAAAAAAATATTAAAAAACGAAAAGCGTTTGCTAAAAAAAAAGCTGTGAAATATGGTGGGCCATCGGTGATGGTGTAAGGTTGTTTCACGTCTTTAGACGTTGGCCTGGTTTTTAATGTAGACGGGAAAATAAGTCCCGCCCAATATGCCAAAACAATGCCGAAGCGATGTACTGGAGTGCTACGTAATAAAGGATATCCAACTAAATGTTAAGAACGTTCCGTTATAATAAGTAAACATTAGTGAAAACAAGTATTAATTTATAATTAAAATTAATAAGTAAACTTATAAGTATAATTTGGCAGAAGTCCTTGTTGCACAACAATAGGGATGAACTCACGTCTGTGCGTATACATTGAAACTAAAAATGCCTCCCAAGAAGCAAGTTGATGCTAGCGCATGCGGTAGCTGCTCTGAACCAGTACGAAAAAATACAAAAGGTCTAAGATGTGCATTATGTCAGAAATGGTAACTTGATAATTTTAAACAAACTATCGGGGAAAGTATCGCTGGACTCAAGAAAGAAGTACACAAGCTTTTTAAGCAGTGCGTAGAAAACAAGCTCAACTCTCTCAGGAATTTATCATCTCCGGAAGACACCATTAAAGAAATGAACGATCGAAAAAGGAGAGAGAGTAATGTCATTTCCCTTGGCATCACTGATTCTACTAATGCTGCTGGTAATGACGGACTGGAAGCCGACAAAATTTCGCTCTCGGCAGTCTTACCTCCCGAAATCTCTGCCAAGATACCTCAATTCAAGATTCGAAGATTAGGTCGTCCGTCAATCGGACGTACACGTCGCCTTTTCATCGAGACTCGTTCAGCGACTGATGCTAGGGAGATTTTCAAGCTTAACCAACGTGATGGAATGACACGTTACTTTCAAATCTGATCAGACTCCAGCACAGCAGTCTCATCTCTGTGGGCTACGATCCAAACTCGATACTATTGGCAAAAATGGTGACATAAGCAAAACCATCAAATACATTCATGGAGTACCGCAGATAGCGAACAAGAATTTTCGTTCGATCAGTGAGAAAAAGAAACCTGAAGACTCTTCAGATTTATTACCAAAACACCAGAGACCTTCGGGCAAAGCTGTCTAAATTTATGACAGTATCAGCGGCTAGTGGTTATAATCTACTCTGTATCACTGAGTCCGTGGTTAAACTCGTCAATCAATGATGGCGAGATAACTGATAGCACTTATACTATTTTTAGAAGAGATAGAGATCCTATATGCACTGGCCTAGAGCATGATGATGGCGTCTTCATCGCCGTCAAACGTCATATCCATGCTGATATAATTACCATAGATGAAAGAGATTTGGAATTGGTCTTCGTAAAAAAGGTACTGTACAAGATATTATTGTTGGATGTGTATACATGCCGCCTCTTACAACACTAAAAAATTATCGTAAACTACTTACAACTCTAAACTACATCAATGTGAATTCCAATAACGCAAAGCTAATCATCGTAGGTGACTTCAACTTGTCAAGCAGCATCCCTCGAGCCTATTGCGACAAATTTGTATACGATGGACTTGCTTTACTGGAATGCATCCAAATGAACAACATAAACAACCTCCAGATCAATCGTCTGGACCTCTGTTTCAGCAATGTTGAGGCTTACGTCGATAAAACTTTACCTCTCGTGTATGAGGACAAATATCATTCCGCTATCATCATAAATCTAAAATTTCAACTCAACTTAGAACATTTGAATCCATTAAAGAAAGCTGATTACGTCAGCCTCAACGCTTTCTTTCATCGAGTCAATTGGACGGTACTGTACGAACTGGATACCATTGAGAGTAAAGTCAATTGGTCTAGTCTTGAAGAAGGAATATCACAATATGAACCTGTTTACAAAAAATCTATCCCTACTGGTTCTTCTATGGACTCATAAACAAGATTAAACTCAAAAAGCAGCACACACTCAATACAAGAAAAAGGAAAACCAACTAGTTACAACCGTTTTAGTACTCTAAGGCATATACAAAGTTGAGAACATGGTCCAGTCTTTTTGGAAGTTTATAAAGGATAAAAAACAACATCCTCAATGCCCTGGATGGACTAAATAGCTGACACCGGCCTGGATATTAGCAATCTTTTCCCATCATACTTCAAGACTACATTTTCACACTTATTAAGGGCAATAAGCTCGTTGATGCTAACTCAAATGGATCGCCAACCAACGTACACAGCTCAGAGGTCCAATACAATGATGCTCTCAAAAAGCTACTGAAATTAAATCCAAATAAAGGTGCCGAGCCCGATGGGCAACCAAACGTTTTCTTGAAAAACTGCGCCATCAAACCTTGTGAGCTCCTCACACATATTTTTAGCTTAGTTACCCTCGTCCCTGGAAACTGTCATATGTGAGTCCAATACATAAAAGTGGCCCAAGATCTGAAGTAATTAACTACAAGCCCATCTGCATACAATCTGCATTAGCCAAGCTCTTCGAAAAGTTGGTTCTTGCTCAACTATCTCTAACCTTCAAAGATATCATCAGTACAAAACAACATGGATTCGTGGGTGGCAGATCAACCGTCCCTACCTGTATGTCAACTATATACTCAACGCACTGAATGAAAGACCAAAGGTACATTCAATCTACACTGACTTTAGTAAGTGGCTTAACTCATATTTAACTGACAGGTTTCCACAAGTCAGGGTTGACGGATATCTGTCTAAAGAATATGAGGTCACATCTGGAGTTCCTCAGGGATCGCATTTAGGACCACTACCCTTTAATATTTTTATCAATGACATTGTAAACAATATACAGTCAGAATGTCTGCTATATGCCGATGATATGCAGAATTATTTCTAACGATTCCGATGTCATACAACTACAACAAGATATCGACTGCCTGTCAACCTGGTGCCTTAAAAATAATCCCGATCTCACGCTCTCATAACAACATTTTCACCAACTACAAACTCAACAACGAGTATCCACAGGAATTGGCCGAAATCAAGGATCTAGGAATTATAGAAGATAACAAACTCACATTTGGAAAGCACATTGATAAAGTAACTGTGTAATCTTTTAAAATGCTAGGACTCATCATCAGAACAGGAAGGGATTTCAACAACTCAAATTCTCTGGTCAGTCTATACCGCTCACTTGTACTCGTACTGTCAATACTAGAGTATGGCTGTGTAATCTGGTCTCCACATACTGATACACTCATCAACAGAGTTGAGAAAATACAAAAAAAATTCTGCAAGACATCGTTGTTCCATCAATCATTAAGGATGCAAGGACTCTCCACTGAGGATATCCGCTTCCGTTTCAGACTCAACACTTTAACAGCGCGTCGGAAGGTTTCTGATGCGGCATTTTTCTACAAAATTGTCAACGGTCTGATTGACTCTTCGGAAGCACTCAGCAGTTCAGAGATTGCTCCTACTAGGCTCTCGCTCAGGCATAACAGACTGTTAAAAACAACGAAGACTCGAAACTACGTATACTGCAGACCAAATAATAGGATTGCTAATCTCGTAAACTCACTACACGCAGACATTGATTTTTACGGAGGAACATATCAAGCCTTCATCTCGCACACCAAAAATGTACTGTTTATCTACCACTAACTTGTTACTTACATTCAACCGATTGTGTATACATGACACTTTCCACAATCTTATCTCTATATCATTTTTTTTTTTGTTTGCTTGGTACTTAAGGGGCTATACCAGTGTGACACTTTCAAAAAAAAATTTTTTTTTGCTTTTTCGATAGTTTATATATTCGAAAATATCGTGCGAAAACGGCAAGGTCGTATCTTGAATAGTTTTTGTACGGCAGCGTTCTAAACAGCGACCGCTCAGAGGTGCAAACATATATATGTAAGTGAAACTTTAAACGCGTTTTTCTCGAAACGACATTTTTCAAAATTGCTGACATCATAACTCAACGAGAAATTGACCGATCGACTTCATTACAACTGGGTATAGTTCAATACATTTGCTATACAATGGACTACGATCTTTTTGATTGGTTGAAAAATGTCAATTTGGCATTAAAAAAAAACGGCCATTTTTTTCGTAAAAAAACAATTTTTTTTTTCAAAATTACGCCATTTTCTTAATCGGAATCATGTCAGCAGTTGAGGCACTTTTTTTTCGGCACTTCCGCAGACAGCACATAACTCCGTTATTTTTCAATATTTTTGTAAAAGAAAAATTTTAATATGGCTAAAAATATACTTACACATACGTCCATAGAACGAAAAGTCGCCTAATTTTTCATGCGTCACACTGGTATAGCCCCTTAATATTGTATATTTTACTAACTATTCGATGTATAAAGCCGATCGGCGTATGGTTTATTAAATAAATAAAAATAAATAAATATTAGCTTTTGGTAAATTATAATTTCAAAAAACATGTCGTATACTTAGAATAACCAGGTGACTTGATTATATATGTTATATAGTTAGATAAAATATATGTATTCTGTTTAGAAGTGAATTAAAATTTCTTATATTTTTTGTAAAATTAAGTTTAATTTCTTTACTGAAAAAGGTGATTGGAGGAAAATTTCATACTATTAGTGGCGTGATATTCCTGTTTTCCCAAAAATTCCTTTATCCACGCAATGAATATGTTCTTTATTTAATTTAATAAACAAATAAATAATATTACATAGTAATATTTATAATAATATTATATATATTGTCACCTAATATACAATAATATTGGAGGATGGAGTCATCTGTAGAAGTTCACTCAAGTGAGGAAAGTTCTCTGATCGCCATTCACTTGGGAGTGGCCAGAAACGATTCTTTACACATGACTCAAGCAGCTCACGACTTTCGGTCTTTGACCAACTATCCTCTGGGTAGCCTAAGAACATCCGTTTGAAGGCGAGCTAAAGTGAGAAGGCGGAATATTCCCTACTTGGGTTTGTGCGCTGGGCTTGAGACCCGCCACGTAAAAAAACCACCCCAATGAAAGGAAACATTAAGCCTCGAATAAGTGACCTCCCTTTTGATGACGACCACGGCAAACGAATTAAGGACTATGATTTGAGGGCATGCAACTGGAATGTCCGGTCCCTTAATTGGGAAGGTGCCACTGCACAGCTGGTTGATGTCCTCGTGAAAATAAAGGTTGAAATCACCGTCGTCCAAGCAATGCGATGGACAAGGACAAGGAAAAAGACAAGTAGGTCCTTGTGACATTTACTACAGTGGCCATATAAAGGAGCGCAAGTTTTGTGTGCGATTCGTGGTGGGAGAGAGACTCCGTCGCCGAGTACTACCATTCACTCCTATGAATGAACGTCTAGCCAAAATCCGCATCAAAGCGAGGTTCTTCAACATATCGCTGATTTTCGCCGACGCCCCGAAGGAAGAGAAGGACGATGTGACCAAAGATGTCTTTTATGAGTGCTTGAAGCGCACTTATGAGAGATGCCCTCGCCACGATGTCAAAATCGTGCTTGGCGACTTTAACGACAGGGTGAGAAAAGGAGGTATTTTTGGCACTACGGTCGGTAAATTAAGCCTCCACGAGAAAACATCCCTTAATGTGTTGATTCTGATCGACGTCGCCAGGGCCCGAAATATGGTTATCTGTAGTACTAGATTTCAGCACAAGAAGATTCATCAAGCTACCTGGCTGTCTCCGGATCGAAAAACTACCAAGCAGATCCATCATGTTATGATAGACGGAAGACACGTCTCCAGTGTTTTAGATGTGCATGCGTTCCGACGTCCTAACATCGACTCGGACCACTATATTGTTGCAGCCAAAATTCGCACCCACCCCTGTGCAGCAAAAAACGCAGGCCAACAAACACAAGGAAGGTTCGACGTCGTGAAGCTGCAATCACAACAGACAGCCGAACGATTTTCTACCGGCTTGCACGCCTGCTCTCTGAGAACACTCGTGAACAACTCGGTAAAAGGGAACTTTGGGACGGCATTTCAAACTCCTTACGTACAGCCGCAACCGAAACTATTGGTTTTCGGATAGTGCAAAAGAACAGCTGGTAGGACGAGAAGTGTCGTGTCGCAGCGGAGAGAAAACAGACTGCCTACCTCGCAACGTTACGATCGACCACAAACACGTGCAGGATGGGATAGATACCGAGAGTTGAAAAAGGAAGACAGAAAAAGAAAGAGGCCGAAATGTGTGAGTACGTAGAAATTGATAAGCTGGTCGACAGGGGTAATGCTCGAAAATTCTACGAAAAGATGCGGCCACTTACAGAAGGTTTCAAGACCGGAGCTTATTCTTGTAGAACCCCCAAAGGTGATCTAGTCACCGGTGCCCAAAGCAAACTTAAATTATGGATGGAACACTTCTCCAGCCTGCTGAATGGCAGTGAATGCACAACACCAGGAGAAAGCGAACCCGATACCCCAATCGATGACGATGGGGCAGACGTTCCATTGCCCGACAATGAAGAAGTTCGAATAGCAATTGCCCGCCTGAAAAACAACAAAGCGGCAGGGGCCGATGGATTGCCGGCCGAGCTATTCAAACACGGCGGCGAAGAGCTGATAAGGTGCATGCATCAGCTTCTTTGCAAAATATGGTCGGACGAAAGTATGCCCAACGATTGGAATTTAAGTGTGCTATGCCCAATCCACAAAAAAGGAGACCCCACAATCTGAGCCAACTACCGTGGGATTAGCCTCCTCAACATCGCATATAAGGTTCTGTCGAGCGTATTGTGTGAAAGATTAAAGCCCACCGTCAACAAACTGATTGGACCTTATCAGTGTGGTTTTAGACCTGGTAAATCAACAACCGACCAGATATTCACGATGCGCCAAATCTTGGAAAAGACCCGTGAAAGGAGGATCGACACACACCACCTCTTCGTCGATTTCAAAGCTGGTTTCGACAGCACGAAAAGGAGCTGCCTTTATGCCGCGATGTCTGAATTTGGTATCCCCGCAAAACTAATACGGCTGTGTAAGCTGACGTTGAGCAACACGAAAAGCTCCGTCAGAATCGGGAAAGACCTCTCCGAGACCTTCGCTACCAAACGAGGTTTCAGATAAGGCGATTCCTTATCGTGCGACTTTTTCAACCTGTTTCCGTAGAAAATAGTTCGATCTGCAGAACCCAACAGAGAAGGTATCATCTTCTATAAGAGTGTACAACTGCTGGCGTATGCCGATGATATTGATATCATCGGCCTCAACACCCGCGCCGTTAGTTCTGCTTTCTCCAGACTGGACAAGGAAGCAAAAGAAATGGGTCTGGCAGTGAACGAGGGCAAGACGAAATATCTCCTGTCATCAAACAAATAGTCGTCGCACTCGCGACTTGGCTCTCACGTCATTGCTGACAGTCATAACTTAGAAGTTGTAGATAATTTCGTCTATTTAGGGACCAGCATTAACACCACCAACAATGTCAGCCTGAAAATCCATCGCAAGATTACTCTTGCCAACAGGTGCTACTTCGGACTGAGCAGGCAATTGAAAAGTAAAGTCCTCTCTCGACGAACAAAAGCCAAACTCTATAATTCCCGTCCTGCTATATGGTGCAGAGGCTTGGACGATGACAACAACCGATGAGTCGATGTTGCAAGTTTTCGAGAGAAAGGTTCTGTGAAATATTTATGGTCCTTTGCGCATTAGCCACGGCGAATATCGCATTCGATGGAACGAAGAGCTGTACGAGATATACGACGACATTGACTTAGTTCAGCGAATTAAAAGACAGCGGCTACGCTGGCTAGGTCATGTTGTCCGGATGGATGAAAACACTCCAGCTCTGAAAGTATGCGACGCAGTACCCGCCGGGGGAAGCAGAGGAAGAGGAAGACCTCCACTCCGTTGGAAAGACCAAGTGGAGAAGGACCTGGCTTCGCTTGGAATATCCAATTGGCGCCACGTAGTGAAGAGAAGAAACTTTGACTTGGCTATAATCGCGTAAGCGGTACCTACGCCAATTAAGAAGAAAAAGAATATACAAAACAACGTATTGCCAAAACTAAATGCAAATCGATGACAGATATAATAACCAAAATTTAATAATTTTATAACGAAACTTAAATTTTGTTTCAATATGAGTGCAAGATAACCAGAAAATATGACCACTTTATAGCGAAAATGCTATATATATTTTTTTATTTTTAACGCAGAAAGGAGTACTACTTCAATCACATATTACACATATAGTTACATATGTAGAAAGTATTTTTTATTATAGTTTATATAGAAAAAAGAATCACGCGGAAAAACCAAGAAAAATCGTTAAAAATTTTACATATTTGCTGTTTAAGATGTGGCAACGCTCCATTTCCTCATAATTTCAAATAATCTAACCTTTTCTTAGAAAAATAAAAATGATATGTGAACTTATTTCAATGTTTAGAGTGTATATTTAAATATACAAAGTGAAAAACATGAAAAAATTAAACAATTTTTTTTTTTTATTTTAATGCCATTATAATTTGTTAACATAAAATAAACTAACGAACAATTTGTTTTGCTTATTGTATAATACAAAATAATTAGTGGCGCTCTGCGTATAAATTGCAGCGTAAGCCTTTCTTTCCATTCACTTCGAGTGACAAGAGCCCTGGCTTCAGTGTTCACATGGTCAGAAAGTCTTTCCATATGAGACTTTGCACATTTTTTAATTGATGCAGCAATTGAGTCAATTCCGAGATCGCGTTCAAGATCGTGACTGCGAACATACCAAGGCGCATTGACGGCGCATCTTAAAACTTTGTTTTGAAATCGCTGGATTTGTGCAACAATGCTAGGGCTTGAGCAGCCCCAAAGTTGTATCCCATAAGTCCAAACTGACCTGAACACCTGCTTATAGACTAGAATTTTGTTATATGTGGATAATGCAGAGTTTCTACCCAATAGCCAATACAGGTTTCTGAATTTTATTTATAATTCTTCGGTTTTCTTTTTGACATGTGCACTCCATCTAAGTTTTGTGTCCAGGGTCATGCCTAGGTATTTCACGGTATTATGATATGGTATTTGCACACCGTTTAAGTACAGAGGCACATATCTAGTATTGTTGTATGCGAAATCAATGTGTACTGATTTAGTCTCGTTTAGTTTTATTCGCCATTTAGCTGTCCATTCAAATATTTTGTTTAAATGTTTCTGCAATCTTGCAATTGATGCAGTTTGTGTTTTGCCAACAGACAGAACCGCAGTGTCATCTGCAAATGTTGCTGTAATACAATTGTCGTCATGTGGTAGATCGCACGTAAAGAGTAGGTAAAGGATGGGTCCTAACACACTACCCTGAGGAACACCAGCCTTTATTTCCTTTAAATCAGAGCATATATCTCCAAGTTTAATTCGAAAAAAGCGGTCCGAAAGGTATGATTTTAAAATATTGTAATATTTTTTTGGTAAAAGCATTTTAATTTTGTTTAGGAGCCCGCCATGACAAACTTTATCAAAGGCTTTAGACACATCGAGAAAAACGGCTGAGCAAACCTTTTTGTCTTCAAAGGCATTTTCAATGACTCGAGTTATTCTATGTACTTGGTCAATAGTGGAGTGATTTTTTCGAAGTAATTTCATGCGCTGGCTTACCAGGTTTATTGAACATAATCACCTCTGCAGTTTTCCAATAAATGGATACGTGTTGAAGATTTATAGTTGCATTCATTATGGCAGTAATTTTACATATAACGTTGTGAGGAAGCTGTTCTAGTATTTCACTAGTAATGAGATCAAACCCAGGCGATTTTTTAGACTTCAGTTTTTTTTATTTCTGCACCTACTTCATCATTACTTATTGGAGAAATTTCGGTATAATTCTCGTAAGTATGAGTTTCCATTTCTGCTGCATTGGATGTATCATATGATTTGAAGACACCTTTAAGGTATGCCGGAAAAACATTTGCTTTCTCGATATCGCTCTTGGCCCATGACTGGTCTGCTTTTCTGATTGGACAATGCTGAGTTACGGGTCGTGAAAAATTTTTTGTACACTTCCAAAGTGAATAATCATTCCTAAGATCGTTGGATAAATTTTTCAGGTAATAGCTTAGAGTTATATTTTTATATGCCTTTATCTTATTGGTTAGTTTTTTACACAATTTGTTAAGACAACTTTTGTCAGATGGAGATCTTGTTTGTTGCCACTCGGCGTAATCGACGTTTTTCTGCTACCATTTCTTTAATTTCTTTGGTATACTTATGACCTGCTGTAACGTTTCTTTTAGTTGGTGTACTACTCCAGGCTGCATATTGAATTGCATTTGCCAAATTCATGATTTCATTATCTAGCTCGGAATTACAACTTATTTTTACGTGACTATCAACATTGGATAGCATTTGCTTAAAGTATTCCCAGTCGGTATTTTTATTTGTTAGCAAAAGTGGAGATTCTTTAATAACAACACTTTCGTGTAGTGTTAAATACACTGGTGAATGATCAGATGTCATATCTAAACCGATTTCTATGTACATATTATTTGAGGACATATGCTTTGTAATGAAAAAATCAATAAGATCTGGTGTTTTAAGTGGATCTGTTGGCCAATAAGTTGGTGTTCCAGTAAACACGATACTGCAACTAGACAATTGAAGAGCTTTCAATAACTCTCTGCCCTTTGTGGTTATAAGCCTCGAGCCCCAATGAGTATGTTTCGCATTATAATCACCACCCATTATAAATCGGTTTTTATGGCTCTTGATGAGTTCTAGATAGCTATGACATTTTATTTGATGTCTTGGGGGACTGTAAACTGCTGTAAGGGACAAGTTGTTGTCACTATCTATCGTGACCGTTATTGATTGAAATTCATCTGTAGTTATGCTGTTTTCTTCGTGGGGTTTTATGTTGCTTCTTATTATAATAGCAGCTCCTCCGCGTGCACAATTGTTCGGATGTATTGCATTATACATTTCGAAGTTTTTGAATTTAATGTAAGTTTGCTTGCTAAAATGGGTCTCAGAAATTAAGCATATGTCAATTTTTTCAGTATTGAGTATTGTTTCTAGCTCATTTTGGTGTTAAGTAAGGCCGTTTGCGTTCCATAGCATAATTTTTAAGAATTTTGTCATATTTATTTATTTTTTTGTACAGTTTTTTCGAGCTTCTGAAGCCTCTTCTCAAGTCCAATGGTAAACTCATTTTGTTTTGTAATCTTTTCTAAGATTTGTTGAAGAATGCTAGCATCATTTGAACAAGTATTCTCTTTTACAACTTGCGAATAAGTCAGCTCATTTGTTGTTGAAACTTTATTTTCAGCCATTGATTGGCGTATTGCGTTTTTTGGGAGGCTTTTGGTTTCTTTTACAACCGAGCTTTTAGGACGTGGGTCGTTTTTCTTTGAACCAGTTCTTTGGTCACGAATCTTTTGCAGCTCTTTCGCAACTACGCATCCTCTGTAGTTAGCAGGATGAGCCTCACCACAGTTACAACATTTTGGTTGATTGTGATTAGGTTTTTGGCACTCTATGGTCTTATGCTTTCCCGCACACTTCACTCATCTTGCTTGCTTACCACAATAGTTTTGGGTATGTCCATATGATTGACACAATTTGCATTGTGGTATGAGCTTTGACTGCTTTACGGCCTCAATGACAACAACTGAATGCAACATGGTTTTTATTGCATATATGTTATTTGTATTTTCTGTTGCATCGAAAGTAAGAAGAAACATATCTAACGGCTCTTTCGTCTTCCACTTCAGTTTGTTGACTGCGTTTACGGCTTTGAATCCCTTCTTATGAAGGTCTGTTATGATTGCCTGTCGTTCGTTTGAATGATGTAAATTTTTAACCATTACCTTAATTGGACGAGATTGCTTACTTTCATAAGAAAACCACGGTAAATTCTGTGTAGACAGAGTTTTTGTGAACTTCCTATAATCATCAGAGTCTGATGTATTGATTTTGTATGTATGAGGGCTGTCTGATAAATAACCGACCTAACCATGATGCACGCGACTTTTTCAAAATTTTTTATTTTTTTTTTTCAACATAGTCTCCTTGTAACTTCACACACTTCTCCCAGCGATGCTCCCATGTCTGCAACCCTTCCAAATAGTACTTGGCGTCTTCAAAATACGAGTTCACGAAAGAGATTGCCTCCTCATTTGACGAAAATCTCTGGCCGCCAAGCGCAGTTTTAAGTTGAGGAAACAAAAAAAAGTCGCTTGGTGCTAGATCCGGTGAATAAGGTGGATGGTCAAGCAGTTCGATCCGCAATTCGTGGATTCGTTGTCTTGGTGGAACAAGACTTTCTTTTTTTGCAAATGTGGCCGATTTTTCGAAATTTCTTCCTTTAGCTTGTCCAATAATAATGCGTAGTATGCTCCTGTTATAGTTTTTCCTTTTTCAAGATAGTCGATAAAAATATTTCCATGGCTGTCCCAAAAAACACTCGCCATCACTTTCCCAGCCGAATACACAGCTTTATGTTTTTTTGGGGCCGGTTCCCCCTTTTCAATCCACTGTTCAAATTGGATTTTTGTTTCGGGCGTATAATGATGAATCCAAGTTTCGTCTACAGTTATCAATCGGCGCCAAAACTCGGTCTTATTGCCTCTAAACTGAGCCAACAGAGCGCTGGAAATGTTCATGCGTGCACGTTTGCGGTCTAGCGTAAGCAAACGCGGCACCCAACGCGCGGACAGCTTTCTCATGCCCAAATCTTGGTTTAATATGTGACAAACACGTTCTTTTGACATCTTCACAATCTCAGCTATTTCCCTAACTTTAATCCGGCGGTCGTCTAGTACCAATTGATGAACTTTAGCGATGTTATCGTTAGTGGTTACAGTTTTTGGACGCCGAGGACGTTCATCATCTTCCAAGCTCCTGCGACCACGTTTAAATTCAGCTGCCCAAAATTTGACGGTGGTAAACGATGGTGCAGAGTCATCATACACAGAATACATCTCATCTTTGATTTGTGAAGGCGTATTGCCGTTCAAAAATAAAAATTTAATTACAGCTCGATATTCAATTTTTTCCATTTTGGGGAAATCACCGAAATAGACTCAAAAAAAACGACAGTCAACAGATAATTGCGCAAGATAAATTTCTGAAATTTTGGCGAGTAGCTATTATAATATGCACAATTTGAAGTAGAAAGTTGTTTTTCAGATGTGCCGCTAGCTTCACGTTGAGGTCGGTTATTTATCAGACAGCCCTCGTATTATTATTTAGAAGCTTAATAGTAAATGCTTTTTTTGCCTCATCATTCGTAATTTTATATATTTTTTGGTATTCACAGTCACCCGATATCATTATTGGAGGAGGTCGTGAGATTTTCGTTTCTGTTTGGTTTCTTCCGACTTCTCTTATGGTATTTGATGTCGCTGGAACCACGAGCCGAGGAGATAGTTCAGCTTTCCTTTTTTTACTGGGCCTTTTTTTCAAAATCCAATCTCTTTCGCGGGCAAGCTCTTCCTCATCTGTTGCATACAATTCAGCATTTATTTCGTTATGTGTTGGACTTAAATTCTTTGTTTTTAGGTTTTGATTTTCGGCTTTGAGAAACGCTATCTCTTTCTTTAATTCGGCGCATAATTGCTCTATTGTTTCCAACTGCCTGGATTATTGGTTTGTAATTGTTTCATAATGATTTAATTTATATGCCGTAGTTTCTGGGTTTTCATATGTTTTGCCACCTCCAGGTGGAGGCGTTCGGACGTTTTTCATAAGCCAATATTTAGTAAAAATAACTATGTGGCAACTATTAGATAAAACATTTACCAATTTCGATGTATACTTCTAGGCTGATCTAATACAGGTAAAAGCTTAACTATAAATAATGCAAATATAATTGGTTGTTGTATTAGATAAATAAAGCTTATACTAGGTAGTGATTTTTCAGATTCCCTTTTACTGGTCAAAGTCCAATAAGAAAGCGGAAAAAACGATAATAGGCTTCCTTACATCCACTGAAACACTTTTAGCAGGTGCAACAGCCTATCCACTCGATCATCTCACCGCACTTCAACTTTCGGGCAATCTACATAAAATGCACTTCCGTGTAGAAAATAAGTTTTTTAATTAATAATTAAATGAAAGTTATTTTTATATTATTTTTGGGTATTTCTTCTCTGGAGAAGCTCCCCTATCCGCACGTACACCATTTATACGTCAATTCGGTTTTTTTTACCCCGCGAAAGTGATCGGAATCGTGCCTTAAAAAAAAGTACCCTGGTCAGTCCAACACCAGGGTGTGTAGTTTTTTTTCGCGTAAAACTCTTTTTTGAGTTGGCGCGCTTCAAAAAAAAATTACCCTGGTCGGTCCAACACCGGTGATTGTCAAGTTTTTTCGCGTTAAATTCCTTTTTGTTAATCCTTCTTTAAATTGTTTTTTTGTTAGCTTGTTCAAATATATTAGTATGGTAACACTAGATAAACTCAGGTCGCATTTTACACCGGCCACTGCAAGTTCAATAGACATTTATGCAACATGGGCCTATTGCGCTAATTGCCGGTTGTGCGACAGGGAGCCTGAAACCCCGGAGCACCTGTTAACCGACTGCATAGCAGTCTGTAGACTCAGGTTAAAGACCCTTGGATCCATGTTTCCGGATAGGGATCACATCGCCTCACTAGCTCCCAACAGGACCAATCATGGGGTTAAGTGAGTCCCTGTAAGTTAGGAGAGGGCACGAAAGACCTAAGGCCGCGGTGTATTCCTCAATTATTTATCTATCTATCTATCTATGGTAACACTGACTATTTGAAAGTTTGTAGCTCTTTGGTAATTGTTAAGTAAATAGATTTGAACAATAAGTTAAATGTTTTATTAAAACATTTGTTCACTATATAGCTTAGTATCCAGCTCTCAAGAAACGTGAAAACTTCATATAAAAAAACGCTTAGGAAATGGACAAGAAACTTTCCTGCGATAAATTTACTTGTACTAGTATGCAGCTCTAAAGTAATCTAGTAATAATTTTTAATACTTCTTTTCAATAAAATGCGAATATGGCAAACCTGGTTTTGCGAAGAAACATGAAATCAACAATTGTTTCTTTAAGGAAAGTCAAAGTAATCGTTAAATTCATCCTAAATTAGTTGAAATCATTATTATGAAGTATATTTCATTTTGAAATGTTGTATAAAACTCACCAATCATCAACAACATTCCTCATATAGCAAGGAAAATACTTATGTTACAACACACATGCATACATACATACATACATATTACGCACATAGTTTATTTTCTTTGTTTATTCTCTCTTCCTCTTCTAATGTGGATCATTCACAATGCTTAACTTGTAAGCATAATGTTTTTTTTTCTTGAGCAATTACTTGAGATCTGGATACCAACCTTATAATGTTAAATAAATGTGTAAATACGAATTAGTGAAGTGCTAGTGTATATAAAAGTGCAAAATATAAGTGTAATAATAATTTTAAATCGCAAAAATATTTAGCTCAAATAGTGGTAATTTTCAACTTTAAAAGCAACTATCACTTAAACTATTGGTTTCCTGGAATGGTATCGCCGGTCAACAAAAAAAATATTTTTATTATGGTAATACAACATCTTTTCCTGAGTCTTTTTTAATGTGGATTTCAAGTCTACGTGGGACTTTTTATTAAATAAAAAATTAGATAGTTTTTACCTGTTACTGAGTTTATTTTATTATTATATTGATGAAACGCTCTAATAATGCCTTCAAAGTTACTAATTAAACTATATTTTTAAACACCTTGAAATTTCTATTAATGGCAGATGAACGCTTTCTATTTGAACATTATTAGTGCTATAAATTGGTGTACAGGGTTTATCCGGAAAGTATTAGAACTGATTTTCTCCCGACGCGACTGTATTTCGGAGCCGACTGGATGCGCCAGAGGGCGCTCTTAGCTAACGAACGAGAGGCTGATCAGTTGTCTCCGATCACCAGGAGAGTCAAGACAAACATTTTCGCGCGACGCCTTTCTGTGAGTGGTGCAAGCCGAAAATGCAGCGTTTTTTAGAGCAGAGCAGAGTGAAACTGTGTGAAACTCAGTAAATCTGCGACAGATACGTTTGATATGATCAAGCAGGCTTACCCGGATGTTGCTTTAGCAAGAAGTGGTGTGTGTTCGGTGGCACCAGGCCGTTTTGGAGGAATGGGAAGAAGATGAAAAAAAAAGTTAAAACGATGCTATGGCAGCCTATTTTGAAAGCTTTTGAAGAACTTCAACAATTGTGTTTAAATGACTTAAGCATCTCCCCGCATGTATACTTCACTCTACCTGGGGAAAACACTTACATTACCACACCACACCAATACAACTCACCACACCTGTATCCACTCAACAAAAAAGATGGACATCGGGATTAGACTCACACTTCGTTCTAAGCAATTCGTTCGACACACTGCGCTCATCAAATTTCGTTTGTGACCACAATCCCGCGTGCTGCAGTTAGCATTGTGACCCACACGATCTACTAATTGGAACACTCACTTTTTTCGGCATATTTATAACAAGCTTTAAATTAACATTATATAAAGTTAAACGCTTTTATAATAAATTACATTGTTATTAAAAACTGAAGTGACACGGATATTTTTATTATATTGTATCTATCCGATTTCAAGTTATACATATGTACATAGTGAAAGTGTAAATAAAAATATGTTTGCTACAAAGTTAACTATAGTCCTTCGAGCCTTACAGAAAAGCACTAATGGATTTTAAATAAATCTAAAATCTGGAAAAGAAAAAACAAACAGAATAAAAGTGTGGTGTTATATGGCTATATGTTAGTGCAAACAATACTTATAGAAACTATAAAAAGGTGCAGACGGAAAAAAGACAAAAAAATAAAAAAAAAAAAGAAAAAACAGTGCGGTGCAGTAAAGTGCAGTGGCGAACAAAATAAAAACAATATATACATACGTACATATATAACAAACAAAAAAACAACCAAATAAGAGTGTGCAGTGCAAAAACAAAACAGTGAACACATATGTATACAACAAAAAAAGCAAAGGAGTGCTGTGAAAAAACAGAAATAAAACAAAGCAAAAACACAAATCGGGCTTAAAACAAGACAAATATTTAGGCGCGAATAACACACAAAAATACAAAACAACAAAACTACAAGGAATGGCCGCAGGCAGCAGTAAGCTACAGGACTAGAAGAGGAGGAATTACCATCAAAGGCCCGAATACCCGCAGACACACACAAGCATATGTATATATCCTCTCAAAATAACCCTAGATGAAGAACAAAGTGAGCGTATTCAATTCAATTTACCATAATTTGTAGAATTCATATATGCATAGAAAAAAAACTGATTTACATACTATTATGAAGTAGGTAATCAAAATCCGTTTTAAAAACACTGTAAAACGGTTGCCAAACTTATAAGGTTTTATTTAAGGGAAAACCCGATAAAACTTTGGTATAATATATACATTTATCCAAATATTTAAAACCTTAAATAAACAATTTTCAAATGCCTTAATGTTAAGCTTACCTTGGTGTATTCAAACACAACCACTTAACAAAAATAAAAAGCAGCCAATATTCAAGCATTCACATGCGAAAAATTTCCGGCAGTCCCTTATGTTTAATAAAGCAATAAGCAGGACTGCATACAGTTTTTTTGAAAAGCAAAAGCAGAAATATTTGAAAACATAAAATAGAAGACAAAAACACAAACAAAATTAAAATAACTATATATATGCATATATAATTACTTAGTGGAAACATACATATATTCATTATATTATTTATTTCATTATACATATGTATGTATAATTTCCAAGAGCGAAATCAATATGGGGTATTTGTTATGAAATATTGTAAATCTGGCATCACTATATTTCTTATTCCTTTTATACAGTTCTTATGTATATTATATTCAATAAAGTCAGTCGTCATCTTAGATTGAAACTGCGTGTACGTAATTCTGTTCAACAGGTTATGGACCTATTGCTCAACAAGTTATTTGTCGATTGCTAAAAGCAAATTTATGTAAAATTGATTTATTTAACCGAAAATGGCGGCAGGTGCCCTTAGTTTTCCATTTGAAAAACTTCGCGGACGTGAAAATTTCGATTTTTGGAAGCGGAATGCAAAATCGTATTTGGTCCTAAAAAGTTGCTGGAAAATAACGGAAAACGGTTTATCCGAAAATTCAACGGAAAAAGATCGTGACAGCAATGAACGGGCACTGGCGGTGATTACGCTCATGGTGAAGCCGCGTATGAAGACAGTGGTTTAACTCGCAAGGTAGAGCTTTTAAAGAAGCTGGTGCAGTTAAAACTGGAACTGTTTCAATCCGTACGGGATTATGTGAACGAGATGGTCATGACGTCAATCCAGTTGCAAAATGCAGGTCTGGACGTAGGTGATGAGCTGGTGGCATCATTATTGCTTGTTGGGTTGCCTAAAAAGTATCATGCACTCGTTATGGCTGTGGAGAATTTGAAAGCGAAATTAACTGTCGATAGCGTTAAAAGTTTGTTGTTGCAAGATGTCAAATTTGACTGTAGCAAAGATTCTACTGACAACGCTTTGTATTCGAAGAATTTCCAACTGAAAAGGAACGACAAAGTTCTAATCGGAAAAAGTTTCTCTGTTTCAATTGTAGTCAGGAAGGCCATATGCATAAAGAGTGTCGCAAGTCTCCGAAATGAAAGAAAGTAAATGAAAATGAAGGTAAAAGCAGGACGGAAATGTTTCCAAATTCGCTGTTAGCGAATTCGTGTTTGCATTCTCAGAGCAGCGAAAATGTATGGTACGTTGACTCCGGCGCAACGTCACATATGACACACGATCTGAAGTTACTTTCAAAGTTGAGAGCAGCAGAGCATAGTGAAGTAATTTTAGCTAACAGAGAGCGAGTTTCTGTTAACAGCGTAGGCGAACTCAGCCCAGTTTTAAATGTAAACAGACAAAAAGTCGAAAAAAATATTCAAAATGGCGAATATGTTCCTAGTCTTTGCGCGAATCTTTTGTCGGTTCCGCAAATAACAAAACAAAACAAAAAGGTAATGTTCGAAGGTAATGTATGAAAAATCATTGATGCGAAAACAGATTAATTGCAAAAGGGTATGCAGAAAATGGTTTGTACAAATTAGATTGTGCTAAAGTTCCAGTTGGGAAAGCAATGACAACTGTTGATAATTTTAAACTGTTTCATCGAAGGTTAGGACACATTTGCAAAAAAAGCATGAAGCTGGTGTAGAAATCAACGTTTGGAGTTAATTACAACGGCGCAAGTGAAAAAGAATGTATTGTACGTTGTAAGGGTAAGCAAACTAGAATAACAACTAAATAAGCTGGTAATCGTGCTAAAAATTGTTTGGACGTTATACATTCGGATGTGCTTGGTCCAATTAGTACAAAATCGTTCAGCGGTGCAAGATTTTTGTTGGTGTTTGTTGATGATTTTTCAAGAAAGGTATTCGCTATACCGATTGTATCTAAATCAGATGTATTTGAAAAATTGAAGCAGTTTAAAAGAGAAGTAGAAACACAATGTGACCGTAAAATAAAAGTGCAGAGAACAGATAATGGCACGGAATATTGTAGTTCTCAATTTATAACATTTTTGCCTGAATGTGGTATTGTTCACCAAAACACAGCTCCATATACGCCCGAGCAAAACGGTGTGGCTGAACGGATGAATCGTACGTTAATTGAACGTGTGAGCAGCGTACTTAGTAAATCGTATTCCTTGTAGAGGTAATAGTCGTAGTCCAGAAGAAATATAGTCTGGTGTGAAACCAAATTTGAAACACTTACGCATATTTGGTTGTACAGCGATGGTTCATGCACCGAAGCAAAAACGTTTAAAGTTAGATGCAAAATCAGAAGAGTGTATTTTTGTTGGTTATTGCATAGATTCAAAAGCGTTGAGGCTTTACCGAAAATCTGACTACAAGTTTATTGTAAGTCGTAATGTAAAATTTTTAGAAAATACAAGTCATAAATTCAAGCGCGCAGAGCCAAATCTAATAGTTGACATAATTAATAAAAACGAAGCTAACGACATTAACAATTCAGAGAAGCTAAATGAGAGCGAATTGTGTGATGTTAGTATATCTTCAGAAAGTGAATACGATACTCCTGATGATAGCGAGGTAGCTGATCAGTGTGGCGAAAAGTATTCAGTTCTTTGATCGGAGCGTATTGCTAAAAAGGCCAAGAGGAATTTGTGGTTAAACGTGGTATCTGATGCTAATGATCTTGTGAATCTGGAAGAGGCATTGAAAAGTCCAGAGGCAGATGTCTGGAAACGCGCAATTAAAGAGGAGATAGCTTCTCACAAGGCAAACAAAACATGGGTGCTTACGAAATTGCCTGAAGGTAAAAGAGCAATAAATTCGAAGTGGGTTTTTAAAACGAAGCGCAATGCTGAAGGTGCGCTGGTTCGTTTTAAAGCAAAGCTCGTGGTTAAAGGTTGCTCACCGAAACAATGCAAAATTCATACGAGATAAGTCATTGCAGCTAGAATATATTTCAACAAGCGAAATGTTAGCAGATGGTTTAACAAAGGCTATACCTGCAGTTAGGAAATAATTTATTAATGTTAAATTAAAAGTCATGTATCATTTAACATAATTTTTGATTTAACTAACATATTATTAGTGTTGTCAGATGTTCCATTAAAGGGAAGTGTTATGAAATATTGTAAATCTGGCAATACTTTTCTTCTTATACCTTTTATACTGTTCCTTTGTATACTATATTCAATAAAGTCAGTCGTCATCTACATTGAAACTGCGTGTACGTAACTCTGTTCAAGAGTATTCCATACCAAATCGCCCACTTTTGAACCCAACCCCTCAGATTTTGCTGAAACTTATCCATCCTTTTCTACCCTTTGAAAAACATTTTAGCGAATTTTTTCAAAAATGTTTGTCCAACTTCAAAAAAGTTATAAATTTTTCTAAAAAATGGCTTTTTTATTTTCAAAAGCTATAACTTTTGTAGAAATTGACTTTTGGGAACCTTTTTTTTTAATTTTTATTTTTAAATGAACTTTTCGAAAAATACACGGAAAAAATTTAACACGATCAATTCTATAAAATAATCGGGTTTTTAAGTAAAATTGTAAGTAAAATCGTTTGGAAGTTCACCATTTTTTTTCCTAAAAAAAAAATCAATTAATTTGACAACTATACCTGCTATTCCCGGAGTTGGTCGATTTTTCTTATATTTTTTTATTTATTTAAAAAAAAATTGTCAAATTTCCAAAAATTAAAAAAAAATTTCCTAAACTTTATTTCTATCATACAAAAAATATATGTTGTGGTTATGAGTTAGACATTATGGAAAAATCGTATTTATAAATCGATACACACTAGCCTATAGTTTCTAGTAGTATACTGACTATAGGTAAGTCTATAATTATCCAACCCTAGTTTATCGACCTTACTAATAGGTAAAAATTTGAATCTTGGTGATTATATTCGTAAATTAAGTCTATAAATTGAGAACATTATATCATAAAATTGTTATATTATATTTTTCATATTATAGAAATAAAGTTTACGAAAAAAAATTTTTTCATTTTTTGGAAATTTTACAAATTTTTTTAAATAAATAAAAAAATATAAAAAAAATCGACCCACTGCGGGATTAGTATGAACATTTGTCAAATTAATTGAATTTTTTTTGAGGAAAAAAGTGGTGAACTTCCAAAAAATTACTATTTTACTTGAAAAAATTCTCAAAAATGTTTTTCAAAAGGTAGAAAAGGATGGATAAGTTTCAGCAAAATCTAAAGGGGTCGGGTTCAAAAGTGGTCGATTTGGTATGGAATTCCCGATATACGGACATCAAACATTTAATAAATAAAAAACGCGGTTTTTATTAGTAATTAATTCAAATATATTTTTAAACTAAAATTTAAATAAATAATATTATTTTGCAAAAATAGTTCATAATGACACAAATCAAAATACACCTGCAGAAGCTACACGCTCAAAACAGGTTGTTAAATTTATTTCAAAAAGTGACAGTTTAACAATATACTGCACTAGATTTGCCTCTTCACCGATTCACGAAAACTCGGAATCGTTATTAGAAATAAAAAGTCAAAATCTGAAAAATTTTTGGACTCGACACTGTAGATTCTGAAGATTCAGATCTACAATACAATTTTAAATTATCTGCTTACGCCATAAAAAAATAAGACTAGTAACGGGTGATTTTTTAAGAGCTTGATAACTTTTTAAAAAAAAAAAACGCATAAAATTTGCAAAATCTCATCGGTTCTTTATTTGAAACGTTAGATTGGTTCATGACATTTACTTTTTGAAGATAATTTCATTTAAATGTTGACCGCGGCTGCGTCTTAGGTGGTCCATTCGGAAAGTCCAATTTTGGGCAACTTTTTCGAGCATTTCGGCCGGAATAGCCCGAATTTCTTCGGAAATGTTGTCTTCCAAAGCTGGAATAGTTGCTGGCTTATTTCTGTAGACTTTAGACTTGACGTAGCCCCACAAAAAATAGTCTAAAGGCGTTAAATCGCATGATCTTGGTGGCCAACTTACGGGTCCATTTCTTGAGATGAATTGTTGTCCGAAGTTTTCCCTCAAAATGGCCATAGAATCGCGAGCTGTGTGGCATGTAGCGCCATCTTGTTGAAACCACATGTCAACCAAGTTCAGTTCTTCCATTTTTGGCAACAAAAAGTTTGTTAGCATCGAACGATAGCGATCGCCATTCACCGTAACGTTGCGTCCAACAGCATCTTTGAAAAAATACGGTCCAATGATTCCACCAGCGTACAAACCACACCAAACAGTGCATTTTTCGGGATGCATGGGCAGTTCTTGAACGGCTTCTGGTTGCTCTTCACCCCAAATGCGGCAATTTTGCTTATTTACGTAGCCATTCAACCAGAAATGAGCCTCATCGCTCATCGGACACGGACGCGAAACACATTTCGAACCGAACACTGATTTTGGTAATAAAATTCAATGATTTGCAAGCGTTGCTCGTTAGTAAGTCTATTCATGATGAAATGTCAAAGCATACTGAGCATCTTTCTCTTTGACACCATGTCTGACATCCCACGTGATCTGTCAAATACTACTGCATGAAAATCCTAACCTCAAAAAAATCACCCGTTACAAAGAAACAACAGCTATGATCTACGATCAGCTAAAGCTCATTAAAGCAATTGCACCTACTCCGCACAATAGAGTAGAGCTGCCACAAGAAGACAATCAGAAGGCAAGTTCAGGCATCCAACTCGAGGTTATGAAGAATGGCCGTCCCTCCGGGACATGTTCGCAGCCGTGTACATAAACCATTCTCAATTATCACAAGCGCAAAAATTTTATCACCTCAGTTACAAAACGAAAGGTCGAGCAGGCATAATAGTAAAACAGTTCGCTCTTAATGACGATAATTTCAATTTGGCTTGGGAAGCTCTAAAAGCAAGATACGAAAACGAAAGAATATTGGTCGATAAACAAGTAACGACACTAATGAACTTGCCTAAAATGAAGAAAGAAACAAGTGTAGAATTCATCAAACTAGAATCCACTGTTTCTAATTGCCCAATTCTGATAAACATTTGTACCGCCGCATTACCAGAAAAATCGTAACTTTTGTGGGGGCAATCGCTCTCATCACGAAAAAAGTGCCCAACGTGGCAACAAATGAAAGATTTTCTCACCACCCAATATGAAATTGTGGAAAAGTTAGAAGAAAAAATAATCAAAACTAAAAACATCAAACAAGACCAAAATGGAAACTTAAATAGACCCCAAGCTAGAAGCAACAAAAATTTAAACAAAAGCTTTTACAAAACACAAACTTTCACATCAGAACAAAGAAAACAAACGTCGTGCGAACTATGTACCAGAGGGCATAAACCTATATCTTGCAAGAAGTTTAAAACCTTAATAGTTAACGAACGAAATAATTTTGTCAGGTCAATAAGACTTTGCACAAATTGTCTGTTACATGCGCATACGTAAACAAATTGCAAAAGCATATTTAATTGCTTACATTTTCACAAAAGACACAATTCAATGCTTCATTACAGCAGATATCCCATCCCACTCCAATGAAGTGCTTACACAAAAAGAACCACGGCTTTAATTGCAAAAGCAAAACCAAAAACCCAAAATTTTCAAAATTAATTAGAGACATCATGTTACTCAAAAGCACAATAAGCTCAAACGCTGCACATCGAAACACAAAGTGGACCAGTTACAGAACTAGTTAACACCACACCAACCGAAGTTGAGTACATATAATACAAACCAAAACCTTAATTCACAATTAAGGAAAATTCAAATGTTAAGGAAACTTCCCTCTATAACAAACAAAACTTTAGAATATCAGTATTGTGAAGACTTCTCTAAAGCCACAATTCTTCTTCTTAATTGGCGTAGACACCGCCTCCGTGATTATAGCCGAGTTAAGAACCGCGCGCCGGTCGTTTCTTCTTTTCGCCAATTCGCCAATTGGATATTCCAAGCCAAGCCAGGTCTTTCTTCACGTGGTCCTTCCAACGGAGTGGGGGTCTTCCTCTTCCCCTGGCTTCCCCGGCGGCTACTGCGTCGAATACTTTTTGAGCTGGAGTGTTTTCGTCCACCCAGACAACATAACCTAGCCAGCGTAGCCGCTGTCTTTTAATTCGCTGAAGCTAAGCGTGCGCCAGATACATTAAGTTTTACCATCGGCCTGTTATGAGAGAGTTCAGATTCCAGTACTTAAATCAATAAGGAATTAAAATAACGGGATAAAACTTTGCACGAATAATACCTTTGTGTCAAAAATTAGTTGAATCGGACCAATACTTTTCTCAGCCACCATATACCTAATATTAAGATTTTCGAGCTTATGCATACATATATCGACCAATATATGTTATCGCTAGAGAGCGTGTATTACTCATAATAAAATCCTCGAAATAAGTATAATGTACAAGCTAAAAATCTCATTTATTCATCTTTATATTTTATATGATTATTATACCCTGATCAGTAGGATGATTCAAAAAATTTTTTTTTTCGATTGGTACTCGGAAAAATAAGTTCCTTGACACCACTAAGAAAGCCTCTCCAAATATGATCTTATTATCAGATAGAAAAATTTTTATCTCGCTTCCAACCACTCAAAAAAATATCTTGTTCCCTAGATTTTGTAGGAAATTGAATGCCCTAAAAAAAGGTCTCAGATGATTTTTTCGTAAACCCACCCGTTTAAAAGATATTAATAGTTAAAATTTGATTATTTTTGGAAAATTTTTTTATTTCTTATGGATATTATAACTCAATGAAAAAAATCATTATGAATGATGAAACTCATAGGTTTTTGGAGAGGCTTTCTTAAAGGTGTCTAGGAACTTATTTTTCAGACTACCAAACGAAAAGAAATATTTTTTTTAATCCACCCCAAATATTTCGTAAACGCTTAACTTAATCGAAAAATCCATTTTTATAGAGCAGTAAATTTCCCACAAAACTATATTAATAAAAGAATTCAAAAATTCAATTCACTTACTACGAAAAAAGTATAGCGTACAAAGAAAGGTTTCACATTAAATCAAACTAATTCGAAGTGTTAATAACTTATGTGGTTACCGTTAGCCAAAATAAAGTTGTTGGATCGGCATGGATTCAATCAGAGAGGGAAGGGAGGAAATGGGTATTTTCTTCCATTCGGCTTCAATGCACTTTCTCAGACCTCTAACAGTATCAAATTGTCGACTACCGGAATAAACTTACAGCGAAAGTATTCCCCAGAGATTTTTCATGGGGCTTAAGTCGGGACTTATAGCGGGCCAGTCCCTTAATGCTATATTTCTGTCCCTAAAGAAACGTTTTGTTGCAGCTGCATTGTGTATCGCGGATAACGCCGCTGAAAAATCCATGGTTCCTCACAAAATCGTTCCGAAAAATCTATCAAGACGTTGTCTGACAGTTCAATATAACTCATGGAATTAATTTAATGCGTTACAAAACAAATTGGGTTTGCACCGAATACCCCCATACCATAAGAAATCCTGCCTTGGAATATCTCAAATGCCTTGTTTCTAGTGGTCGTCGAATATCTTTCCAATATTTGTCATGGCCGTCGGGGTCATCTAAATTAATATTTTTTTTCATCACTAAAAACCTTTTTTTTTTCTACTCTTCGTCCCACAATGAATGCCTTTGGGCATATCGCATCTTGCAGTTATTTGCCGAGGTAGCAACTTAGGCTGAGGCGCTCGTTGGCATACTGGATGTTATTAAACTCTTTTAAAACCTGCTGAACTCGACGGGTGGACACTTTAAGATTTAGTTGAAGCCAAATTTTTGCTGGGGAAATGCTTTTACTGAATGCCAAACGCTTTATTTACCGTTCATCAACCTTTGGATTACGTCCATTTCTTTTTATTGTACCATGAATTTCGGGATTTTTTAAAAAGGAACATATTGTTTTCTTGTTGCGATGTAATTTTTCAGCTATATCCCATATTGTAGCTCCACATTCCCGCATCATTTGAATTTTAGTGCGCTCAACAAGCGATAAATGGGTTCCGCGAGGCATTTCTAAATTAGTTACTAAATTAAGCTCGTTAGGATGGATAAACATACTTTTAATTATTTATTTAAAACAAACTCACTTTAAAAATCCTTAAAAATACAAAATAAATGTAACGTCTTGCCGATACGGAATACTTTTCCGTATTGTACGCTATAATTATTTCGCTCTGAATGTACAAGTGCGCAAATTAAACAGAAAGTAACGGTACTACAAAAGTACCGGTGCCACTAATTAGTACTGATCAACAATGAACAAATAAGTCGTAATTACTTACATGCATTCATTTTCAAAAAACGCTTGTATACTTCCCTAAATTCCATTTTTTAGTTTGTACACTATACTTATTTCGGTGACTGTAGTGTATCTTTGTGGGTAAAATAAATAAATTTGAGCGAAAACTTGGCCTAGCCCCTATACACCTAATATCAGGATTTTCGAACATCCGGCTGACATTACTCTATATGATTGACTTTCCACCTTAAAGTATTTCCACTGCTTTGATTCTTGCAACTTGCGAACCGAACTTAACCCATCCTTACCTGTTCATCTTCGGTTCTTATTTCCGTTCTGAAAGGTAAATCCATGTTTATGTTTTCATGGGTTTTCTCTCTAAGCAGTGGACCGTTAATATTTTTAATTTCGTTATTATTGTTTTTATTTTTTTAAGCAAATTCGTCGAAATTATTTTCATCAGTAATATCGAAATTATCTATTTTTAAAATATTAGTATCTCTTTTTTTGGAGTATATTTTTCATGTTTTTGCCAGATAATATCTTCGGCTGGCGTCTTTGGATTTTCTTGTCCTATGTATTTTAAATTTTGTATTTTCATATTCTTATTTGGTTTTTGACCATTCTTATTTTATTTTATTTTGCCGGTAAAAACTTCGGGTGGCTTCTTGTCCCGAAGTGTTTAAATTTTCTTTATTCATTTTATTTTTCTATTTTGTGTTGCCCAAAGTGCTTAATAAAATTAAATCTTAAAAAATGTATTTTCTCTATTTTATTATTTCCTTAAATTAATTTCCGATTTAGAATAGCAATTGCGGCTCCGATTTTATTTAAAAAATTAACTCCAAGGAAGAGATCGCTCTCTCTGTTATCAATTTCATAAAAACGTTCTTGTAGGCCAAATAGATAAATATGGTCGAACCATTAATGATTCTTACCCTCTTCCTAGTTACTAAAGTTTTTTGTTTTTATAAATTCCAGTTCGTATATATGAACTGGTTGTCCATGTATTTATTAAAGTTATAATGATTTGCACTTTTCAAATCTGTTCTCTGAATTTTTTGTTTGATAATTGGTTTGCCAATTATATCTGTTACTCCTTGCCTGGGCTTTGTTTGTGTAGGCCTGAGGTTATTTATTATTTGAATTGATTGGTCCACGTCCATTGGTTCCGAACGATTGGGATGTTTTTGGTACGAATTAGTATTTCTTTGCGGATTTCTCAAATTATTTTGAAAGCTTCAATTAACTTGATGTTGTTTTCGAGCATCAATTTCTTGATTCTTTAGAGAAATGTAAAGCGAATTGTTATCTCATTTGATTTGAAGTTCTTGCGCTTTAGCAAGAGCATTAGGCAAATCGGAAGGCGTTAAAGTAAAATGTATGTATTTGGTCTGAAGGATAATTTAAACCAATTATGAATTTTTAAACGCGGTTTCTAAATTCTTAATATTTAATCGGTTTGTTTTTTTTTTGGAGTTTGTTCCGTGTGTCGTCCAACTTCAACAGTACTTTTCCACCGAAAAGCAATGTTTTGTTTGCACACGAAATGCTTTTTTATCCATTTTTGTAAATCAATACAATTTGCTTCACCCAAAATGCTATATCTCATTAACTAATAGTTTTCAGTTGCCAAATGTGTATACGTATCTTTCATGAAATCATGTAGATGGTATTAGAAGTACTATCTACGTATCAGTCACACTAAAGCGTGGACAGGTCCTCTAGTATTATATAATTCATAAATGCATACCTTACCACAAAGAAGTAGCAAACTAGTAAAGGGAAATCTTCTAGAACTCTGAGTACCTATGTCAATCTCACTTAGAAGACTTTGCAGGACCGATCCATATGAAATTTTCAAATCGATGAGGAAAAAAGAACATATAAAAGATACAATGTATGTTTTGCAACAAAAGCTACGTATTTAGAGGTGGTAAGTGATTTTACAACCCAAACGGTCCTAATTATCCTGCGTTGGATTTCTAAGCTGACATTGTTGGTGGTGTTTACGCTGGTTCCAAGATAGACGAAATTATCTACAACTTCAAAGTTATGACTGTCAACAGTGACGTGAGTGCCAAGTCGCGAGTGCGACGACTGTTTGTTTGATGACAGGAGATATTTCGTCTTGCCCTCGTTCACTTCCAGAGCCATTTCTTTTGCTTCCTTGTCCAGTCTGGAGAAAGCAGAACTAACGGCGCGGGTGTTGAGGCCGATGATATCAATATCATCGGCATACGCCAGCAGCTGTACACTCTTATAAAAGATTGTACCTACTCGATTAAGTTCTTCAGCTCGAACTATTTTCTCCAGCAGCAGATTGAAGGAGTCGATAGGGAGTCGCCTTGTCTGAAACATCTTTTGGTATCAAACGGCTCGGAGAGGTCCTTCCCGATCTTGACGGAGCTTTTCATGTTGCTCAACGTCGCCTTACACAGCCGTATTAGTTTTGCGGGGATACCAAATTCAGACATCGCGGCATAACGGCAGCTCGTTTTCGTGCTGTCGAAAGCAGCTTTGAAATCGACGAAGAGGTGGTGTGTGTCGATTCTTCTTTCACGGGTCTTTTCCAAGATTTGGTGCATGGTGAATATCTGGTCGGTTGTTGATTTACCAGGTCTAAAGCCACACTGATAAGGTCCAATCAGTTTGTTGACGGTGAGCTTTAGTATTTCACACAATACGCTCGACAGAACCTTATATGCGATGTTGAGGAGGCTAATCCCACGGTAGTTGGCGCAGATTGTGGGGTCTCCTTTTTTATGGTTTGGGCATAGCATACTTAAATTCCAATCGTTGGGCATACTGTCGTCCGAACATATTTTGCAAAGAAGCTGATGCATGCACCTTATCAGCTCTACGCCGCCGTGTTTGAATAGCTCGGCCGGTAATCCGTCGGCCCCTGCCGCTTTGTTGTTCTTCAGGCGGGCAATTGCTATTCGAACATCTTCATGGTCGGGCAATGGAACGTCTGCTCCATCGTCATCGATTGTGGAATCGGGTTCGCCTTCTCCTGGTGTTGTGCTTTCACTGCCATTCAGGAGGCTGGAGAAGTGTTCCCTCCATAATTTAAGTATGCTCTGGGCATCGGTGACTAGATGACCTTTGGTGGTTCTACAAGAGAATGCTCCGGTCTTGAACCCTCTGTAAGCCGCCGCGAATTTTCAAGCATTACCCCTGTCGGCCAGCTTATCTTAGCTCTTCGTACTCACGCATTTCGGTCTCTTTCTTCAAAATACAAACAATTTTTCTAGACAGTACTCTAGGAATACTTGGACTAACGATAACAGTGAACATTTTAGGTCTAAGAGTTTCAATAGGCCTACTCCAATGGAAGTAGATACTATGAGTCGGGTTGAGGGATCGGGAGAAGCAAAATTTAATGACGGTTTTTTACCAATTAGCCTCGGGATATTATGATAAAAAATGTTTATAATGCTAACACTGTTCGGGAAAAAGTAGTGCACTTAAATAGATCCAGGTTCCACTATTAGTATAATGAAAAAAGAGCTTTGAAAATTTTAATTTACCCATTGTAGAAGGAGAGAGTACGGTTATACCAACATTAACATTACATTACATTAAAGTAATAAGTCCTTTCCCTGCGGAATTTAATTACCAAACAAATGGTATGATTATATGGCTATTGTTAGATTTGGACAAGCCATATGATTTGTTATTAGGAAATGATTTTATTTTAAAAAATTATGGAAAAAATGAATATAACTTTGAGAAATGGAACAATGATTCCTTTTCATTTGAAAACTGTTTAGGAACAGTTTTAATCACTTGAAGAGAGTGAACAAAAAAATATTGCACTTGAAAAAAGGCAAGATTGAAATTCTTTTAAACCGATTCTACAAATTATTTTACAAAGAGGGGAATAATATCAGCGACACAAAAACTATGGTGCATGAGATTAAGGCCACAACCAACCAGCAGATAAATTCAAGAATCTATAGACTACCTTCAAAACACGAAGAAGAGGTAAGAAAGCAAATTTATGAGTTAGAAAGTCAGGGAATAATCCGAAAAAGTAGGAACAGGTATAGCTCACCTATTTTAACTGACTGTCGATGATAAATACCCTCTGCCAAATATTGATGGGATTTTGGATAAATTGGGCAAAGCGCAGTACTTTAGCACTATTGATTTAGCCAAAGATGGATCACCAGGACTGTTTGAGTATATCCGTATGCCTTTGGTGCTGCTCTAGGCACGTTCCAAAGAATGATGAATGAGATTCTAAGAGAATTCATAAACAAAATTTGTGTTGTCTATCTAGATGATATTTTGGTCTTTGCCACGTATTTACATATTCTATCACTTGAAAAAGTGTTCGCGATTTTAGTGAATTACAATTTAAAAATTTAAGCAAGCAAATGTACCTTTCTAAAAAGAGAAGCGAAATGATAGGCAAAAGAAACAAGGCAAGGGAGGAATATGTAGAAAGAAGGGATAAAAAATGATAAAAATGATAAAAAAAGTCCGGCATAAAGACGAATATTATTTTAAAATTAAACCTTTTATGTTCGTTATGTAAATATTAAAAGACCACTGGCTGGAATCCAAAATTCTAGAGATGATATAAAAGAAGATAGGTTTAGCGCAGAAGCATTACTAAGAGATAGAATGAGCATAATATAAAAAATTAGTTTACAATATACGAATAATTTTATTTATTTTTTGTTTTTAGTTTTAGATTTGGGTAACCATTATAGCAGTGGTTGAATGAGAGGATGGTAAACGGGAAATTACAGGTGACACCAGTCACAGTAGAAGTAGAAGTAGAAGTAGGGTATACCATACCAGGAGAAGTAGAGACAACACGGATTCTACAAGGTGCGTTCTAAAGTAAACAGAACTTTTTGAATCTAGCGCCCCTGGTAGTGCCATTTGCAAAGAGCGTTCCAAAGTAAACCGGAATCTTGCGACTCTGGTGGCGACTAGTGCGTTAGAATCTGCCATCTTTTTCGATTGTCTAATGAAAATTTCAGGACATTTCAGCGATTGGAAGTGAAGTTATTGCGTTTTAACGGGGCATTTCCACAGGCAAAAATTATGGCAAATCTATTGCTATAGCATACTAATAGTATTCCATATATTGCTTTCCATTAGCGTTAGGGAATCTCCACAGGCAAAAGGCATGGCAATACAGTTAGTATACAATAAATTTCATCCTGTCGAGATGTCCCGTTAGTTTCAGTATGTTTGTGTTGTCGGTGCGAAAATGAGCTTTGAACAAACATTAAATTTTAGTTTAAAATTGGTAAAACTTTTACCGAAACGTTTCAATTCATGAAACAAGTTAATGGCGATGATTGCCTATCCCGTAGCAGAGTGCACGAGTAGTTTTCATGTTTCCAAAGTTCTCATGAGGACATAAATGACGATCAAATTGTGGGCAAATCAAAATCCGTCATTACCGGAAATTCCATCGACACTGTGTGTGAGTTCATCAAAAATTAGCCGAAATCATTATTGAAATTCATGGAAATGAAATTGAACATCTCAAAAACATCGATTTATCTCATTTTGACCGGGCTTACGAAAGGTGTGTGCACGGTTTGTTCCGCACAAATTGACTAATGACAATTGCTCAGAATTCAACACTCGAAGGACATCATTAAAGAGGTCAAAAAAGACAAAAACTTTCTTTACGATACTGTGACTGATGACGAAACGGGGTGTTTCCAATATGATCCTGAAACGAAACCACAGAGAACTGAATGGAAGATACCGGACGAGCCGAAACCCAAAAAATCAGGAATGGAGAAGCCAAAAGTGAAGACAGTGCTGATTTGTTTTTATGATACCAAGCGGTATTGTCCACTAAGAATTTGTTCCACCCGGCCAGAATATTATTGCGGTAATCTTAGAGTTTTGAAGCGTTTGGTGCGCCGTGTTCGACGCGTTCGGCTCGAGTATCGCGAAGTCTCATCGATCGACTCTTGTTGTTTAAATAAGTTAAGCATCCACCCCCTCTACCCGGCAAAACTGACGCATCTTAATACAGCAGCGCAATTCACCACAGCTGATGACGTTACAATACGACTCACCACACCTGTACCCCTACTAAACAAAAAGGATGGACAGCAGGATAGGAAACATTATTCGTACAAAACAATTCGACAGCTCAATTCGTTCTAAACCATTCGTTTACACACTGCGCCGCATCGACACCTTTCGCCGGCACCTACATTCAACGAGACTTTCGTTACTTTCACTTCGACCATCAACATATTCTACACTGCGCGGCGTCAACATACGTTCCGATTATTTACCGATCCTGAGTGCTACGTCAATTCGAGTCACCAGAGCTGAATCAAGTCATCGATCCATCAGTAACTACTACTTTTGCAAAAAACATTATTTTTTTTACGGTTCTGAAACTGGACACCTTGATCTCTTATCGCTAGTCTAGTGCATATACTATTATTATATATTTGTTACCTGCTAAATTAAAAGGAATTTGAACATAAAGTACATTTGCAGTCTTTTATTAACAAAGTGGTAGTGAGTAAATAGTTTTAAATCAACTAAATTAAACATGGTCCTTCGAGCTATAGTGGGAGGCACTATGGACTAATGAAACAATTAAAAAAAAAAAAAAAAATTTGAAACCAAAACCAAAGGAATTGTGCGGTGAACAAACCACAAAACAAAAAACAAAAGTGCAGTGCCAAACAATATGTAAATAAAACAAACAAAAAACTAGACACAATACCCATATATATATGTATATAACAACCTATATGCATATGACTATACATACAACAGTAAGGTAACAAAAAAATGTATTAGAAAATATTGGTGGGAGGTGACAAACACGGAAAGAAATTACACGGAAAAGGAACAAAATAAACAAAGCAATTTCAACAAACAAAAACGCGCGAAACCTAAGCACAAAACATAAATCGGGCGCGAAAAACTAAAGCACTAATAAAACGAAAGAAACGGGCGCGAACATTAAAACAAATATACAAGTAGTACATACATACAACAAAGCAACAGCACGAGGAGGTAGCCAGCTGGAGCAGAGGAATTGGAACAAACGAACAGGCATATTAAACATTGGAATATACCTTACAAATCTAAGTGAGCGTATTCATTTCATCTCAAATTTAGTATATGCACATATGTATATATGTTCTAAGTTACGGTTTTCCTATTTAAAACCTAACGAAAAATCAACTTCATCTGCTTTTATCACGGCAATATTATACGGCTTAATAGGCCAAGAAAACATAAATCCAAAAAATTACTAAGAAAAATTCTCTGGCAATACCGCTTTTGTTTAACAAAAACAATAAGCAGGGTTGCATAAATCAAAAACGAAAAAGAAACAAAAAATAAACATACATACATACATATATGCAAAATTCAGTACGTTTCTAAACATAATTATAATATATTATATATATACAAAAATGAATACATAAGTGCAAAAGGAACATACCTGCGCATATGTACATACATATATTTGTACATAGAGAATAGCATAGAATCTGCCTTTAATTTTATTTGCATTACTAATTAAATTTATGAACACTATATACACATAAATATATTATTGGTGCATTGACAATTGTCCGTATATTCCTATACATAACCACATACATAAGTACATATGTATGAATGTATGTATATTCAAAGCACACATTGGTTCGCAATACCTCTTGTTCTTTGTTAAACGAAAACAAGCCGGATTGCACAAAAAAAAAAACAAAAAACACAGAAATTAAACAGACATGCATATATGTATTAGCACAAACATTTCGTGCATACTTACGAACAAATAGCGAATTGATCTCTGTAACGAGCGCTCAATTGCTAAAGAACAAAAACATAAGCATAAAACAGTGGTCGGCATTTCTTAGCACAATTGTGCAAACTAACTTCACACGTACGCTTACGCTCTATCGTTCAGTCGTTGTCGAGCCAGCAACGAATTAACATCAAGCAAGACCATGGCGCAAAACGAAATATGCCCTGCGAGAAATATTTTATGATTCTAAATGCCTTTGATGCCATGCAATGCCTTTTATGTTCCAAGTCTTTTAAAGATAATAGGGAATATATCCTCAAAAGACATTTTGTTAATTTTCATTACACTATTAATTATTTATAAAATTGGCTTAATTTTAATTCCAATTTCTCACGGGGCTGCTTTTTTTTCGTGCTCACCAACACAGTGTCAGATCCTCTCATGCCGACCACTGGCATAAAATCATTAGCAAAAACAATTCGTGCATGTACAAAGCATATTGATCTCTTCGACGAACTCTCAATTGCACAAAAACAAGTACATGCAAGCCAATCATTAGGGTGTGCCTATATACCTATATAGAAAATACTTAAAATTAATATTGCGGTTTCAAAGCAAAGCATATAAAATAAAAATAAAATTAAAAAAAAAAGAAAATAACCCGTCTTTTACAAAACAAAAAAAAAACGTATATATACTTAAAAAAGTATTCAGTTCACACTGAGAAACCATTTATTAAAAAAAAAAAAAATCTACATACAACCAAAATAATGAACAATAACAAAAATCATAGTACACCTGGACCTACACGCTCAAAACAGGTTGCTAGATTTATTTCAGAAAGTGACAGTTTAACAAGATACTGCACTAGATTTGCCTCTTTGCCGATTCATGAAAACTCTGAATCGTTATTAGAAATCAAAATTCAAAATCTTGAAAACCTTTGGACTCGGCTCCAAGTGGCTCATGACGCCATTCTAGATTCTAACGATTCAGATACACATAATTTTAAATCATCGGCTTACGATATTTATGAAAACTGCTTGGACCAATATGAAGAAACGAAAGCTATGATCTCCGATCAATTAAAGCTCATTAAAGCGATTGCACCTACTCCCCACAGTAGAGTAGAGCTGCCACAAATATACAATCAAGAGTCAAGTTCAGGCATCCAACTCGAGGTGCCTGCATGTGATACAGAAACCTTTTACGGAGGTTATGAAGAATGGCCGTCCTTCCGGGACATGTTCACAGCCGTTTACATCAACCATCCACAACTATCAAAGGCACAAAAACTGTATCACCTCCGATACAAAACAAAAGGTCAAGCAGGCGAAATAGTTAAACAGTTCGCATTAAATGACGACAATTTCAATTTGGCTTGGGAAGCTCTAAAAGCTAGATTTGAAAACGAAAGAATACTGGTCGATAAGCAAGTAACGACACTATTAAACTTGCCTAAAACCAAGAAAGAAACAAGTGAAGAATTTGTAACACTACAATCCACTGTTTCAAATTGTTTGTCGACTCTATCGACATTAAATATTCCCACAGACAGCTGGGACCCAATTCTGGTAAACATTTGCACCGCCGCATTACCAGAAAAGTCGTTACTTCTATGGGAGCAATCGCTCTCATCACGAAAACAGTGCCCAACGTGGCAACAAATGAAAGATTTTCTCACCACCCAATATGAAATTGCGGAAAGGTTAGAAGAAAAAATAATAAAAACTAAGAACATTAAACACGACCAAAATAGAAGCTTAAATAGAATTAATTTAGAAGCAAAAACAAATCAAATATAATTTTTAACAAAACACAATCGTTCACATCCGAACAAAGAATACATAAGTCATGCGAACTATGCACATGAGGGCATAAGCTTAAAAATTGCAAAAAGTTTAAAAAATTAAACATTAACGAAAGGAACAACTTTGTCAGATCAAAAAGACTCTGTACAAACTGCTTGTCCAATGCACACAATCTTAAAAATTGCAAAAGCAAATTTAATTGCTTATATTGTTACAAAAGACACAACTCAATGCTTCATTACAGCAGATATCCTCTCTCATCCCAAAGAAGCGCTTATACAAAGGGAAGATCCACGGGTTTAATTGCAAAAGCAAAACCCGAAACCCAAAATTCAGCAAATTGCCAAGAGACACCATGTTGCTCAAAGGCGCAAAAAGCTCAAACGCTGCATAGCCGAACACAAAGTGGACTAGTTACAGAACTAGTTACCACCACTCCAACTCAAGTTGAGAAAACATCAAACAAATGCCTTAATTCACAATTAAGGAAAGCTCAAGAGACAGGGAAACTTCCCCGAATATTAAATAAAACTCCACAAGATCAGTATTGTAAGCGCTACTCGAAAGCCGCAACTACTCGATCCAATAATGGCCGGTACGTCGTACGACTACCCCTAAAGCCACAAATTTTCAATACTCCACAAATTGGAATTAAAAACAAAGTCAGAGTTACCTCTGACAGTCTAAATTATTAAAAGCACATACAACTTTTGGGCCCCGCAGGATGGCTTTAGCCAACAATGAAAAACAATAAAATTCTGAACAAATCCTAGAGCGGTGGCGGGCTACCAAACGCCAAATTAGAAATAAAACATAAATATAACAAAAGTGTCTCCAAAAGTCGAAAAATCTACATTTTATACAATGATGAACCATTGAGGCACAAATTTTCAAATATATATAAAAAAAAAATAAAATCAAAACAGAAATTAAGGGATCACAATACTCCCAATGCGATACATTAACGCACCTATGCTTACAGAGCTAAAGTCGCTTTTATCGCATCTAACCAAGCGCTTCTCATATGGGTGAGTTATGGAAATCAGCTATACAAAGCTTCAAATTAAGTATACAAAATTATTTACCCCACGAATCGAAGCCGTTCGCAATTACCGGCCACTCTCTCGCAAGATCCATCTATTGGCACAGCCCTAACTCCAGGGCTAAGGAGTACCCATTCTGGCCATATCTGAGCCAGGCGTGGAGTTACTATACTTCATAAGCCGAGAATAAATAAAGTCCAAACATAATACAGAAAAGGCATATAATAAACTACCGGTATGCCAAACCGATAAAAAATAAATTGTATATTTTTGGTATTGTTTTGGTATAATAATACAAAAGGTCGTCAAAGCACGCAAAATCAATTATTACCTTAAGCACCAATATTTACTCAAAATGCAATTGGCTATTAAAACCAAAATCGCTTCTTACAGCTAATATTCTGCGGCCTCGGTTACTACACCAAAAGTAAGCCGAATTACATTCATCAGATTATATGTATAAAACTAGGAAAAATATTCGCCTAGGGGGCCCAGGATGTTTAAATGAGTTAAGCATCCACCCCCTCTACCCGGCAAAACTGACGCATCTTAATACAGCAGCGCAATTCACCACAGCTGATGACGTTACAATACGACTCACCACACCTGTACCCCTACTAAACAAAAAGGATGGACAGCAGGATAGGAAACATTATTCGTACAAAACAATTCGACAGCTCAATTCGTTCTAAACCATTCGTTTACACACTGCGCCGCATCGACACCTTTCGCCGGCACCTACATTCAACGAGACTTTCGTTACTTTCACTTCGACCATCAACATATTCTACACTGCGCGGCGTCAACATACGTTCCGATTATTTACCGATCCTGAGCGCTACGTCAATTCGAGTCACCAGAGCTGAATCAAGTCATCGATCCATCAGTAACTACTACTTTTGCAAAAAACATTATTTTTTTTACGGTTCTGAAACTGGACACCTTGATCTCTTATCGCTAGTCTAGTGCATATACTATTATTATATATTTGTTACCTGCTAAATTAAAAGGAATTTGAACATAAAGTACATTTGCAGTCTTTTATTAACAAAGTGGTAGTGAGTAAATAGTTTTAAATCAACTAAATTAAACACCGATTATTTGACCAAAAATTACATTTTAACCATTAACCACTCCCCGAAGTCACCTGATATGGCACCGTGCCACTTCTTTCTTTTCGGTAAAATGCATTCGCCCATGAAAGGAAAGCGTTATGCAGACGTAGACATGCTTTTGGACCGTGTAAAAAGCTATATTGAAGCACAAGGAAATTATTTTGAATAAAAGAAATTGATTTTGCCGAAAACCCCTTTAGTCTGGTTTTTTTGAGTCCTGTTTACTTTGGAACGCACCTTGTAAATATTATTTTACATATAATTAAAACAAAAGAGATAATGGAAGTGGTTGATAAGATTAAAGAAAATATAATTTGTTTTATATAAGTAATATACCGAAAAATAAAGAAAAAATAAGAAAGAACTACTTTTGAATGAAGTTGGAATTTTAAAGTCAAAAATAAGATCAATTCCCCCAGAGAGGAAAAAGGAAGAGAGGACTCATTGACATTACTTGTATAAATGAGCATCCTCCCCCGAACATCCACACACACCATATCAACTCAACGTATCAACACTTATACGCATCCTTCACCACACTCACCACGTCACCACTTACCACCCACATTACTCACGAGAGAAGCACATATTGACACCCACACACAAGTCCACCAAAAAAAAACCATCACACCGCCCCAATACCAAAGCAAAAAAGGGAACCGACGAGGAGATCCAGTTCAGTTGGTTATCGACATCAGCAACGATCGGTGCATTCTTGCAAATCTCCCACGCCGCAGAGATAATAATTTTATAAGTCTTCAACTTTCGGGAATTTTCCGTTGTTTCATCACGCCCTATTGGATATCTACCGCCAAAAACAAAACTTATTCTCAGTTGTCGTGAAACCCTATTAGGTATATACCGTCACCGAGATTATTCTCCATTGTCGTGAAGTTTCAATTGTTTAATAAAACCAAATTGGAATATGCGCGAACAAACAAGAACATCGTTTCATTTATTTATTTACGGGAAATTTGTAGCGAACTGAAAGGCGAGTGCGGGAAACAGACATGGTCCTTCGAGCCTTAAAGGACGGCACAGTGAAAATATAAAAACAAAAAACAAAAAGTGCGAGCAAAAGCCCAAAATTAAGCATGTGCAGTGACAAAAAAAAAAAAACAAAAATACAAAAAGAAAATAATTATAATTATATACATAAAGAACGACGAAACAAAGTAAAAAATTAAAAGTGCAATAAACTAAAGAAGTGAAGTGGATTCACGTTGAAAAATAAATTTATAAAATAAAAATCTGAATACATCAAAAGTGAAACTTCAGAGCAGTGAAGTGCATAAAAATACAAAGCCCAAAAGACACTGAAAGATTTGTGCAAAAACCACAAAGCAATTCTAAGACTACTAAAAAAAAACAACAGTCTGCGACTATCTCTCTCATTGAGCGGACGTGTTTTCTTAATCGCGGTGTTTCTTTTGTACTTTCTGCTTTATTCGCATATTCCACTTTACATATAAGAAGTGCACGTGTTTTCGTTTTAATTTATCGTGCGGTTACTCGCGTAAAAAACCATGCATAAAGTGAATATTTGTTTAATTATGGTCCCAGGGCCGCCTAACCTCGGGGAAATAGGTTTGTTTTGCTTGCCTCTAGCCCCAACCCCAAAAGAAAAAAACTTACATATAAACCAATTGAAAATTTTCCAGAACTACCTCAAATCAAAAAAATTATCCAAAATTTGTTCTAATATCTGCAGCGTATTCTAACAAGACACTTTCCAAATACTCTTGTTTCGCCTTGTTTCGTTGTATGTGTCACCTTTTCCGAACTCACCGTGTATTTTTCGCAAAATGGAAAAATATAAAGCACCGGTATAGATGAAATGAACACAAGAGATTTTTAAACTTGTAACTCAAATGTATTTTCGGGTTTATTTTCACTGCTTATACACAGTACACAGTATAAACCTTTTAATTTTTTGATACGTGATACGCTCACAAAACAATTTAAAAATAAAAATTAAAATTTTCGCCTCACAAAATATTTTTACATCACGATGTTCGCAGAAAACCGGTAAAACGTTCGCCAAAAGGAGGAATCGTTTCGATTGGGCCGATGTCGTAACGCCAGAATGATGATCTTAACAAAGTGTCCGTCGTTTTTGTACCTTTCTTCGGCAAAAGTAGATGATGGTGTGGGGAATGTGGCGAATCAGTGTTGCATATGTACGCAGATGTGTGGGATGATGTTGACGGGCAGAAGTGGGAAGGCTGATACCCATTTAGCCATCCTGGCCCCCTAGGCAAAATTTTAGCCTAGTAATCGCTGGAGTTGTTGCAGCGTAGCGACCACGTTGTTGAGACCGGTTGTACGACGGGTTTGTGGTCTAGTACGCTGCCGCCGTGTTACGTTGTGGTGGTGTCGCGGACGCGAGTCGTCCGGTGTGCTTATTGGCCTTCGCTGTTGCTGCCGTTTGGAACGTCGTTTACTCCCCTGGTTAAGTGGGGCAGAGTGTCGCACGGTCTCGGGGGTGGTGATGCGGTGCAGCATAGTGTGGTGTGGAAGCATACACATCTGGCACACATAGCCGGACGTACACTCTTGTGTGGTATGAGTAGGCGACAGGCAACTCAGGCAATGGCCATGGGCCCGGGCAACCTGCTGACGTTGCTGAGGTGGCATCCCTTTAAATATGCCGCAGTGTGGCAACCTGTGCGAACGACAACAGAGAGGACATCGGATGCGAGGCAGCTCATTCTGTTGCGACGTCGGAGTTGCTCGAGCTGCACTGCGTGCAGCGGTGGACTGCGTTGTTGCCGTGATGGTTCGCGGCGCTGGTGTTGGGACAGCCCGCGGGCGTGGAACGTGGACAGCCGAACGGACGGTTGGCATTGGTGCTGTTGCCGCATCGATATCCATATGTATCTAGAGAAGAGTTATCATCATTAGATATTGGTTAAATATAGTGGTGAACTATGTTGCCACGTGGTGTGGCATGAGTGAGATGCTGAGGTTTGCATCCTTTTATGTTATTTTTGGTTTTAATAAATTATTGTTTGTGGTATATTTGGCGGTATTTTTTCGGTTTATTGTTTACGGTTTATATATCGGTTTTTTCGGCTGTTGGCAAAAAGCATAGTTTAACGACCGGCCTGGTTAGTGTTCCAGTTTGCGTGCGGAGACCGACAACGCGAATATGACCGTCGGAGCTATAGTAAAGCTTCTCTATGCGGCCAAGCCGCCATTCTGTAGGGGGGAGACAATCCTCATTGATCAACACACAATCTCCAAGCTGAGGCGTTTTTCAGGTGTTTTCCACCGGTACCTTCTGAGGAGGTCCTTTAAATAATCTTCTTTACATCGACGACTGAATTCATGATGGTGAATTTTAATTCGTTCCCATCTGTTTAATAAGGAGAGCGTCTCCACGCCTCGCACGGGATCTTGCGAGAGAGCTGCGAGAGGCCGTGAGTTGAGAACGGCTTCAATTCTAGTTAACAAGGACGTGAATTCTTCATAATTGAACTTATAGTTGCCAGCTAGCTTCTTGAAATGAGTTTTGAAGCTTTTTAGAGCTGATTCCCATAAACCGCTCATATGAGGAGCGCTTGGGGGGATGAACTGCCAATTGATACCTTGCGGAGCGTATTTTTGGACAATGTCAGGTGAGACTTGTTTCATGAAATCTACAAACTGTTTTTCTGTAGCTCGTTGTGCTCCGATAAATGTTTTGCCATTATCGCTCATTATTTTTGATGGAAAGCCACGTCGTCCAACGAAGCGAGCAAATGCCGCGAGAAAAGCCTCCATCGTCAGATTAGTACACAGCTCAAGGTGCACTGCTTTTGTCGTGAAACAGACAAAGACAGCCACATAGCCTTTCATCATGGTGGGAGACCTTAGCATGGACGCCTTTATTTGAAAAGGCCCAGCAAAGTCGACACCTGTTGTGGTGAAAGGCAGAGCGAAATTGCAGCAGTGCTGCCATAATCTGCGTTCTCATTTTCTGCTTGTGCATAGTGCAGACTTTACACGTGAAAATGCACTTCTTGATTTGGGGCTTATGACGAGGCACATAGTACTCTTGGCGTACCATATGTTGCATGAAACGATGTTCGGCGTGCAACATTAGTATATGGATATAGTTGATGAATAATGTGACAAATGAGGATTTCTCTGGTATTATTATAGGGTGGCGTTCATTATATGTTAGGCTTGAATTTGCAAGCCGACCATTCGCACGAAGCAGACCTTTCGTGTCTAGAAATGGATTTAATACTAAGAGTGAGCTCTTTTTATCAATCGGCTTCAGTTCTCTTAATAAGGATATGTCGCGGCTGAAGTAGCGCGTTTGAGTTGATGTGATAAGCGCGATTTTTGCCCTTTGCAAGTCTTGGTGCATCAAAGTATCGCATTGGGGATAGGTTGCCCCTTTAATTTTATACTTGAGTCGCTCTATGAATCTGAGCATATAGGCGACTACTCTGAGCGCTCGGGGGAACGATGAAAATCGTGCAAGGATGTCAGCATCCTCCATTGTAGTGTGATAAGTGGCGATTTTTCGACCTTCTGGGGCATTTATGTTGCGCATGGGCGATTGTGGCCGGGAGATTCTGTTAACCATTGGGGGCCATTCCACCAAAGGGTGGAGGTGGCGAGATGCAGAGGTTTGCATCCTCTTGTACCTAGATCCGCAGGATTGTCAGCACTGGCTACGTGTCGCCAAGTGGCTGATCCTACTAGGTCAAGTATTTGAGACGTTCTGTTGGAAATATATGTTTTCCACGCATGTGGTGGTTTTTCCAACCAGGCGAGAACTATTTCGGAATCGGACCATAGATATAACTTGTATTTCGCCATGTTCAAGTGGGTAAGTACCATGGAAACCAGCTTTGCTAGTAGCAGAGCGCCACAGAGTTCAAGTCGTGGTAGACTTATCGTTTTTAGCGGTGCGAATTTTGCTTTTGCCGCCAGTAGGTGGCTTGTGGTTGCAATATCGCTTTGTGTGCGCACATAAATAGTGGCTCAATATGCCTTTTCAGAGGCGTTGCAGAAACCGTGTAGTTCCACTTTGTATTCGGGGGAATAGTTTACCCACCGTGGAATTTGTATCTATGAAATGTCTTTTAGGTTATTAGCACACTGGGACCATTTTTCTAAGCGAAGAGGCTTAACTTGTTCGTCCCAGTCGGTTCCGTCTAGCCATAATTCTTGGATTAGGATTTTCGCTTGTATCATAATTGGCGAAAGCCATCCTGCGGGGTCGAAAAGTTTCGCCACAGAGGATAAAATTTGTCTCTTTGTTATGGCTGACAATCCGTATATTGACTCTGTAGTATATGAAAACTGGTTAGATATCGCGTTCCATTGGATGCCCAGTGTTTTTGTTGTACTTTCCTTTTCAAATATAAGGAAATTAGTGTCCAACAAATGGTCTTTAGGAATATTTTTTAAAATATTTGGGTGGTTGTCTGTTATCTTTTTTAATGGAAACCCTGCGGTATTGAGGGCATTTATTACCTGTGATAAGGTATCGTATGCTAGTGGAAAACTGTGGCTTCCAGACAGGATATCGTCCACATACGTCTGTGTTTTTAACACTTGTGTTGCCAGAGAAAATTCTGAACTTGTGTCCTCTGCCAGTTCGTGGAGTGTACGAATGGCTAAGTATGGAGCACAGTTTACGCCAAAGGTAACTGTTTTTAATTTAAAGTCGCGTAGTGGACTATTGGCAGATTTTCTGAAGATAATTCGCTGAAAATCTTGATCGTCCTTATGTACGACTATTTGTCGATACATTTTTTCGACATCCCCATTGAATACGTATTTGTATATACGCCAGTTTAATATGAGGAGCATTAAATCTGGTTGGAGTGTGGGTCCCGTAAATAGAATATCATTTAGGGAATTCCCCGAGCTAGTGGTTCTTGAGGCATTGAAGACAACTCGAACTTTTGTTGTTTTTTTCTCAGGCTTTACTACTGCATGATGTGGCAAGTAGAAAGATTAATATTTGCCTCTTATGATTTTTTCACATGGGCTTACTTCCTCCATGTGATCTAAATGAAGATATTCTTCCAAGACACCATCATAATCTTGTTTCAGCTCACCTTTTCTAATTAGGTTTTTTTCCATACTTAGAAACTGCTGCATTGCAGAGGTGCGAGAGTGACCTAAGGCGAGTGTGTCTGGAAATTGTTGTTTTATTGGTAGTCGTACGACATACCGACCATTATCTGATCGAGTAGTTGTGGCTTTGTAAAAGTCTTCACAATACTGATCTTCAGGTGTTGTAGTTGGAATGCGAGGAGTTCTTCTAACTCCCAAAATTTTCTCAATTGTGAATTGAGGTACTCGTTTGAGATTTCCTCAACTTGAGTTGTCATGGCTGTGACTGGCTCCGCAACTAGTCCACTTAGGACCCATTTGAAAATGGTATTTTGCGCCAGTAGTGTTTTTGAAATTTTTTCAACACCTTCTAATATGATTTGCGGTATAAGGTCGCTGCCTATTAGGATGTCTATTTGAGCTGGCGTGTTGCAGTTGGGATCTGCCAGTGTCAGGTGTGAAATTTTATCCCAATGCTTGCTATTCATTTGATAGCTTGGAAGCATGTTTGTTAATTGCGGTAAGACAATAGCATTTGCTTGAATGCGCTTATCCGCTTGGGGGGAAATTAGGGTAATGGGGCAGATTTTATGTGAGTTTTGTACTACTCGTCCGCCCATTCCCGTAATTTCATAGTTGGCATGTTTTGTTGGCAGTTTAATTCTATTTTGTGCCCTAGACGCTATGAATGATCGTTGCGATCTTTGGTCTATTAGGGCTCTTAGTTTGAACAGTTCTCCTCGATGTTCGATGGAGACAACTGCTGTTGGTAGTAATACCTTACTTTGATTCTCGCTGTGCAGCGTTTGAGTTTTTAATGCCTTTGAGCAGCATGGTGCCCCTTGGCAAATTTCTAGATTTTGTTTTTCGGGAGTTCCTGTTGCAACTAAACCCGTGGCTTTTCTTGAGAATGTGTTACTTTGAGATGTATTGGGAGACATGTTGTAATGTAACAAGGAATGATGTCTTTTATGACAATATACGCAGTTGAATTTGCTTTCACAATTTGTAAGATTGTGCGCGTGGGACAAGCAGTTTGTACAGAGTCTTTTTGACCTGACAAAGTTGTTCCTTTTGTTTGTATTTAATTCTTTAAACTTCTCGCAAGTTTTTAGCTTATGCCCTCCTGCACATAGTTCGCATGACGTATATTTATTCTGTTCAGATGTGAACGATTGTGCTTTGAAAAAGCTCCTATTTAAATTGTTATTGTTATTGACTTGGGGTCTATTGAAGCTTCTGTTTAGGTCGGGTTGAACGTTTTTAGTTCTGACTGTTTTTTTATCTACCCTTTCCGCAATTTCATATTGGGCAGTTAAGAAATCTTTCATTTGCTGCCACGTTGGGCAGTCTCTTCTTGATGAGAGCGATTGCTCCCATAGAAGTAATGATTTTTCGGGTAATGCTGCGGTGCATATGTTTATAAGAATAGGATCCCAGCTGTCTGTGGGAACATTTTGTGTCGTTAAAACCGACAAACAATTTGAACAGTGGATTCTAATTTTATGAATTCTTCACTTGTTTCTTTTTGAATTTTCGGCAAGTTCATGAGTATGGTTACTTGCTCCTCGACCAATATTCTTTTGTTTTCATATCTTGCTTTCAGAGCTTCCCAAGCCAAATTGAAATTGTCATCACTTAATGCGAACTGTTTTACTATTACGCCTGCTTGACCTTTTGTTTTGTATCGGAGATGATACAATTTTTGCGCTTGCGATAGTTTTGGATGGTTTATGTACACGGCAGTAAACATGTCCCGGAAGGATGGCCATTGTTCCTAACCTCCATGGAATATTTCTGTATCGCACGCTGGCACTTTGAGATGAATGCCTGTTGCCTCTTAGACTTGCAATTGTGGTAACTCTACTCTACTGTGGGGAGCAGGTGTAATTGACTTTATGAGTTTTAGTTGATCTGCGATCATAATCTTTGTGTCTTCATACTGGTCTAAGCAGTTTTCAAATTTGGCGTATGCAGAAGATTTTTCTGGTAGATCTGAATCGTCAGTATCTACAATTGCGTCATATGCAGCTTGGAGACGTGTCCAAAAATTTTCAATCGTTTGGCTTTTTATTTCCAGCGCCGATTCAGAATTGTCTTGAATCGGCGAAGATGCAAATCGAGTGCAGTATTTTATGAGACAGTCGCTCTCAGAAATGAATTTGGAGTATGATATGTCTTTCCCCCTTGCTTAGAGCGTGTAGCTTCTGCAGGTGTACATGGATTCTTATCGTCAGAAATCATTTTTGGAATTTTTAGGAATTGAGATGTTTTAGATTCTTTTGAATCTATATTCATTTAGAAAATGTAAATTTGTAAAATATTTGTGTATATTTTCTTTCAGTGTATACTGAGAACTTAATTAACCGAGAACTCTTTTAGTTAAATAGGAGTTTTTTATTTCGTATAAAAATTAATAAAATCGCGTTTATAGCTTTTATTACTCGCCGTTGTGTTTACTTGCGTATACGTTTATTATTATTGATGCTTATTATTATAATATAAATTAAATATTATAATTTATTACAATACTATTTAATAATATTATTATTGTAATACTATTTTTTGTATTGCAAGTATTTTTTTTTTCTTTTTCCGCATTTATTGGTATGCCCTTGTACGTATGTGACGGAGTGGGTCAATACCTTTTGTATATAAGTATGTATGTGCGATTCTCTGTGCTTGTACGTATGTTTTCGTGTTATTAGCACTTCTCTTTTTCTTTTTCTCCAGGAGAGAGGAATTTTTTAAATTTGTTTGCCTATTATAGTGCAGGCCGCATGCATGCCATACGTACTTGTATGTATATATGTATGTATGTCAACAGTTTTATTACTTTGGCGGTACGGAATAAACCGAAGACGAGAGAATCTGTAATGTGCAGGTATTTAACCTCTGCACTTAAATGCAAGTATATGTGTATATAAATAATTTAAGCAATGTGTGTTAATGTATATAAACAGTGATGCTTAAATTGTATAAATTTATGTATATATGTATGTTTATACTCTCTCTCTTTGTTTGATGTTTGCTTTAAGATTTTTATTGCGCCTATTACTTCCTTTGAGCAATCAAGCTTACTGCTTTAAGAAGTATTGCCGGAAAATTTACAAGTAAATACTTGACTAGGGCGATATTACCTTTTTTTTATATCGGTTATTTAAATTGTACCGTATAAAAAAATATTTAAAATCCGTTTAAATAAAATGTTGCTCAAACGGTTTTGAATGCAACCGTAGTTACTAGCAAACATACATACATATACACATAAAAATTAAAACCAACAAATGGAAACGATACAACTCACTTTGATTTCTCTTAGGGGTTTTGGGTTGTATACAGAAGTGAGTGTGAGTGTGAGTGTTCTCCAGTTCCTCCTCTTGGTTGGATGCCAGCTGTTTGTTGCGCTTTTCTCTTATCTGCGTTTGTTTTTTTTTTTTCTTTTAGATTCTTGTTAGAACTCGCGCCCGTATAAATTATTGTAAGTGTGATTGTTTTTAGTTAGTTTTAGCTGTTTGAATTTAGTTCGCGCCCGTTTGTTTTTTTTTTGTTTTTGTTTTTGATCAGGTGAGATATGTATTCTCTATTTTGTGTAACAAGCATTTTGTACCTCTATTGACACTTTCTTTTTTGTATTATGTATACGTATGTCTTAATTTTCTTTCACTTGCTGTTATGTTCTTAGCTTGCGTTTATTTTTTGTTTAAGTTTTGATCACTTTATATTTCCACCACACTTGATTTTATGTTTTAAGATTTAATTATTATTATTTTAAACTTTCGGTCACTTTCCCATGTACATACATATGTGTATATAAAAATTTTATATATGTATATATATATTTTTTTTTATTTTTTTTTATTTTCCGTAGTGCCTTTCTTTTATGCTCGAAGGACCATGTTTCGTTGTATGTGTCACCTTTTCCGAACTCACCGTGTATTTTTCGCAAAATGGAAGAATATAAAGCATATAGATAAAATGAACACAAGAGATTTTTAAACTTGTAACTCAAATGTATTTTCGGGTTTAGTTTCACGGCTTATAGGTATTATGGTATGTGGGTACACAATATAAACCTTTTAATTTTTTGATACGTGATATGCTCACAAAACAATTTAAAAATAAAATTAAAATTTTCGCCTCACAAAATGTTTTTACTTCACGATGTTCGCAGAAAACCGGTAAAACGCTCGCCAAAAGGAGGAATCGTTTCGATTGGGCCAATGTCGTAACGCCAGAATGATGATCTTAACAAAGTGTCCGTCGTTTTTGTACCTTTCTTCGGCGAAAGTAGATGATGGTGTGGGGAATGTGGCGAATCAGTGTTGCATATGTACGTAGATGTGTGGGATGATGTTGACGGGCAGAAGTGGGAAGGCTGATACCCATTTAGCCACGCCTTACATAAAAGCTTAGAATCAATAAGTAAGGAAATTTTATCTATAACCGAATTACGTGATGGAAATCTACTCTTACTTCTTAAAAATCGGAAGGACGCCGAAAAATTTCTAACAATAAAGAAATAAATGGAATTTGCGACATTAAAGTGAAATTACATGACAATTTGAATTGCTCTATAGGTACAATTTACGCTCCATTTCTACACGAAATTGCAGAAGAAAAAATTGTTGACAATTCAAAAGATCAAGGAGTTAGTTCCGTCTATAAATTCACTAAAAATATAGAAGGCAAACAAAGACTAGTGGAGTGGTACTTCTTTCATTCGACCTCTACAAACTTCCAGAAAAAATCGAAGTCTCATGGCGCATAATGCGTATTAGAGCATATTTCCCAAACCCCATGAGGTGTTAAAGTTGCCAGCTTCTAGGCCACACAACGAAACGTTGCAACAACAATCCTGCCTGCGATATGTGCAATTTCCCTCCTCATCTCCCCTCGCTATGCAACCGCTCCTTTTGTGCTAATTGCTCAGGCGATCATCCTTCCTCTTCCCGCTCTTGTCCTTAATACCTACAATCCAAACATATTCTAAAAATAAAAACAGAAAACAAATGCTCAATGCGAGAAGCACTAAAGCTATATAAACAACAATTATCCCCGACCCCTGCAAACACTTCTTTCGCTTCTGTTACAAAAGAAATTACAATCAAGCAAACAACAAACGTTATTTCCCACCTCTCATCATCTCCTTCCCTACCACTTTCCACAGACACTATACTAAAACCCCCAACAGCTTATGCTCCTCCACAACAAAAGCAAACCATAAAAGAAAACAAAAACAATTTCGTAATCTAACCATCTAAACTCAGCAAATGTAACTACAAAATGAACAACAAAAAAACCTTCCTAACCTAGCGCTTTCCCAAACAAATACAAACCCAACCAAAATCAACTCAAACTCATTCCTAAAATATCCACAACGGACTCTCCTAACATCCAAACGCTATCTCTCTCTACAAACATTATCGATCCCGCTCCACTTACTTATTCAGAATATATCTCACCTCATACAATTACCACATCTGACCATGAAGATCAATAACTTTCATTATCCCTCTTCTCCTTTTTCTCAATCACTCATATTATTAATAAATGTTCAAATTTTTCCAATGGAATATGAACGGATTTTACAACAATTACACTGACCAAGAATTACTCATAGAAGAACAATCATCAAGTGTTATACAATATTACTACAAGAAACACACCTTTAATTTAATTCCGCAGCTACTGTACCCAAACAATACGCTGCCTATTTCTCCAACTTAACACAAAATCATACTAACAAACAAGATGTTGCTACTTTAATAAAAAAAGGTTTCCCACACAAACTTCTCCCTACATGTTTTAATATTTCTACAATAGCAGTAGAAATATTTATTGGATTTAAATTAACCATCCTAACAATTTACATTCCACCACACCAAAACTTTAACCCTTCTGTTATGTTAATAAAAAGTTGTACATGTGATGTAAAGGTCACGGAATGCCCTAGTCGGAGTTTTGTAAGGGTATCTTATAAAAACCTTATGATTTTATTTTGTTTCTAATATTTCTTAATTTTACTGACTCAAATTATGTTTAAATTTAATATTTCATAGTTGTATTGATTAAAATTTTATTTTGTTCTTAACATTTCTTAGTTTTTTTGAATATAAATAAATGCAACATTTTTGGAGCAATATCCGCCGAAGTACTTGTCTATTCTGCTTCTGGTGGACATTTCGGACAATACCAGCTGCCAACTAATTTTTGGGTACCCTTTTTCTACGAGTTATTTCACCAGGCCAAATTTTTGAGAAAATCCTGAGCTTATATTTTTTTGACGTATTCCAATTAGAATGTCTGTATATATTATATTTGAAAAAAAAAAACCGCTAAAGCCCAACGACTAGTTTGTCTCTTGCACGTATACGGTTCTACTAATTGGTCAATTGTGTCTACTCCAGATTGTATAGAATTATAAAAAACGATTATTTCCGGCAACTTCTTTTCAATAAGATTTTTGTTATGATGAAACTTTGAAGGAATAATTGAACAATGATGATGTCCATCAAAGAAGAAACGAAGGTTAAGTATTGGTAATCGTCTTGTTACTCCATCGTCTTAATATTATTCAGTAAAATTATTGCCAAATCTCGAGTTGTAAAAAAGTTATATGTTTGTTATATTTCGTCATTCATACTCACTTCCTAGATCAAACCCTACCCGTTGGTCTTGGTTCTTTCCGGTTGTGCTGAATCTTTTCCTAAATATATTTGAAAATGTAGACAAAATTTTGTACGAATATCAACAGCTACCTTTGCCTTTATTCCGTATTTCCTTGGCATGTAAACTAAGGACGGGCACCTGCCTCAAAAAAGAATTAAACGGTCATCGAGTGTTATGTTTTCATACGGACGTTAGCGGTGAGTAAGCTACCCATTTATCATAAAAATCCCGTACTGGAGCAAGTTTATCATATAGTCTCGCTCTGCGTTTATCTCTGTTAACGAACATTACAACGCAAAATATTAGTCGACCATGAACTTCATCTCAAAGACCGATAAACGCCTGTTTCTAAATTACATATATGTATTTTAGCAAGTACATGATGTATAAATATGCCATATGCCTCCTAATATCAAAATATCCAAAAATCCACTAAAATCTACTTCATCAAGTGGTGTGTATTTCTCTACAATTTTTTTAGCGCACTCGATGTTGGTGAACTCTAGCACAGGTCATATGATTCTTTTACATACATATACTAGGTTGCCAAAAAAGTCTTGCAGTTTTTTCGCTAGTTGGCGCTGAAAGCGCGTAGTTCTAGTTTTATTCGTCGCATCGGGTAATAATATACCTTTTTGGAAAGCTCATTTCACGCGCTAACACGTGTTTGATTGATTGTCATTTCTTTTAAGTCGTTCGTGAGTTATAGCGTCGAAAACATGGAGCAAAATAAAGAGAAAATACGCCATATTTTACAGTACCACTACGATAAAGGCAAAAACGCCAATAAAATTTGTGCAGTTTATGGACCCGATACAGTTTCCATTTCCGTCACACAACGATGGTGTCAACGTTTTCGTTCTGGTGTAGAGGTGGTCGAAGATGCGCCACGCTCTGGAAGGTCTGTCGTCGAAAATTGCGATAAGATCACTGAATTGGTCGAAAGAGAGCGGCATAGTAGTCATCAAACCGTTATAAACCATTTGAAGATGCTTGGATTCACTAAGAAGCTCAATGTATGGGTGCCACACGAATTGATTCAATAAAAATACCGCAAGCCTTTTTTGACAACCCATTATTACATATTCGGTGAACTGAATATACTGTAACCCGGGGTAGTGTCAAATTATATTTTCGGTTCAGCAATACTTCACTAGCAATATGCCATACAACATTATTCCAATAAACATTCGCCATCTTGCAATTCTTCCAATGCATTCTCATCGACCTCAAAATCACTATACTTATCAATATCCACAATGTCTTTCATTATTGTCTGCTGTATTTGGCTTTCTGTCAGACGACAAGTTTGCTGAATCAGATAATTCGAAATCAATCAAAATACGCACCGATGCTCGGTTACGTTTCATTTTGCAAAATATCTAAAACGTCTATCAATTTACATAAAAATTAATTGGTAAAAATGGCGCGAAACTTCCTCTTGCCACTTTTAACATCAGATGGTCACTGAATGACCCTAAGTTGCCCAAACGTTAGTTTTGTTTCTGCCATGTTTTTTGTCAAATTATAAAAAATATTTTACACTTTTTCAAAGCGATTTCACTCAATGCAGGAATTTCTAAAAGGAAACCCCAAAATTTTGCGCCGTTTATGAAATATAAGAAAAAATAACATAAAAAGGTCACGAAATGACTTTAAGATAACATAAGGGTTAATATAAAAGAACTACGCGATATAATCGGACCTATCCAAACACCCGTATTCGTACTTGGCGATTTCAATGTCTAGAGTCCTCTTTGGGGTTCCACATGTACTAACCAAATAGGTAAAATCATAGAAGATCTGATATTAGCGGAAAACTTGACAATTTTATACGACGGTTCTCCTACGCATTTTTCTACACATAATTCGTTCACGAATGTGGACCTCATCATTTGTTCTTCTGCTATATCCCCAAACTTAACAGCCAAACAGTCACTGATCTTTATAACAGCGATCACTTCCCCATTATAACCCACTTTCAACCTCTTTATCCAGAAAAGGCTAGGCGAAGCCAAAATTTGTGTTGGACAAGGCAAATTGGTCCAAATTTCAACTCTGCGAAAATTTGTCTGCTGCAAATCCCATAGCCGATAATATAAATAAAGAAACAACTACGATTACCATTATAATTAAAACTTCTGCTCACCTCTCTATCCCCCAAACGGGTAAAAAAATCTTCAAAAATCATGTGCCCTACTGGTCCTATCTAAACTTAGAGAGGACAACCAATCACTATGGTCAACTTACAAAAGAACTCGCTCTATTGATAATCTAATAAAATACAAAAAAGCCAATGCAGTGTTTTGGAGCTAAGAGGTCTTGCTTACAAAAACTTACTGAAGCTATCACTCCGTTAACAAATCCTAAGAAATTTAGGGCCGACATAAAAATGCTCTCAGGCTCCTATACGCAAGTGAATCTTAAATGTATAAACACTGCAAATGGCCTAATTTTCGACTCAAAAGACATAGCTAATCATTTCGCCTCTGTATTGTTCGAGTGATTCAAACTTCCTCCCTTCGTTTGTATCAAATAAAAAAGAACTTCTCAGAAGAAGGTACAGTAAAGATCACTCACCCCCATACATTACTGAATCAGACAAAACCATCGCAGAATTCGATTTCACTTTATCTTCAATGTCAGGCAGGACTCCCGGTGCAGACAGGATTTCATATCCCATGCTAAAAAACTGTCCTTTAAGTCTAAAAAATAGAATAATTAAATTGTACAACAATATCCTATGCCAAGTTATTTACCCTCAAAGCTGGAAAATGCGGTGAAAGTAGCAATTCCTAAATCCAATGTAGTGTCTACAGATGTGCTTGGTTACAGGCCAATATCTCTCCTTTGTTGCATGGACAAACTATTAGAAAATATCATATCAAAACCTATCTCGTGGTTCGCATTAAATAAAAACGTTTTCAGTCGAAACCAAGTAGCATTAAGGTAGGGTAAGGCACCAAGTATGCTTTACTTTTGACGATTTCGCCAAAACCGCTTTGTTGAAAAAATCTGTTCTCAGTTTGGATTTCGAAAAAGCTTTCGACAGAGTTCGTTCGCATATTATTCTCCGACAGCTTGAGAAGTGGTAAAATGGTGACAAAGTATTTAATTTTATTAAATCTTTCCTAATCAATCGGAAATTCTTGACAAAAATCAATAACACCTTTTCGAACACGTACAATATGTACAACAGGAAATCACAAGGATCACCGTTGTCTGCTATACTATTTGTAATCGCACATAACGAAATCAGTACGATAATATCTAAACATAAACTTATTTCGCATATTATTTATGCTGATGATGTGCTGCATTTTTCAAAACAAAATAATCTAAATACTGTAAAAAATACATACTTAAAGATCCTTACTGATTGAATATTTATGGTATAACTTATTAATTTATTCGGAAACACCAACCACTCAACTTAAACTATTCCACTTACACTCACATTCGCGCGAGTGTTTAAAAAGAAAAATCAGTATATTTATAAAAAGCACAATACTTGTTTATTTATAATTTTCGTATTATTATATACATATATTATAAAAGTGTGTTGGTATCGAAGTACAGCTCAATGTTTTCCAATGCTATATGTCGTCGCGGGTGGAACGATGTCGATTAGCTCCAAAGGTAGTCTTGACACGGCGCAGTATAGATTCGGACGTGGATGCTGCGCGCGGGATGGGTGTAACAACTGGAAAGTGTTTCAAAAAATGAATGTAAATGTGCGGCTTGTATAGATCGAATGATGATCGAATTGCATGCGTCTTATTATTAACTTGCGAACTGTATGTCGATATGCGGCGCGTGTCTGACGAATTGTGTCTGCTTTCTCCTTGTCCATCCTTTTTGATGAGTGAGTGTATAGGTATGGTGAGTTGTGTTGGTGTATTCAGCTGTGGTGAATTAAGCTATCTTATTAGTGTGCGCCAGTTTTTTCGGGTAAAGTGGGTGGATGCTTAACTCTTTTAAACATCCTGGGCCCCCTAGGCGAATATTTTGCCTAGTTTTATATATATAATCTGAGACATGTAATTCGGCTTACTGTTGGTGAAGTAGCCGAGTCCGCAGAATATTAGCTGTAAGAACCGATTTTGGTTTTAATAGAAAATTGTGTTTTATGTAAGTTGAGGTAGTAATTTCCTTTTGCGTGTTTTAGCGACTTATTATTATAGTAAATTTGTAAAATTGTTTGATTTATAATATAAAGGAATCTTGCGAGAGAGTGGCCGGTCATTGCGAACGGCTTCATTAGAGTTATAATTTTTTAATTGGGATGTTCATGCTTTACAACAGATTTCTCACCAACTACCCTTATTTTTTTTTCTATTTCACAATTTAGGCCTCTGTGGGGCATTATTGTATGAAAAGTGTCGATTTTTTTTTTTGTGTTTTTACTTTTGGAGACACTTTTGTTATATTTTATGTTTAAGTGCTTATGCACTAATTTGGCGTTTAGTAGCCCGCCACCGCTCTAGGATTTGTTCAGAATTGGTTTTTTCTTTCCATTATTGGCGCAAGCCATCCTGTGGGGCCGAAAAGTAGTATATGCTTTTAATATAGGACGAAGTTTTCCTATATATCGAAATTTCCTTAATTGTGAATTAAGGTTAGCATTATCCTCAACTTGAGTTGGTATGTTGGTAACTAGTTCTGTAACTAGTCCACTTTGTATTTGGTTGTGCATCGTTTGAACTTTTTGTGCCTTTGAGCAACATGGTGTCTCTTGGCAATTTTTCGAATTTTGGTTTTCGGGATTTGCTTTTGCAATTAAACCCGTGGTTCTTGATTTATAAGCGCTTTTATAGGGTGAGATGGGGTATATGCTGTAATGAAGCATTGTATGATGTCTTTTATGACAATATAAGCAGTTAAATTTGCTTTTGCAATTTTTAAGATTATGTGTGTGGGACAAGCAGTTTGTACAGAGTCTTTTTGATCTGACAAAGTTGTTCCTTTCGTTAATGTTTAATTTTTTAAACTTCTCACAAGTTTTAAGCTGGTGCCCTTTTGTGCATAGTTCACATGACGTATGTTTTCTTTGTTCGGATGTGAACGATTGCGCCTTGTAAGTGCTTCTGTTTATATTGTTATTGCTTCTAGCTTGGGATCTATTGAAGCTTCTATTTTGGTCTTGTTTAATGTTTTTAGTTGTGATTATTTTTTCTTCTAACCTTTCCGCAATTTCATATTGGGTGGTGAGAGAATCTTTCATTTGTTGCCACGTTGGGCACTTTTTTCGTGATGAGAGCGATTGCTCCCATAGAAGTAACGACTTTTCTGGTAATGCGGCGGTGCAAATGTTTACCAAAATTAGGTCCCAGCTATGTGTGGGAATGTTTAGTGTCGATAGAATCGACAAACAATTTGAAACAGTGGATTCTAGTTTGATGAATTCTACACTTGTTCCTTTTTTAATTTTTGGCAAGTTCATTAGTGTCGTTACTTGTTTATCGACCAGTATTCTTTCATTTTCAAATCTAGCTTTTAGAGCTTCCCAAGCCAAATTGAAATTGTCGTCATTTAATGCGAACTGTTTAACTATTTCGCCTGCTTGACCTTTTGTTTTGTATCGGAGGTGATACAGTTTTTGTGCTTTTGATAGTTGTGGATGGTTGATGTAAACGGCTGTAAACATGTCCCTGAAGGACGGCCATTCTTCATAACCTCCGTAAAACGTTTCTGTATCACATGCAGGCAACTCGAGTTGGATGCCTGAACTTGCCTCTTGATTGTCTATTTGGGGCAGCTCTACTCTACTGTGGAGAGTAGGTGCAATTGCTTTTATTAGCTTTAATTGATCGGAGATCATAGCTTTTGTTTCTTCATATTGGTCTAAGCAGTTTTCATATATTGCGTAAGCCGATTGTTTCAAATTTTTTGGTAGGTCTGAATCGTCAGGTTCTACTATGGCGTCATGAGCCGTTTGGAGACGAGTCCAGAAATTTTCAAGATTTTGGCTTTTTATTTCTAATAACGATTCCGAGTTCTCGTGAATCGGTGAAGAGGCAAATCTAGTGCAGTATCTTGTTAAACTGTCACTTACTGAAATAAATTTAGCAACCTTTTTTGGCGCGTAGCTCCTGCAGGTGTATTTTGATTATTGTTGTTGTTAACCATTTTTTAAAATAATATTATTTATTTATATTTTAGTTCGAAAATATATTTGAATTGTTAATTGCTATTAAAACCCGTACTTTTTATTAATGAAAATATTTTATGTCCGAATATTTTGTATTTAGGTACACCCTAATACTTGGACTTATATGTATGTTTGTATGTGCGTATGAAGTTGCTTATGTTTTGTGCAATTGAGAGCTCGTCGAAGAGATCAATATGCTTTGTACATAAGTATGCACGAATTGTTTGTTATGATTGTTCGTAAGCAATTGAGAGCTCGTTAAAGAGATCAATTAGCTTTTTGTCCACAATCCTGCTTGTTTTTGTTTGCCAAAGAACCAGAGGTATTGCTTGATAATTGCGATGTGGACTTTCAACTTTTGGTTTGTTTAAGATTTTGTGTTTTGCTTCACAGGCCGATTTTGCCGTATGTTTGTAAGTAATGATAGATAGGTAATTTTCTTAGTGCTTTTAAAATGTACTTTTGTGTAGCTTCTATTAGACCCGCCGTCTAATTTACTTACATTATATATTTATATATATATATATATGTATGTATGTAAATTTATGTATGATTGCTTTATTTTGCTCTCTTTTATTGCTATATTTCTGATTTGCCTTCGCTTTTTTGTTTTGACTTGCTCCTGCTTATTGCATTATTGAGCATAAGGGGTATTGACGGAAAATAAATAGATAATTGGATTTTGTTTTGATTTTTGTGTTTGTTTGAATACACAAAGCTAAGAATAGAAGGCAGTGAATCTTTATTTACTAATAATATTTCTGACAAAATCGCAAAATAAAGTCGTAACTAAGTTCGGTATATTAAATTTATAAACCGTTTTGTTTCTTCTTTTTTACTTATTATTACAGTTTTTGTTCTAAAAAACTGCAATCTTTATCATACATAAATCATACATAATCTTTATCATACTAATAATATTTCTGACAAAATCGCAAAATAAAGTCGTAACATAGTTCGGTATATTAAATTTATAAACCGTTTTGTTTCTTCTTTTTTACTTATTATTACAGTTTTTGTTCTAAAAAACTGCAATCTTTATCATACATAAATGCATCATGAAATACATGGAAGGCAAACGATACGACTTACTTTATCCTCCCTCAAGGGTTTTTGGAGGGGATAATATACATATGTGCCTGTGTGTTTGCGGGTATTCAATCCCTTTATTTCTCTTCTACTCTTACAGCTGCCTGGCTTCTCGTGCGTGTTGTTGTTTGTATGTACATATAGTTGTTTTGATTGTTCGCGTCCGTTTGATCCGTTTTTGTGTATGTTTTGTTATATAGCAGCTTTTACCTTTCGCGCGCAATTTATGTTTAGTAATTACATTTCGCGCTCATTGGTATGTTTGTTGTTTAAATATATTTTTAATTTGGAGGTTTCACGTCCGTTTGTTTCGTTTTGTTTGTTTTATTGGTGGCCGATTTAGGTTTTGTTTCCAGATTTCGCGCTCGGTTTATATTTTAAGTATTTTATTGCTTTTTGTTTATGTATATATAAATGTATATATTGTCACTGCAGTTTTGGATTTTTGATATTGTTTTGTTAGGTTCACTGCAATTTTTTTGTTTTCTTCACCGCACAATTCTTTTTTTTGTGTTTTTTAAACGTTCTCGTTTCTTTAGTTTTTTCGTCACCACTTTTGGTTATGTAAAACATATGTATGTATATCTGCATCTAAATATGTACATTTATGTAGCACTAAATTAAATAAATTTATACTAATGTATGTATACACTGCACTGTTCCGCTTTTTGTTTTTGTTCGTTTCTGCACTTTGCATCACTTCACTTTGTAACTGAAATTGTTTTGTTTTGTTCTGCTTAGGGCACTGTACTTTTGTATGTAGTTTATTCAGTTTTTTTGTGATTATTTTGCCACCACACTAGTATATATATATATTTAATGTTTTTTTTTCTCCAATAGTGCCTATCTGTGTGGCTCGAAAGACCACGAATATTTATAGGATAACTTATTAATTTATTCGGAAACACCAACCACTCAACTTAAACTATTCCACTTACATAAAAAGCACAATACTTGTTTATTTATAATTTTCGTATTATTATATACATATATTATAAAAGTGTGTTGGTATCGAAGTACAGCCCAATTTTTCCAATGCTATATGTCGTCGCGGGTGGAACGATGTCGATTAGCTCCAAAGGTAGTCTTGGCACGGCGCAGTATAGATTCGGACGTTGATGTTGCGCGCGGGATGGGTGTTACAACCGGAAAGTGTCTCAAAAAATGAATGTAAATGTGCGGCTTGTATAGATCGAATGATGATCGAATTGCATGCGTCTTATTATTAACTTGCGAACTGTATGTCGATATGCGGCGAGTGTCTGACGAATTGTGTCTGCTTTCTCCTTGTCCATCCTTTTTGATGAGTGAGTGTATAGGTATGGTGAGTTGTGTTGGTGTATTCAACTGTGGTGAATTAAGCTATCTTATTAGTGCGCGTCAGTTTTTTCGGGTAAAGTGGGTGGATGCTTAACTCATTTAAACACTGATATTTCAAATTGGTCCAAATGTTCGGGTGCGAATATCTCTACAGACAAATGCAAATTATTCCATATCTGTAGAAAACACAAATGTAATAGCTTCAATCTAAGCTATAACAATGTAAATATTGTAAATACTACTAGTCTTAAATTCCTAGGTTTAATATTCGATAAGAGACTTACGTTTAAGGAACATTGTACAAATCTTCGTAAGCAAGATTGATTATGATCTTCCCATCTACAGCAATTGCGTCAAAAGTAACATAAAACAAATATTTTCACCTTATCATGCAGCTGTTAGAAGAAGTATTCGGGCATTCCCAACATCACCAATAAAGCTCATATTAACGGAAGCCGGACTCCCATCTATCGAGGAAAGAGTTATACATACTTCGTAAAAGCTCATTCCAAATCTACTGTCATGCAATAAAAAGCCTTTTAGTAAAAGACAAATGGACCGACAAAACAAACTCTAATACTCCCTCCTCTATTTCTAAATGCATTAAATTAACTAAAGATCTTGGTATTACAACTACACCGGAAGAAAAATCTATTTCATTAGCCCCCTCATGGCTACTCAAAGAAATTTCGTTCGAGCTACAACTTCAAAAACATTAAACAAAGAACACTAATTCCAGGGTATATCAAAATTTGTTCAAAGAGCTCTTTGTGCAACTCATTTTTACTGACGCTTCATTTAATTGCTTCAAAACAAAAAGCCATAAAAGCTAATGCTTTGAAGAATGTGCAACACCACTACGCCTCCTGCAACCAAGAGGGGAAAAAACCTGCTTATCCGCCATCAGGCCGTTGCCAAGATATAAAAGCCTTCGTTCGCCTTCGTCTTGGTCATACGTCATTAACGCATTCCCATTTATTAATTGGAAACTGTATTTCATCCTGCCTATACTGTAATTAACCATAACACATCTACTGTATGAATGCCCCTTCTTCAATTCAGCAAGGACCAGTATATTTCAGAATAATAAAGCTCTTGATTTATTAAAAATAACTTCCATTGTAAACATCACTAAAATATCTGAATTCCTGTCTCATACAAAGTTAAAGAAATATATTTAAAGTATCCTTCCTTTTCAAATTTATTTATAACATAGAATGTTTAGTCCTTAAAAACATATTGCTTGTAAATATTTACTACATGGAAGGTTCCATATTTATTATTTAAGTCTCTTTTACATTTAAGCCGTGAGCTGAAAGCCTCTGTAGCTAGTGCTCCTTATGTTTAATGTATGATAATAATTGTATTATTATTTTACAACTAATAAATAAATAAATAAATAAAAAAAACGGGCGCGAAACTTAATAAAAATAAAACGGCTTACACTAATTACAAATTAAATACAAACAAAAAGATAAAAAAAAGTATAAAGAAGTCAACACAACAACGAGCTACATGAATACAAAATGGAACGCCGGCGTAGGAGAGAAACACCACCAAGGAAGCGCACACATTTCCTTAATTTAACTCCCAAAATCCCTGAAGGAAATCAGAGTGAGTGTATCCAGTTCGCTTTTGATTTTTATTATATTATACGTACATACATATGTACATATGTATTTAACGTACACGAACGGTCAAAATCATAGAACCGATATTAATTAAACCCGTTTAATAAAAACGGTTAGTAAAGGCTCTAATTCGGGGGAAAATTCAATTATCGATAGAAGCCAATGCGGTAAATAATACATTTATGTATATATGTATCCACAGTATACATACAGCCATAGTCAAATGTTATTACACATTACTAAATTTTTTTTGCGTTTCGGTAGGACTGCTTCAATTGTTGTAGTTGTTATGGTTGTTTTCAGTATAAAGCTGATTTGTTGTTGTTGGATGCAATGGAGTGCGTAGAAGAAACGAACAAAAATTCAAAGAAAATAACGGAATATTTCTCATAGAAACAATACATTTGTTTGATGCATATTGGCGTCAGAAGTTCTTACAAACATTTTATTCGTGTAAAGATCATTAGTTTTTAGCTATCTTGTGAGTTAAGTAGGCGCATTTTACATGATTCTTGGAGAGGATTGCGCAAAAATTAATATTGTTAATTTAATTCACGAAAATGGTCAAAAGGAAGCATTTAAATATTGAAACGCGATCCGAGATTGTGACCAAATTTAAAATGGGAACTTCGGCTTCGAATCTTCTGAAAATTTATGGAATTTCGCGGAAAACTTTGTTCAATTTTGTAAAAAAGAAGGACACTTGTGGGAATTTAGAAGATAAAAAGAAAAGTGGACGAAATGTCGTTATAGGCCAAAGGGAGAAAACAAGATTAATGAGAGTCCTTATGGTAAATTCAACAATAAGCCCTATTCGTTTTGCAGAAAATTCGGAGGAACTAATTGGGAAGAAAGTTAGTGAAGCTACTTTACGTCGCAAGATGAAGAGCATGGGATTTAAGACCTATGTATTTCGCAAAGTGATCGACATAACTCCAAACAACAAAGCCTAACGCCTTGCCTTTGCTCGAGATCATATTAATAAGCCCATAGAGTTCTGGCACAACGTTCTGTGGACTGACGAGTCCTCTTTTCAGTTCTAGGGGTCTTTTGGAAGAAAGTATATGCATCTACCGTCAACTCTGAAAGGCAAAGCACGGCAGCCTCTAAACAGATTCGGTGGAGGATGTGTAATGTTTTGGGGATTCATATCATTCTATGGATTGGGAGAGCTCATACCTATTGAAGGAACTTTGAATCAATGTGGATATATCGATGTGTTGAATGATCATGCATTTCCTTCAGCAAATAGCCTGTTTCCAAGTACCGATTGGATTCTGCAGCAGGATAATGCTCCTTGCCATAAAGGATGGTTGGTAACGAAGTTTTTAAATGAGGTAGATCAAGCTGTTCTTGCATGGCCCCCACAAAGCCCGGACCTTAACATCATTGAAAATGTTTGGGGTTTCATGAAACGACAACGAAAAATTGATAAAAATCGAAAACTAAATGACACTATTGAAGAAATTAAACATATTTGGGCTAAACTACCTCTTTCTTTTATCCACACCTTAATTGAGTCTATCCCGGCCAGGTTGCAAGCAGTAATTGATGCCAAAGGAGGAGTAACAAAATATTGACTCATTAAAATTAAAAAAAAAAAATAAAAATTTATAATTCCTAATATAAACCATATAATATGACATTGTGTAATTATCTTTGACACGAATAAAATGTGTGTAATAACCTCTGACGCCAATATTCATCAAACAAACGTATTGTTTTTGTGAGAAATATTCCGTAATTTTCTTTAAATTTTTGTTCGTTTCTTCTACGCACTCCATTGCATCCAACAACAACAAACTTGCTTCATATTGAAAACAACAACAACGGCAATCGAAGTAGTCTTACCGAAACGCATAAAATTTTAGCAATGTGTAATAACATTTATATATATATAATTAATTAAACAAATTATTATTCCTTGTTTTTTAAACTTACCTTTGTGTATATAAATACACACAATTACTCTGGCAATACCGCTTCAAATTATCGTGTTAAGCTGTGAGAGGGATTCATTTGCAAATTAAGCGGACAATACGAGTATCCTTCAGATTATTAAGCTGGGAGAGGGATTTTCCAAAAAAGTAAACAAAAAAGTAGCAAGAAGAATAAAGCATAAAAGATAACAAAAACAAACATACATATATATGTACATATCCTCAAACGGATTATACATAACTAAAATTGAGATAGATATATACATACCAGAAAAATCATTGCTTTTGTGGGAGCAATCCAATACGAAATTGCGGAAAAGGTAGACAAAAAAATAGTCAGAATTAAAAACGTTCAACCCGACCGAAATCGAAGCTTCAATAGACGCCAAGCCGGAAGCACCAATCATCTAAATAAAAGTTTTTTCAAAATACAATCGTTCACATCTGAACAAAATAAATTCACGTCATGCGAATTATGTACAGGAGAGCATTAGCAGATCCTAACTGCAACACCCCCGCTGAAATACACCTTCTATTAGGCAGCGATCTTATAACGCAAATTATACTATAAGGTGTTCAAAAAATTTCAAAAACACTTCTGGCGCAAAATAACATTTTCGGATAGGTCCTAAGTCGACTAGTTTTGGCACCAGTCACAACAAGGACGACTTAAGTTGAGGAAATCTCAAACGAGTACCTCCATTCACAATTGAGAGTATTTTGGAAGTTAGAAGATTTCCCCCCATTTCAATTACAACCCCCGAAGATCAGCATTATGAAGACTTTTACAAAGCCACAACTACTCGATCAGAAAATGGACGGTATGTCGTACGACTATACACAAAACAACAATTTCCAGACACACTCGCCTTACGTCACTCTCGCACCTCTGCTATACAGCAGTTTCTAAGTATGGAAACAAAACTACTTAGAAAAGGTGAACTCAAAGAAGATTATGATGGTGTCTTAGAATAATACCTCCATTTAGACAACATGGAGGAAGTAAGCCCATGGGAAAAATCATAAGAGTTAAATATAACATATTCTTCTTGCCACATCATGCAGTACTAAAGCCTGACAAAAAAACAACAAAGGTTAGAGTTGTCTTCAATGCCTCTAGATCCACTGGCTCGGGAAATTCCCTAAATGATATTCTATTTATGGGACCCACACTCCAACCAGATTTAATGCTCCTCATATTAAACTAACGTATATACAAATACGTATATAACGATGATCAAGATTTTCAGCAGATTATTTTCCGAAAATGTGCCAATAGTCCACTACGCGAAGTTAAATTGAAAACAGTTACCTTTGGCGTAAACTGTGTTCTATATCTAGCCATTCATACACTACAAGAACTTGCAGAAGACACAAAGTGAGAATTTTGTCTGGCAACACAAGTCTTAAAAACGCAAATGTATGTGTCGTCTACTGTCTAGAAGCCTGGAAAGTACAACAGAAACACTAGGCATCCAATGCAATGCGATATTTGACAAATTTTCATATACTACAGAGTCAATATCCGCATTATCCGCCATAACAAAGAGACAAACTTTATTCTCGGTGGCAAAACTTTTCGACCCCGCAGGCTGGCTTTCGCCAATTATGATACAATCGTAAATTCTGATACAAGAATTATGGCTAGACGGAACCGACTGGAGCGAACAAGTAAAATATCTTCATTAGAAAAATAGTCCCAGTTCGCTAATAATTTGAACGACATCTCGCAGATACAAATTCCACGGTGGGTAAACTATTCTCCCGAATACAAAGTGGAACTACACGGCTTCTGCGACGCCTCTGAAAAGGCATATGGTGCCACTATATATGTGCGTACACAAAGCGATGTCGCAACTACAAGCCACCTACTAGCGCCAAAAGCAAAAGTTGCGTCTCTAAAAGCGCTAAGTCTCCCACGACTTGAATTATGTGGCGCTCTGCTACTAGCAAAACCAGCTTCAATGGTGCAGACCCACTTAAACATGGCGAAATACAAATTATATTTATAACCCGATTCCGAGATAGTTCTAGCCTGGTTAAAAAAACCACCACATGCGTGGAAAACGTATATTTTTAACCGAACGTCTGAAAGCCACTTGGCGACACGTAGCCAGTGCTGACAATCCTGTTGATCTAGGTACAAGAGGATGCAAACCTCTGCATCTCGCCACCTCCACCCTCTGGTGGAATGGCCCCCGATGGTTAACAGAATCTCCCGATTCTTGGCCACAATCAGAAAAGCATTCTCATGTGTAAAATCTGCACTGCGCATAAGCAGAAAATGCGATTGCAGATTATGGCAGCACTTTACCTGAACGCTGCAATTTTGCTCTGCCTTTCACCACTACAGGTATAGATTTTGCTGGGCTTTTTATGATAAAGGTATCCATGCTAAGGTCTCCCACCCTCATTAAAGGCTATGTGTCTGTTTTTGTCTGTTTCACAACATAAGCAGAACACCTCGAGATATCTACGAATCTGACGACGGAGGCTTTTCTTGCGGCTTTTGCTCTTTTCGTCGGACGACGAGGGTTTCCATCAAAAATCATGAGCAATAATGGTAAAACCTTTATCGGAGCTCAAAGAGCTACCGAAATACAGTTTGTGGACTTCACAAGACAAGTCTCACCATTGTCCAAAAATACGCTCCTTAAGGTATCAATTGGCAGTTTATCCCCCCAAGCGCCCCTCATGGGCGGCTTATGGGAATCAGCTGTAAAAAGCTTCAAATCTCATTTTAAAAAGATAGCTGGCAACCAAAAATTTAATTATGAAGAATTTACGACACTCTTAACTCGAATTGAAGCCGTTCTTAACTCACGGCCTCTCGCTGAACTCTCGCAAGACCCCTCAGACTTTACTGCCCTCACGCCAGGACATTTTCTTAAAGGAGCGCCCATTCTGGCCACACCTGAGCCATCCGTCGCTTTCCTTTTAAGCCGTTGGGAAAGAATTAAAATTCCCCATCATGACTTCAGTCGCCGATGGAAAGAGGATTATTTAAAGGACCTCCACAGAAGGTACCGATGGAAACCGTCTCAGCTGGGAGATTGTGTCTTAACTGACGATTCCCCCGTACCGAATGGAAATGAAAATTATATAATAATAAACTCATCCACCAGAAATAAATACTAACCAAAACCACAACCATAATAAAGGGTCGACCCACATGACGACCCACTTGTGCTACATTACGTGGCACCAACGCCCATCTGAGTATATACGTATATACATATATGATAATTAACATGATGCCGAGATGCCCACCATTCCTACACCCACTTTACGTTCGGCCGTCACTGTTCCAGTAGCAGCGCCGCGAACAACAATCACTGCCGCACCCCCCCGAGAAGTTCCAACGGCTGTGCGCAGTGACCCGCAGGCAATGGGTTCGGAGCAGCCACAGCGTCAATGCGCGCTGTGTCGCCGACGGCATCGGTTGCCACACTGCGCCATCTTCAAGGGGATGACACCCTCTCAACGCCAGCAGATCGCCCAAGCACACGGCCATTGCCTGAATTGCCTGGCACCTACTCATCTCAGGCGCGAATGCACGACCGGGTACCAGTGCCAGGTATGCACCATCACACGATACTGCACCGCACCGCTGGACCCGACGTCAGGCGTCATCATGCTCCTCGCAGTCGTACTACCAGCCGACGGCCTCGCGACCGCACCCTCGAAGGCCGGCATTACCATTGGATGAGTCCCGATTTTGGCGTCATCGTCATGCAACCCCGAACCGGAGGCGTCACCCTAGACCGCAAGCCCACCATACAATAGGCCTCAGCTACGTGTTTGCAACACTGCAACAAATTCCAAGATTACTAGGGGGGCCAGGATGTATAAATAAGGGTCCTCCCCCGAACATCCACACACACACCACATGAGCACACCACATTAGCACACCATATAAACTCAACATATCAACACTGACACGCATCCTTCACCACACTCACCACTTCCCATTCACATTACTCACGAGAGCAACACATATTGACACCCACACTCAAGTACACCAACCAACAACCATCACACCACCCCCATACCAAAGCGAAAAAGGGAACCGATCCACATAGGAGCATTTGGTCTCAGAAACCGGACAAAATTATTTAAAGTGATTTTATGAATGAAAATGAATAAAAATGCATGATTAAATATAATAATGCAATATATTAAAGTTCGGGTGCAACCGAACATTTTATATTAAATATATTTGAGAAGGGGGTAGTGCCGATCTATTTTTGCTCATCCCACATACTACTAATACGCCACATACTCAAAAAAATGTTCCCTCGGTTTCATTTAGGTACGAGTACCTTGCATACTATATAATCAGCAATCGTATGGAGTAAGGTCAAATGGATGTCCGAAAATCGTGGTAATAGTTACATAGGTGGATTGTGTTGGAGGGATCAAGTTTTCACGCAATTGTAACTATTTTAGGCGCAAAGTTAAACTGTTATGAATAAAATATGCTCTGCAATTTTCATTGAGACTTGACTCAAATATTAGCGGATATATCCAACATATAGTGATCTAGAAGTTCTAAAATCTTTATTTAGGTATATGGGGGCTCAGGAAAGTATTGACCCGATTCAACCCATTTTTGATACAATGAAATACTATTGTCAGAAAATGATTCTGTGTGAATTTCAATTTCATATCTCACATATTGAACGATATTTTCGGTCAAAACTCAACTATTGGTATTCGGTACCTAGGGGCTTGAACAGTTTTGTTTGAATTTAGACAACTATTGGTCAAAAGGTAGCTTACTTTAAGGGAATTATTACCGCAAATTTTTATTCCGTTATATTAATTAATTCTTTATTTGTGTACTGGAATGTAAAGAAATCAAATGGAATTTTAAATTGTGTTATATGGGAAGTAGGCGTGGTTGTAGTCTGATTTCGCTCATTTTCACAGGGTAACACAGAAAAATGAAAATAATGTTACGGTCTAAATTTTGTCGAAATCGGTCAGTCGGGTCCCGAGATATGGGATTTCACCAGAAAATGGGCGGTGCCACGCCCATTGTCTAATTTTCATACCGGCTCCGACAGAGCCACTCGTCTAAAATTATTAAGCACGATTTCTGTGTTTAATTAAAATAAATAAATAAAAGCAGTACTCATTTTATGCAACTGACCAAATTTTTTCAAAGGGGGGAAAGACGGGGAAATGTTTAAGCTTATGTGTTAAGTAGAAACGCTTTAGTATACTAGAAGAAATAATTCATAACTCGACCTCGCCCGACACTATAACAAAAGCCATAATTTCTAAAAAATTAAAGAAAAAAAATGTGTTTTTTTAATGATTCATTTTTTTCCAAAAAAAAACACATAATAATACATTAACTAAATTAATTTTTATATCACTAATATTAAATACATACCATGTTGTCCTGAATCCATAAAAAATATTTTCAAGAATTCCGTTCACGAGAACAATGGAGAGTTTCGCGAATAGGCACGTGCGTTCTGAACGAAGTCTAGGTTCCGACTACTTGTGTGGCAATATAGTGGCCTGAAATTCATTAATTTAATTGGTTCATTGTAGAATGGTTATTTAGGTACCAAAATAAATAAATTTTGGGTATCATCGCTGATGTTTGTAATTTTCAATTTTGTCCAGTTTTGAGGGTAAATGCTCCTATGTGCAACGAGGAGATCCAGTTCAGTTGATTATTGACATCAGCAACGATCGGTGCATTCTCGCACATCTCCCACGCCGCAGAGATAATAATTTTATAAGTCTTCAATTTTCGGGAATTTTGCGTTGTTTCATCACACCCAATTCTCTGTTTTTCTCAGTTGTCGTGAATTTTAAATTATTGAATAAAACCCTATTAGGTATATACCTTCACCGAGATTATTTTCCAGTGTCGTGAAGTTTTAATTGTTTAATAAGGTGAGTGCTGGAAACAGACAGTACTATAAGCACAACTTACAAATGGAAGAAGAAGATAATAGAAGAAAATAGTCACAATGAGATAATCAATTTAAATAAACAAATTTCGATAAATAATCATTGAGCCAGGTACAAACAAAGAATAGTGAAATAATGAAACATGTTTCCTCTAATCATCAGTTGATCTCTTTAATGTACTTTAGGTACAAAGAAATACAAAAAAATATAACAGCAGCAAAATATAACCTTATATATCTTGCAATATTAACAAAAGACGAAATCGACTATTTTAAGATAGATTTTTATAGGCGAAAATTTGCAAAAGTAGGAGTTGTGACTTACAAAAATTAGTTTATCATTCTTGCAAACACATATTTACCTACCGATTTAAAGTTAATCGCACCAATGCCAAACAGAAATAATTTAGAAATTGGCCAAATAGATGAGGAAATAATAACGTTAGCTTGATAAACAACATTGCTTGGTTTCTGTTAAGATCTGTAAATGTACGGAGAGGATGGTTGGCATAATTGGCCGTGTGAAAAACTTGATTTATGCCACACACCGACTATCCTTGCGTCCTGTTGATTGTCATCGCAAATGCTATTTTCTCTGGAAACTGAATACTTTTGAACTGAAATGACAAATCGTTGGAACTAAAAGGGATTCGTAGAATCAGGCATCCTACCCCTTGTATACGATAGCTGCGTAGCAATCAGTCGGTTTCTATTACACAGTTTTGGTGCATGAAGATTGCGAAACATAATATTAACAAATCCAACCTTGAGACGCAAATAATGCCGTGGCCATTCCTGTCCAAAGATTTTAGAAATTCCACTCGATAATTCACGGCTTCGTATTTTCTGCAACTACAATTACGCGTGCACTCAAGCAATCGTAGTTACGATAATTTGGCCAATGTTAGGATAAAAATTCGTGATGAGTTTATCTTTCGTTGAAGTGAATTAACAAAAGGCAGGTGAATTGATATCAAGCCACTAGAAGTATCAACCGGAATTTACCCATTTCCAATTCTTATGGAATACAATGTTAAATGTATTCGGCAATGTCATGTTTGTTCGTATCCTATAATTGACGCGGATTTGATGGCAGATGTGTCGAAATGATCATCGTGAAAAGTGTGTGAACTTCAGTGGTACACGAAGTAGCTATCGAATCGTCCATCGTTTGTTTGATCTGATTATCATGTTCTAGTAGTTGTAGTTGCTGGCATGCTCCTCAAAAAGTTGCACACACTGTACAATTCACAGTACGGAATGACTCAAATGAAATTGAAACACGTACATTTATCAGTAGCAACCGAAGGTAGAAGCAATCGTCATTTTGCGGGTGGATCGTGTAAATTCGTCCTTAGGTATTAGTTGAAAACACACCTGGATGTCAATCTACTAGCAAGGCCTGCTTTTTGCGTAACTCTTTCTTCGACGATGCATTCCATGTATAATATCAAGGCATTTCCGAATAGAGCAATGTTCTCGCAAACAGATCACTGACGCAAGTTGGAAAAAAACTCGGCAAGGTAAATTTTTTTGTAATGTATTACCTGGATTGAAATACTCTCGTTGGCCACTTTCCAAATGAACTGCGATATGCAAAGCAGTCGGAAAACGTTCATGAATTTCAAAAGTAAATGGCTTACAAAACGCTTCATTGCAGTTCACGTATCGACCCAATTGGTACTTACTGATCTGTTCTCGTTCAAGGCTAATAACCTCCATGTTGCTTTTTTGGTGACGTATTTGCAAACGTATTTGACCGATTTCCCCAAACTGCATGTGGAAGTGTTTCATGCATTTATTAGCACCATATATACATATGTACATACCATACGTTGCTTCAAGATAAAGTCCATCAAACATCGTAGCTGTTGTTTGAAAAGTCGTGCTGTGACATCGTAACGATCACTTGCTGATTGACCGCGATCCATAATTCCACACTTATGTCATCGCATCCTGGGAGTACTCGTTCATGTGTCTTGAGCTGCCATTTAGCTAGAAAATAAAAAAATAAAACTGCTTAGAACTTATTTTAATGTTGAAAGTGTATAGTTAAATATGTATACAAAGTGAAAATGTGAAAAAATTTAGTAAAACATTGAGAAAATCTATGTGTTATTATTACAAATTTTTGAATTTTTAATCGAGAATATATTAAAAAATATAAGTGTTAGCAACATTATTTTTGCAAATTCTTCTTCTGAAGAAGCTAACCTAACAGACTTATCCCTTTTATACCGAAATTAGTTTTTTTTACCTAACCGCAAAAGTAATCGGAATTGTGCCCGGATACTTAAGCGAGTGGTACTCATAACAACAATTTTCATGTACAATATTTCAATAAACAATACGTGAGATGCAGCAAGATACAGACGGTTCAGAGGAATTGGCACTTAAGCGGAGTACTACTTAACCGCGTACACATAAATCAGAGGAATAGTGAACATATAATATTCTTTAAAACATTTCTCGGCTTGAAAATCGACAAATGAACTATGTTGTCAACTGTATTCTAATATATTTGAATACTTATATTTGCAGAGTGCTCACATTTCTCTTTTCTTACAAAAATAACAAATATGTTCAATTTATGATTTTAGTTGTCGTCGGTAATGAACAAAATTTGTCAATAGTTGAGCCGGTAGTGACAACTTAGAAATCAGCTGTTCTCTTTTGTTTTCATTTGGATAATGTTGTCATTGCTCAATACGCATATATAGTTTTGTAAACATTTAACTTTTCAATGCAAACTTTCATACTATAAATTTTGCTGTCGACAATTTGGTTGCCATATTGACTCCTGATGCTATTTGAGACGAGTGTTGTATTTGCGGAACAGTGTTCGTAGTTTTTTCGGGTGACATATTTACAAGTGCTCTCATGTACATACATATGTTGGTAAGTTTGTGTATGCATTACACGGCAATGTTACACATATATTTTTATATGGAACGTATGTATGTTCATAAGGGTGCCCGTTATTTACCAAATTTTATTTTTGACGAGACGCCTCCCACACTTTTAGTTTTCGATCATAGAAATTATATTTATTAGAATAAACAATTGAATTTTACAAAAAAAACTTTCAATTTGCTGTAAAAGTTCAAAAATTCCAGAAATTACCCAGAAGTTAACTTTAACCTTGAATAACTTTTACAGGAGTGAGTGGAGTCGAAAAATTGTGCAGACTTTTTTTGTAGAGCATTCAATTCTGTACAAGAATATGACTTTATTATTCCTACAAACGAGAAAGTTTCAGAGAAAAAAAATATTCGTAAAAAATGAGAAACTCCCATGTAATTTCAATTGGAAATGTATCGTGTTTGACGCAAAGTTTATTATGAAAATCAAGGGCTTTTTATGGTCTGATATTTTTTTTTAGATGGAAAACTAAAAGTTTAGGGGGCGTCTCGTCAAAAATAATTAATTTGGTAAATAACGGACACCCTAATGTTCATATAAATACTAGGGTTATTCAGAATCTGGTGCAAATTGTCTTGCATCTTTGCAATTGCAAACTAGCGACCATATTTTTGCTTTTATGCTAATAAAATGTACAGCTATGCATCCAAATACTGGAAAGCACTTTTTCTGATGTCGGCGAAGAAACTGCGTTTTTATGAAATTGACAATTTAGAAAGAGGTCTTTTAATTGGAATTAATTTCCTAAACAAAATCGGATAGAAAAATAAATGAAGCAAATGCTCATAATATTTTAAAAATAAATAATAAATTTCTAACGAACTTGCTGAAATGTATAAATATAATAAGAATTAAACAAAACATATCAACATTACATTGCTAAGAGAGGACCTTATGAAAATAATAAATAAACCTATTCAAAACGAGAACATGGAATTATAATAGAGGATGACAAACCTATATAGTCCAAACAATATCCTCATTCTATACCGGCAAATAATTCTATTAATAAGGAAACTCTTCTGTTTAAATCGTTCCTAAAAAAGAAATAAATGAAGATTGTACTCGAAAATTAAGAATAATCATTGACTTAAAAAAAAATAAATGAAAAAACAATAACCGACAAGTACCCAATGCCTAATTTTAATTTGGGAGAGTCAATATACTCTTCCTCAATAGATTTAGAATCTGGATTTCATCAGATATTGATGGAAGAAAACAACTTAAGAGAAACAGAAATTTTTGTAATAAAATGTGAATACCTATGAATTCCATTTGGATTTACATATGTTCCAAGTTTTATATATGTATTTCAAAGTGAATAATATTTTCCATGAATGTATAGTAAGATTTTGTCACGCATATGTTGACGACATAATAGTATATTCAAAAACACTAAAATAACATAAATGTATTTCATTTGAAATATAGTATACAATGCAGGTCTTTGAGGAAGCCCATATGGAAATACCTATAGAAAAATTAAAATTAATAGAAGCCGAGGTTGAGATTTTAGGAAACGCAGTATCCCATAATGCTATAAAATTAAAATCCAAAAAAGTATAAACAATAAAAAAGTACCCATATCCTTAGACGTTACGACAACTTAGAGGATTTTTAGTATTAACGGGATACTATAGGGAATTATGCGACAATAGCTAAACCACTAACAAAGCACTTAAAGAAGAAAATGGTAAATTATTGCAGTATATGTCCAAGAAAGTAATTATGAATCTTGATCAAGAAGGATTAGTTCCTTGTGAAACCTCAAAAAGAGCTTTACAAGAATATGTTGATATAGTTCGACCAAGCTTTGAGAAAAAATTAAGATCAGAAGTCAACTATAGGTACAGGGGTCTAAATATTCGGTACCTAGGGGCTTGAACAGTTTTTATTGGATTTAAACAATTTTTGGTCAAAGATCATAACACTAAAGAAAATATTCGTGCAAAGTTTTATCCCATTATATTAATTGCTTCTTGATTTGCGTATTAGAAACTGAACAAATCAAGTGGAATTTAAATCTGTCCTATATGGGAAGTAGCCGTGGTTGTTGTCCGATTTGTCCGAATGTAAGAAAGAATGCCACGTATTAAATTTTGTCGAAATTGGTTTGGTCGGGTCCTGAAGTATGATATTTCAGTATAAAAGGGCGGTACCACGCCCATCGTCGAATTTTCACACAAGGTCCCATAAAACTATGCTATACCATTTAGGTGATACAATTCCATGCCTCTAGCGTATTTATTTATTGATTTATTGCGCTTTTAGTAGTTTTGAACATTACCGTTATATGGAGAGTGGGCGGGGTTACCCGCAGATCATCCATTTTCAGACAGACAGTCAACCGGATTTCAACTGTTCTCGTCACCCTGATTATTTACAAGGTGTGTTCCCTGGTATCGCCATCTATATGTCAAATAGTGCGTTAGAATCTGCTATATCTATCGATTATCCAGTGAGAAGTTCATGGCATTTCATCATTTGGAAGTGAAGTTATTGCGATTTAAGTGTCAGTATGTTTGTGTCTTCGGTACGAAAATGAGCTTCGAACAAAGAGCCAACATTAAATTTTGTTTCAAAATTGGTAAAACTTTTACGGAAACTTTTCAATTGATGAAACAAGTTTATGGCGATTATGCCTATCCCGAAGCACAGTGCACGAGTGGTTTCAATGTTTTCAAAGTGGTCGTGAGGACATATGATCAAGAGATCATCATGCGGTCCAAACAAAATCCGTGATAACCAGAAACTCCATCGAAACTACCATGCGACTTCTTCTTCTTTTTCGGAAAAATGCATTTGCCATTGAAAGGAAAGCGCTATACAGACGTAGAGGCCATTCAGAGGGCTTGCACCGACATACTGGCTAAAGCACTCGTTCGACAAGTTTTTGGACCGAGCAAAAAGCTGGATAGAAGCAGAAGGACACTATTTTGAATAAAATAGATTAATTTTATCGAAAAACCATTTTGTATGTTTTTTTAAGGTCCTGTTTACTTTGGAACGCACCTAATATTTACATATATACATTATTATATTATTTATTAAAAATATTAAAAATTGAAAACAAAACACATTCAGCTATAGACATTCATATGAATTTAAACATAAGCTTTACAATATGATTTCGAAATGTAAGAGACTGACATGCGATGAAAACATCATATATTTTTTTTATACCCTGAACAAGGTAAATTAAGTTTGTCATGAAGTTTGTAACACTCAGAGGGAAGCGTTGGAGACCCTATAAAATGTATATATAAATGATCAGTATGTTGAGCTGAGTCGATTTGTCTATACCCGTCTGTCTGTCTGTCCGTCCGTCCATTTGTCTGTCTGTATATATACGAACTAGTTCCTCAGTTTTTAAGTTATGGTTTTGAAATTTTGTAAACGTCATTTTCTCTTCAAAGGGCTACTCATTTGTCGGAACTGCTAATGTCGGACCACTATAATATATAGCTGCCATACAAACTGAGTGATCGGAATCAAGTTCTTGTAAGGAAAAATTTCACATTTGACCAGATATATTCACGAAAAATTGTTCAGATCGGAATACTATAGCATATAGCTGTAATCCACACTGAATGATCGGAATCAAATGCTTGCATGGGAAACTTCCTCATTTGACGAAATATCTTTACGAAATTTGGTATGAGTTATTATTCATACAAATAATGTAATATCGGAAGAAATTGTTCAGATCGGCTCACTATAGCATATAGCTGCCATAAAAACTAAACGATCGGAATCAAGGGCTTGTATGGAAAACTTTCGCATTTGAAGTGGTATCTTCACGAAATTTTACATGGGTTACTGCTTAAGGTAACAATATCATCTTCGAAAAAATTGTTCAGATCGGATTTTCATAGCATGTAGCCTTCATACAAACTGGACACATAGTTACTAAAAGAAATGCACCTGTGAAGGGTATATTAGCTTCGGTGCAGCCGAAGTTAACGATTTTTCTTGTTTTAATTTAATTTCATTTACACTATAATTGAAATTAATATTTTATATAATTTTTGTTAATTGAAACACGAAGATTAGTCGGTGTATCACTTTAAAAACAATAAAGTGGTCGCGTTTGTACAGGGTGCCGCAAAAGTAATCCTCCTATCAGAAGATGCTATAAATTTTGCAATTTGCCTCTAATGTCAGTTCTGTTTTGATGTTTCTGTAGTAAATGCATGCGAAATACACGTAAATAAACAACGGTACGCTATACTGTTCCAGATTGCGGATTTTTGGTGACTATTAACCTTTAACTTATTAGGTGACAATTTGTGACTTACATATATGTAGAGTTGGTAGGTAATATTACACCATTTTTTTTCTTTTAAGTTAGTCATCATTTTTGTATTTCAATGATTTTTTGTTTAAATAAATTAAAATATACTACTTTCAAATATAGAGTTCTTAAAGAAAAATGTTAAACTTTTTTAATTTCCATAAAAAATTATAAGTTTATTTCCATACTCTTTTTCATACAAGCAAAAATGGATGTATTCTTAACATGTTTATACAAAAATAAATAAAAACTTAACAGAAAATTAAATTACTTTTTTTCACAGCCTAATATGTTTATTATTATTATAAAAGAGTAAGTCCCTATGTCTCTTATATTGTAGAAAATAACGTTCTGCCTTTACGTGTAATTTCAAAATTACTCGTCATTTTCAATAAAAGTGCAGTTTACACATAAGCGCTTGGTACAACCCATATACATTGGTTTTTTACATAATATGCAACAGTGTGTGGTTTTTCTTTTTAATTTGTTCGGACAAATGTAACATAACTTACTTGACGTCACCACTTTTTCTGTAAACGGCTCTGGAAGATAATCAGGACCCAATATCATATGATAATATTCCGTAAAGAACGAGTTATTCTTTTGTTGTGTTCTCTCCTTTGTAGATGTGGTATAACTAAATTCCTAGCAAGAGTTTTTATAAAATCAGCTCCTGAAATGTCACGGTAATCACGAGAAGATTGATTCGATTGCACGAGTAAATTGAACACTTTTTGTCAAACTCATCAGCTCCTCCTTTTGTGTTATTATAATCGGCAATCATTTCTGGTTTGTTGGTAACTGGATCATTTCCTTTGTTATGGTGCATCGAAGAAATTAAAGTAACTGAACGATTTGACTTGGGAACATAAGATAAAACGTAATATCTTTTATAAATCCATAAATGGAACTCTCAACTGTGTGCTGCTTTCGCTGGAGGAGTCATCGAACCTTTTTTCTTCGAAGACGTCGCAGGCCAAACGGTCACTGTGAGTGGTGAGCGCTACAGAGCAATGACCAAACGCCAAACGGTTACTGTGAGTGGTGAGCGCTACAGAACAATGATCAACGAGTTCTTCCTGCCGCAATTTGATGAATTGGGATTGGAAAACATGTAGTTCTAATAAGACGGTGCAACGGCATACTCTACACGTGCCACAGCCGATATGCTGAAGGATGCTTTTCCCGCTCGCATAATCTCCCGTTTTGACGATTTGAACTGGCCAGCAAGATCGATTGATTTTACTGCTCCAAACTTCTTTTTGAAGTCGTGGGCTTATGTCAACAAGCCTCAGACTCTTGCATCCCTTAAAGACAATATCCGTCAAGAATGTGAGGACCTATTGCCGGAAGTTCTAGCCAAAGTGATGGAAAATGACATAAAAAGGACTCAAATAACGGCGGTCATTTACATGATATTATATTCTCGACTTGATGTAAAAAAATTTAAAAGACCAAATAAAAATAATCCACAAGCGGAATCAAAGTTTATTATTAAAAAAAAATTACTGCCAAAAAACATCGGAAGGTTATTTTTGCGCCACCTTGTATAAACACAGAAAAGCTAATTTATGTTTTACTCGTTAAACGTAATACAGGGTCCGGCACTCGAAGTGTAACCAACTTCACACCGTTCGCGCAGCTGTGGCACTGGAATCAGCTCTGTATAAATTTGCTGAATTTCAGCTCGGAGTATTGTTCACAAGTGTACAAAAGCGAACGCAAAAAAACAGCGATGGAATTCAAACGTAATTAATTACTTTATATTTAGCTGTTAGTAAATATTTTGTTTATCGCTCATTCGTTACAATGATGCGGTTGCATCGCAAAACGCCATGGAAGTGGTCATCAAAAGACTACACCGTCACGTGAGATGGTTCGGAAAGTGAAGAAGCGACTTGAGCGAAGCCCACGACGAAGTGCCAATCAAATGGCTAATGAACTGAAAATATCAGACCGCAGCATCCGACGCATATTGAAGCAGCAACAAGTAAGACTTGAGAGAGCGAAGTAGTTGCTTTGCTTAGCCGTAAGCGGTCAAATTCCGAACACTGAGTTTTCTGACAAAAATTTTTTTCGGATTGAGCAATTCGTCTACTTTCAAAACGATAGGGTTCATACGAGAATCTAAGTCATCGGTTGGCCACCAGGAGGAAACACACCCCCCACAAATAATGGTTTGGGCCGCTGTCACCGCAGATGGGCGCTCTCCTAGCGTCAAAGTAAAAGCGACATATTATCGGAAAAGTGTTCTGGAAGCTGCTTTGAAGCCGTGGGCAAACAAAAATTTTGGTCGCAAACCATGGACGTCTCAACAAAACTCAGCACCGTCTCACAAAGCGCGAATGACCCAAGAATGGCTGAAAAACAACGTTCCGAACTTCATTACGACCACACAATGGCTCTCGAATTCACCAGGTGCGAATCCACTGTATTATTCTCTCTGGGCAATTTTGGAGAGCAAGGTCCGAAGTAAAAAATACACCAGTATTGAGATGCTGAAGAAACCCATTGTCCGTGAGTGGGCCAAAACACCGGCAAGTCACATTCGGGCAGCTTTCGATTCATTTTTTGACCGTCTCAAGGCCATAGTTAAAGCAAAAGGTGGTCTTTTCGAACAAAAGTGAATTGGTCCTGAATTTATGATTTTTTCACACATTTTGTACTTTAAAATAAATAAAAATAATTTGACAAACCGAGTTTATTGGTTTTTTAATTGGTTACACTTCGAGTGCCGGATAATTAGATAATATAATTTAGATTACTTATGCTTTCTAAAACCAAAAATTGAAGAAAATCCCGAACGAACGATAAAGTCCGAGAAAAATTTAACAAAGTTTTGTGGTAAATTTTGCGTGGCCACGAGTGTAAATAACCCTATATCTGTTTTTTTTAGTTTTAGGTGATCCGTGCAACTGGTTGTAAGAGTAGAAAAATTAGTTTTTTTTTTTTACTTTGGTAGTGAGCATCATTTACATATGTGCTAACAATTATGAGGAAAGGGGCGCTGTCACATAGTAATAAGCAAATATGAGAAATTCGCTGAAATTTCCCTGTTTCGCTATAATTCCTCTTTCTTTATTTAGCAATCTTAGTTCTAATAAAAACAAGGGTATTGGCTCGATCAGGATTATTTTTACTCATTTAAGTACTATGAAAAAGTACTTCAGTCACCCAATTATTGGTTCGACCAGGGTTATTTTTTTAGAGCGCGGCCGGAGGCCGCCAACTCAGAAAATAGTACTACGCGAAAGTTCTGTCCTCCGGGGCATTGGCTCGAGAAGAGTTATTATTTTAGAGCGACTCGACGTTATTATATTATAAAATTGTATTATATAAAAATGTGATATTATATAACAATGATATAATTTTATAATCTACATATATAAAAAAAATGAATCGCCAAAATGTATATACGCTCATAACTTTCATACAACTGAACCAAATTTGATAGTTCTTTTTGGTGGATGGTCGGATGGTTTCTGCGGAGAAAAAAATTCGGATAATTGCCCTAAAAACAGCCCTTTTCTTTTTCTCATACAAACGAATGAATGTTTGTTCGTTAGTAACGCTAAGAGAACGGCTGACCCAATATTGATGAAATTTTAAGAGAATGTTCTGTGGGGATCGGGGAAGGTTTAGAAATAAAAAAACCTGTATGCTTTTCTTGAGAAAACGTCAGAAAATTAGAAAGTTCCAAAAAGTTAATTTTTTCCATACAATTATTTTTTTTGTTTTGTTTTTCAATTATTTGAATCGTTCAAATTTGTCGTTTGCTTCAAAAATTTTTGAAAATTATTCAGTGAAAATATTATGTGTGTTGCACACAAAATGATCAATTACCGATTGAAATTTGCTACGATGCCACGAAGAGGTCGCGTTAATATCGGTCGGCGTTCTTTTTGGCATCAACTTACATTAGCAGCCCAAGGCACATGACCGAGTACTCCTAGGATGCGATGCCATACGTGCGGTATTATGGATCGCGGTCAATTAGCAAACGATCGCCACGATATCACAGCAAGACTTTTCAAGCAACGATGGACTTTATCTTGAAGCAACGTATGTATGTATGGTGCTGTTAGATGCTAGATGTACTCTGTTGAGTGGCAAAAGAAAGGTTTGCCGCACGCACACATTCTTCTTGGGATGGTGAATGGTGGTTACACCAGATCAAATGGATGAAATCATTCAATCAGACGGAAATTCCTGATGCAATGAAAGATCTAGTATTATACGAAGTAATGAAAGCCAATAAGGTTCATGGACCTTGCCGACACCACGATTCCACTTCGGTTTGTATGTCTGACAATAAATACACGAAACAGTATCCACGTGCTTTTCTTTCGGAAACACAAACTAGAAATGATGGATATCCACTCTATCGGCGTCGCTCACCAGACGACAATGGCAGAACATTCAGCATTTAATTTAGAAGAGTGAATATCGAAGTTGACAACACATGGATCGTACTATTTTCACCATTATTGTCTAATTTACATTCAAAACTCATATAAATGTTGAGTATTGCAGTTTCGTGTAATCTATAAAATACGTTTCTAAGTACGTCACCAAAGGGAGCAACATGGCGGTTACTGGTCTTGAACAATACGGTCGATACGTGAACTGCACTAAAGCACTTTGTGGGATATTTACATTTGCAACTAATGAACATTTTCCGAGTGTTGTGCATCTCGCAGTTAATTTGGAGAGTGTAGATGGACATCCATAATTTACACAATCCAACCGAAAAACGACTATTGTTTCTACCTTCGGTTGCTATTGATATATGTACGCGGTTTAACTTCATTTGAGTCATTGCGTACTGTGAATGATACGGTGTGTGAAACTTTTTGAGAAGCAAGCCAGCAATTGTAATGAAGTTCGCACACCTTTCGACAATCATTTCGACATATCAGCCTTCAAGTCCTCGTCTATTATGGGATACGAACAAAAATTATATTGCCGAAGACATTTTACATCATCTTCACTAAAAATTGGAAATGGATTAATTACGGTTGATACTTGCGGTGGTTTGATATCAATTCCATCTACCGTTTATCGGTTCACGAAAGATGAACTAATCACGAATGTTCGGACATTGGAAAAATTATCGTAACTACGTTTCCTTGAGTGCACGTGCAATAATAGCTGCCAAAAATGTTGATGTTGATGACTTAAACTGGAAGATTCAAAGTCAAATTCCGGGAGACTTGCGCTCATACAAATCGATTGATCGTCTTGACAATGAAGACGACGCCTTGAATTATCCAGTGGAATTTCTAAATTCTTTGGAGAGGCTTGGTATGCCACCGCCATTTGAGTTTCAAAGTTGGATCTGTCGGTATTATGTTTCGCAATCTGCAAGCGCCGAAACTGTGTAATGGGACTCGACTGATTGTGACGCACTTATCGAATACGAGAATGCTAATTGTACAAATTCCTTTGAGTTCTATCGATTTGCCATTTCAGTTCAAACGGATTCCGTTTGCAGTAGGAATTGCATTTGAGATAACAATCATCAGGACACGTGTTGCCTGTTTTATTCATAATTTCTTACTGAATACTTATGCGAATATTTGCTTGCTTGCAAGATAGTTTTGTTGTGCTTATCGGTTTTTCGTTATGGAATTCTGTTTGTTGTGCTTATAAAGCAGGAATTTTTTTTTTTTTGTTTAGGTTAAGTGTGAAATTTACTCAGCGTCGCTAACTCCCCTCCTCGCTACTTTGCTGTTAATTGCTGTTATTGCTGTTACGGCTCATTTCGATCTCAAATAAGATATAGACATATTATTCTAAGAATGCTCATAATCTGCCAAGATGTGAGTGTTTTCTATGATTTAGATTCGTAAATTGTTTCACATTATGCTGGATTATCATTTAGTATTTTGATAGTGCAATTTTGATAATTATTGCATTTTACTGTCTTAGGATCTAAATTAATTTTACCATGCTTTTGTGATAAAGGGTATAGTATATTAAATAGTCTATAGTTAGTTACGAATATTGGTTATTTGAAAATTATAATTATATCCAATGGATTAGAATATTCCAATATATTAATTAGTGGAAGATGCAACTACTCATGGTTTATTAACTCATGTACATCATGCAATTTAAGTGTGTCAGAGTTATTGTTTGCAATTCGTTATAAATGTCCTTTATTATTAAATTCTTATTTATTGCTTTAGGATCGAGTGTTTTAAGAATTCTTTCAAACTGTGAATTAATGCTCCTTTGTTTGTTATTATTTTCTATTAGCATATGAATTGAAGGTCGTATAATCTGGTGTACCCGTTATAAATTTTAGTACAGGGCCAAGAAAGTTAAGAAATCTTTTGGAACTATAGATATTTGGCATAAGTTGATTTATTAATATTTCTATTTTATTAATTAGTATTTTTGTTTCCGTCTGTTTTCTAAATTATAAGAAGATCTTATTATATCTTCATAGGGCGCAAGTATTTTTGATAAATTTGAAATATGATATAGAAAGAAACTATTTTGATATATGTATACGAGGTCAGTTTCTACGAGAACGTATTTTTCGTTGCTTAAATCTACTATATTGGCGCATAATGCTCTCTTGCCATATCCTAAAATTCTCCACCATCTTTTTAAGATTCCAATGCTTCGTTCAACGATACATCTACAAAGAAAATTTGTTAATGAGGATTCACAATTTGTTACACCTACCCTATTGCTACGATCTCTTAGCTATCTCCGCACTATTTTTTTTATTTCCACCATTGTTTTAGAGCTCAAATAAAAAAACAAAGTTCAATCGATTTTGATATTTAATTAGATTTGTTATTTTTATGAAAATTTCGCGACAGTTTTGACAGTTCCACATCTATTGTGACCTAAAAATACGATCCAAAGCAAAGTAGAATTTAAAAACTATTGTGAATTGAAAATACATTACGATTCGTTTGCTATCGTATGTCATAATGCCAATCACCGCATACGATTGACGTATCACGTAATTTTCTTTCGTATGTTTGCCGATCCGTGCACGGACGTAACGATTCGCCCCTGCTTTCGATTGCGATTATGATAACGCAAGGCTCTTTCCTGGTTTTGTTGTATTCGTTCTTGGATGTCGGGATACCCCCTTTGATTAAAGAACACGTCCTGGGATTTCTTGTTGGTAAAGGAATGTATGGTTTTGTTGCAATTTAATGTTTATTTTACACTTTTAATTTTTTTTGTGTTGAATGCTGGGAATTATCAGAATTAGCTGTGCTGAAATCCAGATTCCGAATCTAAACTTGTAAATGTTTTTGCATTACCAAGATTTTGTATTATCATAGATACATCAGGTATCTATCTGTAATAGATTGAGCGTTTAGCTTTTAGAGGTCTACAACGATTCTGCGTTTAGGTTTCTCTTGTTCGTCGGTACCCTTTTTTAGCAACTGTCTAAATGTGTGAATTGTACGGACTTTTACTCGGTTGGATTATTTCACTTTCTAAAAGTTTATTTATTTCTTTGTTAATAAAATCATTCTCAGATATAGGGCATGGATATTGTTTTGTTCAGATAAAATCTTCGGATTTCGTCTTACTTGTGGCTTGTACAGTGGTAGTAAATGGTAATATTGAGTTAGTACCTTCATTTTGTTGCATTAGTTTTTCAATTTCAGATCTATATTTTTATTGCTACCGTGTAATTAATCTTTTTGTAAAATTTCCCTTTCTTTCTTGGCCCTATATTTATAACTGAGCTTATACTCGAAAAGATTAATCTCTGCTTTGGCTGCAGAAGCAGAAGCATATCAAATTCTTCTAATGCATCAGTTTTAAAATATGTAAGAAGATTATCTAACACTGATACTATTGTTTTGGATTTTGCTATCGAGAAACCATGAAGATTTTTCACTTTGATAGGTTTAATTGGAATAGACTCACCGATATTGCATTTAGAGCTTATATATAGTTATTTGTTGCTCCAGTGTCGATGAGGTTATTAACCGCTTTGCCCGTATCTCTGCAGTGGGGTTGAAGACACTGCAATTCATTCACTCGCTTGAGAAAAACAAAGCCTGTTTTATATTTATAGTCGTCGCTTTGTTTCGTGGCAGCGGATCGTAATTCATCGCCGCTATGTTGTGGTGTAAGAGAGCCTAGTTCTTCTTCCTATATTTAGTTTATACGTTGCATCTTCTGTGGTGCGTTGAAATCACGAGATGAAGGATTTTGGTACCTCTTCTGTGGATGTCCTCGAATTGGGTTATTTGGAGGTAATCCTTGCATTTGAAGGTAATAGTTGTTTTGTAAAGGTGCAGCGTTGAAGTTAGTCGGTCTTCTGTATTGCCATGAGGAATCTGCGTCCATTGTTTGGCACGTTTGGTCTATATCTTCTTTGATCAGCGCTGTATCTTCTGCTTTAAAAGGATTGATGTTGCTGCTTGGGTGCACGTGTTTCTTCATGATGTCTTCTATTTTGAAGGTGTTGATGTGGCATATTGTATTTCCTGTAGTCATCGTACTGAGGAAAGTCGAATTGCAATTTCTCGTTGTCGTGGTATATCGAACTTGCGATGGCGTAGGCGGTTTCTAAGTTCTTTGGACTATAGAGGGTGCCGCTTGCAGTTCAAGCCATGAATAAACGTTCTGACGTCTTCTTGATTCGCATACTTTTGCATTTCTGATGGGTCACCTGAGCTTCCTATTTAAATTTTTGTTAGGGCAAGATTCAATGCCCTGCTGACTTCGCAATTTAATTTCGCCAGAGTAAGTTTATTTTGGGTAAATCTTTTTTATTTCGGCCAATAAGACGTAAAAAGGTCTCTAGTCCACATACGTGTAGTCGAGACGATTTATGATCGAGTAGAAGTTAAACTTCGTAATGTGGTTGATTAAAATACCGGCTGATTCTCCTTGAATTTTTGAATGCAGTATCGAAAGTGCGGTTTAATATATCGGGGTTGTGGCATATTCCGTTATGTTTTCCATGTACGTCCACGCACGTTTTCTTCCGGATCTGTATTGATTTATATTGCCCGTGAAGTCTGGCAAAGCTTTGAAAATGTCCAGGTTAATCGGCATTTCGTTGATTATATTTGGTTAGTAGTCCTCGTGCTGATCCGTAATTGTCACATTTGATTTCAGACTGTTCTGAGGTTTGCAATCTCCCGTGCAGACATCTCGAGGTTGGTGTTCAATAAGCTACGACGCAAATTGAACAGTTTTTGTCTCTCTTTATGAGGTCCCAGCGTGATTTCGATATTTATCGGTGCTGCTTCCAATTTTTCAGGAACTTATTTTTTTCCTTCTTCAGGAACGTGGATTTTAGTTTCATCTCTTTATGTCAGGATAACTTGCCAGTTCAAACGAAAACTGTTGTTTGTCGCGAGTGAAAGAAATTATATTTATTTGGGCAATACACTTATTTTCGTGTTGCCTGTTTTATTCATAATTTCTTACTGACTACATTTTATAATCTTAGTGCTATTTATACTTATGCGAATGTTTGCTTACTTACTAGAAAAAAGAAAGTTTTGTTATAAGCATAATTTTTTTCGTTTTTTCGGTTTTCGTTATGGAATTCTGTCTGTTGTGTTTATAATGCGTGAATTGTATTGTTTGTTTACGTTAAGTGTGAAATTTACTTAGGCTATCTTCAGCGTCGCTAATTCGTGCAGCAAACCTCTTTTTTGCTCTTCTGCAGAGTAATCCAGCATCTGCTATAATAATAGTCTATCAAACACGCTGCGGTTTGAAAAGCCGTACTGTAACATCGTGACGATCCTGCTGATTGATCACGATTCAATATTTTCGTAATCTATGGCCATTTCGCATTGCAAGTGAATGTACAAACAAATCCGCCCGTCCATAATTCCGCACGTACAGGTATGTCATCTCATTCTGCGAGTAGTGGTGCTGGTACTTTGGGCTGCCAATGTATGTTGATGGCCGATGGAACGCCGACCGATATTAGCACGACCTCTTTGCGGCTTTGTAACAAATTGCTATCTGTAATTAATCACTTTGTGTGAAACACACAAGAAGTTTGTGCCATACGTTTTAAGAGTGGTATGGGCACAAAAAATTCGATATCTTTGGAATGGTATGAATGAACAAATGGTTTTTTGCAGATTATTAAAGGAGAATATTTTCCGCGTTGTGTCACAAACTTTTCAATTTTTTCAATTTTAGCGTGTGGAACACTTAAAACATTTCAATTGTTTAACAAAAATTTATGTAAAAGATTATTATTAAAACAAAAGTATCATGAAAAAATATTTATAATATAGCACGAGTATTTTTCTTTGTCTTCACAAGATTTCAACGATTTATCTCCAGTAGTTCATGAGAAAATAATTTTACAATTCACACTGGAATAAGTTGGACATCCCTTTATTACTGCTGCTTCGACAACGACTCAACGATAGAGCATAAGTGTGTTTAATTCCGCACACAAGTGCTGAACACAATGACGGCGACAGACTACAGCAGCACGACAGTGAACTAAAAATGGCGTTGTGCATTCTACTTCGTGAACAGTTGTAAGAAGGCAGAGACATAACAATGGCCGGCATGTACTCAAGAAAACACAGCTGTCCATTTCGCATGTACACAATTTGGTTGTGGCCATACTAATACCTTTCACTTTAATGAAATTTTGCTCAAAGTGATAATTTGAATGCAAAAAATAAGTAAATAGGTAAATTTAATTGTTTAACTTATCAATTGTTATTACAAATTATATAACAGAGCTATTTTATGATTTTATTTGTAAAATAACGTCAAGTTTGTTAGAGCTGTGAATAATTTTATATTTTACATATTAGTGGCATCCCTACCCTACCTCATCTCTCTACCTTCAACTCTACTGTCAACTCTTCTGTCGTCCTCCTGTCGTTGGCAAAATAGGAATATATTGAAGTTAGCGAGAGCGACTACCGTCGGCCTGCAGTCGCGTAGTCGTGCAGCTGTCAAAATAACTATGTGCACAAGAACTTGTGTATTTTAATATTTGACAGATGTCGTTTGCAGTCTGTCGCCGTCATTGTGTTCAGGATAACAGAATTTAATGGAACTTCTTTACGTCTTAATTTTTTGCCCACTGTGGTACGTATAAAGTTAGCCTACACAATTGTGCTATGAAATGCCGACCACTGACATAAATGTTTGTGTTTTGGATTATGTACCGCGAGCAAAGCATTGCAACAAATAAGTATATTTTAAGTGTATATATTTAGTGGCGGAGAGGAAAGCTCTCAAATATATGTGTATAGCATGTATACTATATACTGGGCGGGATGTGGCAATAACAATTTTTCAAACTTTGTGTTTAATACGTGTTAAACAAAAGATTTGATTTGAATATTATTACACGATTGTCTATGCCCTTTAATTCCGTCCTGCACTGATAAAATATATTTATATGTACGTATACTAATTTGGGTTCTTGGTAGAATGGTCTATGGATAAACTGAGATTTGTTGTTGCGATCTGCCTACCAACGATACAAACGCTGGTATATTTGTTGTTGCAAGTGGGATTATCAATCCGGTAGGTTCAACGGTTGTTAATTGGGTGGGTTGATGTTTATTTCTTTTATTGGGCACCAATTCGGCTCGAAGGACCAAAATGTCGAGAACTCGTCGTTTAAGTAGCCGGTGTACCAAATAAAAAATAGTATTTTTCATATGTTTAAATTTTTCGTTAGTTACAAGCAAATTTAATAATTGGGTGGGGTTTATTTCATAAATATGCAGTAAAAGATGAAACATAACCAATAAATAAACATAAATTCAAATAAGACATTGTATTGATTAAAATTCTTAGCGAAAATATAGTTGATTGATGTTGTTTTTGTTGGATTGATGGGGTGGTGGCTTTTTTGCATTGCCTTCTTATTCGTATTTAGAAAAGTTTTGAAGACAATGCAGAGATGTGCTAATTTGCTATGAACAGACAGTATATACTATTATTTATGCCTTCATAAGTTGTAGTAAACAAAAACAAAATTCAAATTATATACGCAAAAAAAAAAAACAAAATATATATTACTTAAGTTCCATAGAAAAAACGATATGTGCAAAATAAAGATCTTCTTAAAACTTTTATCATATATTATTTTAGCAAGTATATAATAAAATTATTTGTAAGCCATTGAAATTTTAAATATTTTCAGCACCCAAACTGTTACATTTATATTATTTTAACATACCCAGTGTTCGTGACATGTACTCTACTAGATTTTGCAGAAAGGTTAGGCAAAAGACTTTCGCCTTTCTTGGAGCAGTGAGGTCCTCCACGTACTGAAATTAAAAGTTTTTGTTAAAGTGCATTATAATTTAAATAATAACAATCTACTCATTAAAATCCATTTTGCACAAATTTACTAATTTTGTCGGCGCTATCAAAAACTGCTCTTTCAATAAACAGCCAAAATTGTATGGATTTGCGCAAATTGTCAAAAATATGCATAAAACTTGACAAATCCTTCGTTTTTCCTAATCTCTATATCGTCACCTGAAATGCAAAATAACGTATCATCATAAAATTCGAAATTGAGTGTCTTATTGATTACGCTTCACTACTTCAAAATCATACATAATATTACATATGTTCAACATTTGCAGGTTCTGCGGTCAGATATAAACCAGTTTTAATCAATATTAACATTTTATTTCACTCTTGTTCCATTTTATTTCGTGTTTCATTCATGCCTCTTTAAATTTCCGAAAATGTTGTTGCGTTATTTTGCATTTCAGGTGACGATATCCTGTTTAACAAAAAATATGTGGAAGTGATCAACTAACGAAAAGAAATATGCAAAAAATCGTTTTTGCTGAACGGCTATTTCAATGAGCACAGCTGTAAATGCAATCCACACCATTAAGAATGGTGGTTTTAAATAAAGTCTCTTGGATGTCGGGTATTTCGTCAATATTTATGATGGCATTGTGAACCATCTAAATAAACCTTTTCCCATTACTAAAGTTTACGTTTTTAAACTCGTCATTCCAAACCAATAGCAAAGCACGGTCATCTTTATTTCGCTTTTTCATTCGCGGCAGGGCTAGTTTTGATTCAAATTTAAGTCCCATTTAATGCTCTATTATTTGCTGAACACGCTGTCTGACGATTGGTAGGCCTAATTCTTATTCTTCTTTTATTTGCCTGGATGTCATGCCTTCGCTAGTTGCTAAGTAATGAATGCGTCTTTTGGCCCGCTTATCAATTGTTGGAAACAGACCACTACGCTTGAGACACCATACTTTTGAGGATCTAATTTCGCCGATTCATTGACGGAGAAATTTCAGCAATTTTTATGTCGGCTTTCTGGTTCCCAACTATCCTAAAACGTTCCCCATCCGAAAGTTCTTTACCACGCGGCATTCTACCTCATAATTAAAATTAAAAGTAATAAATAGTTTCTATGCACTAGATTTAATTCCTTTACCTCTTTTTCTAAATTTTTCACTTAACTGGTATGCTAGGACACAAATATGTAGTTGAATTTGCACGCACAGGGTTTTCCAAGAAGAGTGATATGATATGTATATATGATATGATTAAAATAACACACATTTTATGTCGGGCACACGTCACTGCTTTAATTTAAATAAAAATCAATTTGGTTCGTAATTTAACAATTTCAGTTAATCAACGAAATTATAAATTTTAAAGTTATTAGATTGAATGTCAACGAGTGGGACGGTGAGAATCCAATTTCAACTTGTCGGCACTTTCCTTCGAGTTGCCCAGGTGTTGTATATTGGTAATGATATGGTGAGCAGTATATGGGTGTGCCATTAGTTTCCCATGTGGAGCAGTGCACTTGGACGGGAGAGTTCATTTTCATTTAAACATCCTTGGCCCCCAAGGCTAATATTTTGCCTAATTTACACAAATATGCTTTTCATGAATTTCAGCGGACTGTTGGTGTAGTAGCAATATTACCTGTAAGAAGCGAAGAGATTTTGTTTTAATAAAAAATTTGTATTTTATGTAAGTATTAGTACTTAAGGTAGTAATTTCCATTTGCGTCTTTTGACAACTTATTATTATAGCAAACAAGTTGTTTGCTTTTATTAATTTTATTAGCGGTTATTTACATCTCCTTATTTTATCGGTTTGGTGGACCGCTTATTTATTATTTGGGTTTCTGCTTTATCGGCAATTGTTTGCATGTTCTTAATTCTCGGCTTATGAAGTGCTGAATACAATGCTCGCGACAGACGACAAACGACATCTGTCAAATATTAAAATACACACGTTCTTATGGACAATGTTATTTTGACAGCTGCACGACTACACAACTGCAGGCCAACGACAGTAAGACGACAGTAAGACGACAGTAGAGTTCACAGTAGAATGGAAGATAGAGAGATGAGGTAGAGTGGTGATGCCACAAATATATAAATTATTCACAGCTCTAACAAACTTGACGTTATTTTACAAATAAAAGCATAAAGTAGCTCTATTATTGCTCTATTTTACCAAGCCCTAAAAAATATGGAGTGACATAAAAGCTCTTTCAGGTGGGTACTATCAAAACAAAATCGACTTTATCCAATCACCGTTAGGTCCTATTAATGATCCACAAAAAATCGCTGAAAATTTTGCCAAATTATAGTCAAACAATTCCAAAAATTCAAACTTTCTCCCTAATTTTATTACTCTTTCAAATGAAGTAATCTAACAAAATTACTACAACTTACCGCCGTGTTTTGAAGCTACCTTGATAGAATCTCCCATTACAATTGAAGAATTTGATTTCACTATCAGCAAAATGTCGGGAAAAACACCTGGATCAGACAAAATTTTTACCCCCTATTAAAAAACCTCCCACACTCCATAAAAGTTAGATTGATAACTTTATACAATAATATATAAGAACAAAGCTTACTGCCTCAGAAGTGGAAAAAAGCTGTTGTAATCCCTATCCCCAAACCTAACAAACCAAATACCTCAATCGCTGACTTCAGACCAATTTCTGTGATTCCGTGTATGGCAAAAGTTCTGGAATAAATCATTTCAAGGAGAATAATGTGGTATGCCAAACAAAAGAATTTAATAATTTAATTTTCAAAGTGGGTCTTGGTGTCATTGACCCCCTAATTTACATTGAACATTGAGCCTCTTCAACAATATCTGCGAAAAACCATTTATCCGTCCTCAGCTTAGCCTTTGAAAAAGCTTTTGATGGAATCGGAGCCCATACAGTACTACAAGAATTACAAAAATGAGACATTTCTTTCAAATCGTAAATTTTCAGCAAGTGTTAGCAACTTCAACTCCAATATTTTCCCCCTTCATAACGGCATACCACAAGGACTTCCTCTCCCAGCAAACTTATTTATTAACCTTTAACCAACTCAGCAACTTAATAGCCTCAAACCGGAACGTTGACAACCTTATCTACGCTGACGATGTATTAATATTCTCTGCTTTAAAAAACTTGAACGAAGTATAAATCTATTTTACTAATACTCTGACCGACATAATGGAATAGTCTAAAGCGACAGGAACCAAAGTTTCTGAAAGCAAAAGTTCAACATTTCACATCTGCAGAAAAAGAAATTGCACCGTCCCTAACCTTTCCCTTGATAATACTCAAATCCCACATACTAACATCTTAAGGTGGTATATTATTTGATAAAAAGCTAACATTTAGGGAACATTGTAAATATGTTAGATTAAGCTTTCTCAATAGATTAAACATTATTAAGTTTCTTTCATCAAAACACTGTCACATACACATCTCAACACTTGAACATCACAAAAGCACTGATGTTGTCAAAAATAGATTTTGGACTCGCAATTTATGGACATTGTGCACAAAAGCTTCTCACTCTTAATGAAACCCCTTATCACATAGCATTCGCGCATTCCCCACCTCACCAACCAAAGTAGTACTAACTGAAGCAGGTCTTCAAAACATTCATCATAGAAAAAAAATTGAACACAATGATGCTTATACCAAAGTTCATGCAGTGTAAAAATTCGATCTTGTTTAATCTACTGAAAAGAAATTCTAAAACCAACAAGCCATCTGATCATAAAATGCTTGCATATTATTAATCAGTTTCATTTGACTTCGACACCGCAACTTTTAAAAGTGAACACTCACCCGCACTGGCTAACGCTGAAATCGTATATAATAAGTACGCTATTCGAATTTCAAAAAGCAACCTCCAATGCAGAGCAATACATCCAGCTATTCAACGACGCAGTAGTAAAGTACAAACCGGAGTGGAAATTAATATACACCGACGTATCCAAATCAGACACCCACACTTCGTTTGCGGTAACAAATGACCAAGCTGTCACCATAACCGTCGGAATTTTACGAACATACTGCTCGATATTTACAGCTCAAGCGGCTGCAATATATGAAGCGGTTCCATTTGTCGCACAAACAGGAAAAAATATATCATATGTACAGATAGCAAATCGATAATTAACGCTATTTTAAATGAGATAAACTCAGTGCTGATCAACAATATAAAGTAAATTATGCATCAACACAAAACCAGAATTAAGATCATGTGGATCCCTGGGCATACTGGAATTAGAGGAAACCAACTTGCAGATGACCGTGCCAAAAAGGCTGGAAAAGAACCACTATTTTTATTCGAACACTGTACGTTGAAAGACATCCGCAACACAGTAAAAAAAGTACTTGATTAGTTAGCATCGAGAGATTGGTCAAATTTTCAACATTATTACAAGGAACATAATCTCTCTGGTTCCAACCCAAACTACCCAACTGATTGCACTTGCGAAGATATAAAAACGTTTGTTCACCTGAGAATAGGCCACGTCTTCAAAACTTACAACCATCTTTTAAACAAAACGGCTAAACCAAGCTGTTTATATTGTAATCAGCCAAATATATCAGTAAATCACATCCTAAATGAATGCCCCGCTTTAAATACATCTAGGGCAACTACTTTTGGTTAAAAATAAATAAATAAATGTAACATATAATTGAATGTTTATAGTCTTGCCACCTGTTGTTTAATCTACATGTCTTCTAAACTACTGAGCTACAGCAACCAAAATTGGGGAGCGTAAATATTGTAAGAACGCCTACTGACAGTGTGAAAATTAATAAAATCGGAAAATGACCCCACTCACTATCTATATAACGGTACTGTTCAAAAGTACTAAAAGCTTTATAAATCAATAATAATTGTGATAGAGACATTAAATTTCATCTCCTAGAAAGTATGAGAGGGTTTTATGGGAGCCAGTGTGAAAATTGGACGACGGGGGTGGCAAATTCTACTTTTTGGCGAAATCCCATATATCGAAACCCGATCCACCGACTTGGATTAAATTTTGTACGTAGCATTCCTCTTCTTCTTCTTATATTCCTATATCAAAATGAGAAAATAGACGAAATCAGACTAAAACCACGCCTACTTCTCATATAACATAATTTTATATATTTTATACAAATCAAGAAGTAAGTAATAATATAGCATAGAACTTTGCAGGATTAATGCCTTTAGTGTCTACCACCTTAAGACCCCAGTATCTAAAGATGATTTCTGACCGAAAATATTGATCAATGTATGGGATATACAATTGAAATTCTGACAGAAACCTTTCCTGACGATTATTCTGTGTGTCAAAAATAGTTAGAATGGGGTCAATGCTTTCCTGAGCTCCCATATACATCGTCATTATACCGAATATATTGGCCAATAAAAATATTGGCCGAAAACTTGACCTTGCTTCATATAACTAACATCATGATTTCGAACATCCGATTGACTTTACTCCGTATGATATTTATATGTGAGGTAGCTCATAATTCCCACAATGGTGATATGGATGAATAAACCCTCGGTTTTACGTCCATCTCCTATTTTGGAAGTATGACTACCCTAAGCCGCTCCAACACCACCCTAAGCTAAGGTGTTAAGGGTGAATGGTCAGCGGGCGGTAACGAATAGCTGATTGCTAACGGCCCCCTCCGATGCACGGGCCAGGTCGGAGGTATTAAATGCCTTCTCTACTCATACCGGCTCTTCAGACGAGTGACCAACCCTTTAAGGTCTATTCATGGGACCAAGCATAGACAAAGTAACAAATACAACAACGACGACAAACTGGACGACAACCGCTACGACTTCGGGAACTGCTGCCACATATTGCATTCCAATAGCGGAATCCGATGAAGACGATCTATTCGCCTCAAGCCAAACGACGATTAAGGGTACTACCGGAAGTACTAGCCAAAGTACACCGGTAGTGACAGCGGCGGAAACCGCCAAATCAGTGGAAGCCTCTGCTTTCAAAGCTGCCATGAGCACCAACCAAAGTGCACTGGCAGCTAGAGGAGACATCAAAAGAATTAAATGCAAAAAATCATAGAATTAAAAGAAGAATCGATCGATCACCGAACCGCAAGGCACTGTGCCCAAAAAACATAGGCGGAGTGAAGAGGAAAAAAGCAACCCAATAACAGCAAGACATATCTGCGATGTCTTCAGACACAGCCTACAGGTAGCGATTATACTCCTCCTCACCAAGCACAGTGCAGGAACGATGGGTGGAGATCGACGTCAGATTTTCGAGAATGGTGCTAAGTTATGCAGCCCTTAAGGGATACAGAGTCATCAAGTGCGTAGACCCTCTCTGAATTTCCTAACGAGTAGCTTAGCTAAAATTAGCAACGCCTTTTTAGGCCTTCAACTGAGGCTTATAACCGCCAAGGAGATAGCGAAGAGACCTCATGCTCACATTTGGCTGCCCCCTCTAGAGGAGCCAAGCGAAAAACTCCTCAGGTGCATCAAGCTGAAAAATAAATCCATATCAGGTACAGATGAATGACAGCTAATGAAGAAGGAGAAACCAAATAAAGCAAGCAGACCAATACTAGTGGCCATTTGCAAGGAGTCATAAACGAGAGGGGCATCGACATCAGCCTTATACAGGAGCCCTCAATTAAAGAAAACACCATTAAAGGGCTAAACAGCGGGAACTACTATATTCTTTACACACGTAACGAAGGTAAACCAAGGGCATGCATTCTTATCAATAGAAGTATAAATGCATTCCTTTGTCCAAATAACAGTATATCAGATATCATGGTGGTAAAGGTGGAGCAAGTGAAAAACAATTTCTTTTTGGTCTCAGCCTACGTGGCTCATGACGAGGACATACCACCTGCGTCACTCATGTTCTAAAAGGGAGTGATGCCAAGGCATACCTTATGGGGAAGGACCAGTATAAACACCGGAGGTGTGTCACTCTTACAATAGTTTTTAAAAAGCAATTTAAGTATGTATATGCAACAAGGGTCATAAGCCGACTTTTATTTTCCCAAGCTGTGAAAGGTTTCCGGGTTGGAAGGAAAAGCTGGACCCCACGATATCAACAGGCACAGACGAAGAACCAATCATATCGGATCGCTCCTGGATACTCTTCAGCATTCGTAAGAAATTCAGTACTCCTCTCAAATATAAAAACCCCAAAAGAACATCATGGGAAAAATTTACAAGAAGAGCAGTCCTCAAGAACTTGGTGATAGGATAGAAACGATAGAAAATATCTTAACAGCAACATTTAAAAAAACCTCTCTGCTACAGCCTTGAAAAAGAGAAAGTCTCCTTCTTGGTGATAGAAAGTTGCAGAGAATGTGCTAGGCAGAGTAAAATGCTATCCAAAGAACATACCAATATTACTTACTTAAAGGCGGAAGGAAATGCGTGGACCTTCTCTGCCGAAGATGGTACTTATTAAAACGCATTTCCATGGCTGTTAGCATATGGCAACAACAGAGGTCAATCAGAACCACTGTCAAACCCACCTTATTACCTGAGCCTGATAGTAAACAAAACTCCAATAAAATGCACCAAAAATAGTTTCTTACCATTTAAAGCCTCAGGTCCAGACAGGATTAAGCCCATAATGCTGGAAAAGCTGGAAGAACCAATAGTCCAAAGACTGGAAAATATATACAAAGCGAGCATTCAACGGTCTAACATCCTAAGAAGTTGGAAAAGAGTTAAAAAAAACTCTATCTAAACATCAATAAATTAGACGACATTATCCCAATGCTGGATTTCAATAGACACTTTCAGGTGAGGATTTTCGGAAACCAAAAAACAGACGCAGTTAGTGCTAATTGAGCCCGAAATACAACAGGGCTGCACTCCAACCTACCTACCTATGTGGCATGATAATAGTATAGAGTAAATCGGGTCGATTCTATCCCAACTTCCATATACTACATATCGTCACCTGAAATGCAAAATAACGTGTCATAAAAAATTTGAAATTGAGTGTCTTATTGATTATGCTTCACTACTTCAAATTACAAACATAATATACATATGTTCAACATTTTCAGGTTCTGCACTCAGATATAAACCAGTTTTAACCAATGATACATTTTTTTTTTCACTTATGTTCCATTTTATTTTGTGTTTTATTCATACCACTGTAAATTTCCGAAGATGTTACGTTATTTTGCATTTCAGGTGACGATATAATAATTTTCGTTTTACTAACAAATTTATGCAAATTATGTATTTTAGTGTACGAGTTATATATAGTCAGGTTGAAGTTTAACATCTTAAAGCATTTCCTTGGTTTTGATTCTTGTCTTGAGTTGCGAGATTATAAAATGTTCGGTTGCACCCGAACTTGGCTCTTCCTTACTGGTTAATATTTATTACAACTGTCAGACTGGACTGAATTCTGACTTTGTTTCTTCTGCCAATATTTGGGATGTTGAACAATTGTGGCTCTAGTGGTCGTACCACGTACCGACCATTTTCTGATCTAGTAGGTGTGACTGATATGGGAGGAGTTGTTCTAATTCCCAAAATTTCCTTAATTGTGAATTGTTAGCCTTTAACTTGCCACGTGATAGCAAATTTTACACTCTCTGTTATTACCTCAATATAGTTTCTAACAATTCTTACCGCTGGTTGGGGGCAATGACAGACTTTTATTCATATAAATATATGTTTGTATGTATTGCAGCATATTGTTTATTGCTGCTTGACATGTGGTTGTTTCCAAGTGTACAATTTAATATGTGTGTGTTTGTGTGTTTAATGTTATCTCTTCTGTAATTTTATGACTTATGTCCCCATGCATTTTTAGTATTATTAGAAGTGCATTGCATGTAAATGCATTATGTACGAGGGCTGTCTGATAAATAACCGACCTCAACGTGAAGCTGTCGGCACATCTGAAAAACAACTTTCTACTTCAAATTGTGCATATTATAATAGCTACTCGCCAAAATTTCAGAAATTTATCTTGCGCAATTATCTGTTGACAGTCGTTTTTGTGAGTCTATTTCGGTGATTTCCCCAAAATGAAAAAATTGAATATCGAGCTGTAATTAAATTTTTATTTTTGAACGGCAATACGCCTTCACAAATCAAAGATGAGTTGGACTCTGTGTATGGTGACTCTGCACCATCGTTTACCACCGTAAAATTTTGGGCAGCTGAATTTAAACGTGGTCGCAGGAGCTTGGAAGATGATGAACGTCCTCGGCGTCCAAAAACTGTAACCACTAACGATAACATCGCTAAAGTTCATCAATTGGTACTAGACGACCGCCGGATTAAAGTTAGGGAAATAGCTGAGATTATGAAGATGTCAAAAGAACGTGTTTGTTACATATTAAACCAAGATTTGGGCATGAGAAAGCTGTCCGCGCGTTGGGTGCCACGTTTGCTTACGCTAGACCACAAACGTGCACGCATGAACATTTCCAGCGCTCTGTTGGCTCAGTTTAGAGGCAATAAGACCGAGTTTTGGCGCCGATTGATAACTGTAGACGAAACTTGGATTCATCATTATACGCCCGAAACAAAAATCCAATTTGAACAGTGGATTGAAAAGGGCGAACCGGCCCCAAAAAAACATAAAGTTGTGTATTCGGCTGGGAAAGTGATTGCGAGTGTTTTTTGGGACAGCCATGGAAATATTTTTCTCGACTATCTTGAAAAAGGAAAAACTATAACTGGAGCATACTACGCATCATTCTTGGACAAGCTAAAGGAAGAAATTTCGAAAAATCGGCCACATTTGCAAAAAAAAAAAGTCTTGTTCCACCAAGACAACGCACCATCTCACACTTCAACAGTCGCCATGGCGAAAATCCACGAATTGCCGTTCGAACTGCTTGACCATCCACCTTATTCACCGGATCTAGCACCAAGCGACTTTTTTTTGTTTCCTCAACTTAAAACTGCGCTCGGCGGCCAGAGATTTTCGTCAAATGAGGAGGCAATCTCTTTCGTGAACTAGTATTTTGCGGACAAAGACGCTAAGTACTATTTGGAAGGGTTGCAGAGATGGGAGCATCTCTGGGAGAAGTGTGTGGAGTTACAAGGAGACTATGTAGAATAATAAAAAAAAGAATTTGAAAAAGTCGCGTGCGTCATGGTTAGGTCGGTTATTTATCAGACAGCCCTCGTATTTTAATAAATAAATAGATATATATATATTTAGTAGAATTTCGGCTTTGCAGATAAGTAAGCATGTTCAATGATATTTGAACATATTGCCGAGGGAAAGAATTGATTATTTAACGTTAGTGGACTGTATATGAATATGTATGTATATGGTATTTCTTATCTTATTTTGTTTAATATAACGACATGTTCAATTTTGAACATTCTCCCGGACGGTAAAAGTGACTGCTGGAAAGATTACAACAGCTTGCGATCCTGTCATGGTCGACAACTAAGTGACATTCACGATGACTATGCGCCTTCCTGTGTTGAATTAATGATAGTTTAACTATCGTAACTGTTTCTTCAGATTCGTGTCCTGTCGGCTTTTGCTCTTTGACGTCCGACGACGGTGTACCTTGGATTTTACGTTTTTTTTTGTATCTTTGTATATTCTTCTGCACTGATTCCGTCCTTCGGTGATTGTTGTACTTGTCTTGTAGGCGGACATACCATCCTTTACTTCATCTTGGCTTTGGCTCCATCGTCAACGACTTTAATTTTCACGTCTTTATTTATCTCTTCGTCAAGAAGATCAGAGTCCAGTGTTGAATTATTATTATTTTCATCATGTATTTTTAATTTCAATGCAATGGGCACGGTCGGATATATTTTGGCAATTTGTGTATTGATGCCTTTAGAAGAGCTTATTACATCTTCCTTTTCGGTAAGATTACGCATGTTTTTTTTCGACAATTGTGTTGGTTTGTGCACAACTTGAATTTGCATTTCCTTTTCATACGCTTCAGCATAATCTTCCAAAATGTGGTCGATTTCTTCAGCTTCGTTCTCATCTTCAATGGATTTATCCTGGACTGCACTATCTCACATTTCTTCAAAATGTGAGCCTGCCGGAAGAGATAAGTGTAGTAGTACCAATTCAGTTGGTTTTTTCTCAGTTATTGAAGGTTCATGTAATTCTTCCAAGAATTCTTCTTCAATTTTATTTTCCTTTTTATCTTCCTCTATTATTTCTGTTGTTTTTTCCTCAACGGAAAATACAGGAGTAATCGAACTGCTATTAATTTTTCTTCAGTTTTTGAAGGTTTACGAAGTTCTTCAATTGATTCTTCTTCAACTTCATTTTCCTTTCTATTTTCCTCTATTACTTATGCTGTTTTTTTCCTCAACAGAAGATAGAGGGAGTAATTAAACTTTCATAAGTTTTTCGTCCTCAATCTTTTGCACTGTATTAGTTAGTTTCATCGCAGCTGTAGATAATTAGGGTATGATAAACAGAATTCGCTGATTGTCATACTTTTTCTTAAGTAGACTCTATGCAGCTTCATAATTTTTCGACGAAATTTGAAAATGCTGTACTACTCATGCAGCTTCGCCTTTTAAGCATTGACGAAGACGCAGCATTTTTTCTGTGTTCATCATCTGCTCGTTGTCATGTACCATAACTTAAAACACGTTGTAAAAATTGGCTCATTCCTTAATATCGCCATAAAAAGTTGGAATTTTTATTATTTTTCTTAATTCATAGTTAGGGCGATAATAAATTTTAGGCTTTTCTTCTTGTAACCTTTGTCTGAAATTTTTAAGCTCGTAGTATTCGTCATTTATTTCTTCGAAAAAGATTTCAATTTTTTCATTGAAATCTAATTTGCTTTTTAGTTTTTGAATATCTACGAATAAAAAGTCTAAACACTTTAAATGATGGTTGTTGATCATAAATTTCATACTTAGATCTTCCATTTTTCTTCTGAAGTTTTCAATTTTCCTCATTAGTATGGAAATTTTTCGATCTAAGTCTTGGTGTTTTGCTTCAACTTCTTCAATTTTTGTTTTACTTGATGGCTTTGTTGGAAAAGTGTTGGACGTGCACAACCCCTTTTCGGAAAAATCCGCTTGGGCTTCAGGAATTTTCTTCCTGTTTATTCCCATTTTGAGCGTTTTTCCGCAACACTTTTCGTATTTATTAATTAATAGCTTGTTGTTTAATTGTAAACCTTTTGTTCACGCGGATGTCGGTGATATACTCACTGCACTTGCACCTTGGAAGTTCACTAAAATCACAATTCGAAATTGGTTGAACATTTCCTTTTCAAAACGAATTCCCTTTTTTTTACTTCTTTATTTCTTTTTTCAATGCTTATCGACTTTTACAAAATATTATTTTCGTTACACAAAAATTATTGGCACTTTGGTTCAGTTAACAATTTGAAAATTCAGTTGAAAGTTTTAGTTCACTTGTGTTACGCAGAGTTGCGTCGACGAACGTCTCGATGGCGAAAAAACCTTAGCAGTCACGGGTAAACGAAAAAAGATCTGCATTCCGATGTGACCAATCCTTTTGTATCGATTGTGGGTGGTGGATTTGGTGCGATGAGTGCTGCAAGGATGATATATACGGCGTAGCAAACTATCGCACGACCAGATGTCGCATAAACATCCTGGCCCCCCTAGGCGGATTAATCGCCTAGAAGTCTTTGCAACCGTTGCAGAGTGCTCACTACGGCGTTCAGTCCAATTGGTTTACTTTGCGGATTACGATGACCGTAGGTTGGTGCAGGTGGTCGTAAGTGCGTTCCCCTGGTGCGTCTGGAATGGTGCCCTCTTCGACGCTGGACAGGATTCTCGTGTTGTCTGTGTCTGTTATTCGTGTGGATTGCTGGCGGGCTGACTCGACGAGGGAATCGATGGAACAGTGTATGATGAGGGGTTGACAGTATTGGCATGACCCGTCGGTTGGACGAATGTGGTGTGGGAGTCTGCCAAGCAATTCATGCAATGGCCATGTGCGCGAGCGATCTATTGGCGTTGAGCTGGCTTCATGCTTTTGAAGATAGTGCACTTCTTCGATGGCATAAGCTGCATCGTGGAGGCAAGTTTTCTTCAAATGGATCTTCATACGTATCCCTGGGTGTTGCAACAAATGATTGCGTTGGCGGACTCAAGACTCTTCGTGTCCTTGGCGCGGCGATGGGTGGAGCTGTTGCTCTAGGTGCAGCAATGGCGGATTTCACAGTCTTGGGAGTAAGTTGGATGTCTTCTATGTCCATTTCTATTGGAAAAGGAATATACTATATTAAAACATTGTATGGTTCATGTATTCAATTATGTAATTGGGTACTTATTTTGAGAGATAGATACATATATCATCGTATACTATACATATTTTTTACGGTTAAATTGTTATGGCTCATTGGTTTTAGGTTGTATAACGGTAGTACTTAGGATTAAACGGATTGTAAGCGGTGTATTTTTTAATTAATTATTGTTTAATTTTATGTATGCGTTTGCGTTCGCTTGTTTTCGGTGATCGGTTCTTTGGTATTTGGAAGAAAACACAATTTCACTAATGGTCGAGTTAGTAGGCCAGTTTGTGTTCGCACATCTACTACTCTTATATGACCATCTCGTCCCCGATGTACCTTTTCAATGCTATCTAGTCGCCATTCCGTAGAGGGAAGGCATTCGTCCTGTATGATGACGCATTTGCCTGTACTGGGTTCCTTCTGCGTGCAAATGCTGCGAGGAAAGCCGCAGTTGTCAGATCTGCACAAAGCTCGAGGTGTATTGCCTTTGTCGTAAAACATACAAAGACAGCCACATACCCTTTTCTAAATGAAGAGGACCTTAACATCGAGGCATTATCTGGAAAGGTCCAGCAAAATCAACCCCAGTAATAGTAAAAGGTAGAACATAACTGCAGCGTTCAGGTGGTAAAGCTGCCATGATCTGCGTACGCATTTTATGTTTGTACAAGGTACATTGTTTACACGTAATAATCGTCTGTTTAAGTTGTGGCTTTAGTCGCGGTATGTAAAATTCTTTGCTTTCTCTCGACTGAAATAGCGAGTTTGGGTGTAGGTAATGAGACTAACTTTGGCATGTAACGCAAACCGATTTGCAACAACAATTTGTACGCAAGGATCATTTGGTGTCCCTTTCATTTTTGTTTAAGTCTTTGAGTGAATTTATGCATGTAAGCGACTACTCTTAGTGCTCTAAGAAATGAAGAAAATCGGTGGAGAATATCACCCCCTTCTGAGGTGATATGAAAATTTTCAATTTTCTGACCTTCCGGCGGTATTATATTACTAGCGGGAGACTTTGGCCAGAATTCTTGTGATTCTGTTAGCCATGTTGGACCATTCCACCAGAGTGTAGTGCTGGTTAGGGGCGGTGGCTTGCAACCTCTTGTCCCAAGATCCGGGTTATCCGCACTTGCAACATTTTGCCAGTTTGCTGAGCCAACTAAGTCTAAAATTTGGGATATTCGGTTAGATACATAGGTCTTCCAGCAATAGGGTGGTTTTTCTAACCACGCTAAAACTATTTCTGAGTCTGACCAAAGATACGTTTTATGATCGGTTAATTTCAGATGGGTTTGAACTATTGAAAATAATTTTGCTAACAGAAGAGCACCATTCAGTTCAAGCCGTGGCAAACTGAGTGTCTTCAAAGGTGCAACTTTGGCTTTGGCTACCAAGAGGTGTGCAGATATTTTGTTATCGTACTGTGTGCGTACGTAAACTGCTGCGCAATAAGCCTTTTCAGAGGCATCACAGAAACCGTGTAATTCTGTGTTAATGTTAGGGGTGAAATTTACAGGTTTTACCAGTTCATCCCATTCAGTGCCATCTTGAATATAGGATTTTTGCTTGAATCATTATTGACGAAAGCCATCCTGCGGGGTCGAAAAGTTTTGAAACCGAGGAAAGTGTTTGGCGTTTGGTTATGGCGGTCATGGCAGATATTGACTCAATTGCATTTGAGAATTGATCTGTTATCGCATTCCATTGAATTCCTAGGGTTTTTGTTGTACTGGCCGTTTCAAATTTAAGGAAATTCATACTGATTTTGTTGTGAATTTTTTATTGCTATTTATAACTAGTTCGTCCAATTTGTCATTAATTTTTACAAAGTCATCATAGTCTGGTGTTCCAGCTATTCATTTCCAAAGTGTTTCGAGTTCATTTATATCCCCTTTTCGCCTAACATGGTTTTGTTTTAATTGTTTTAATAAAGTTTCAATTACCAAAATTTCAGATTCTGTTTGCTATGTAATAATGCTTAGACTGCCATGATTGTGTTCGTTGTTATTTTATTTCAAAGTAAGACAAATTAGTAATATAAAATAGGTGCCCGAATTCTTCATAAATGAAAACATCTCCATTTTCGATAAGTACGTACTATAGTCCTGTCGGGTATAACCAATTAATAGTTTACCGAAAATTAATCATTGTCTTCATTCATTTCTGAGCCTCTTTCACCCAATAACGTTCATGTTGCCGGCAAATTCATCGACTGGCTTTGTAGATCATTTTTGTTCCACAATATTTTTTTGTAATTATTATTTTTATTCTGCTGATATAAAACTTCAGCTGACGTTTCAGGACCCTTTTGTCCCAAAATATTTTTTCTTTTATTATAAAATTGCCAGTAAAATCTTCGGCTGGCTTTGTAGAACATTTTTGTTCCACAATTTTTATATTTTTATTTGTATGTACATCATGAAGCTTCTTGTTTCTTATTTTAAATTTCTTTAATTTTTCCGTCGACTCGATTTGTGGAAACGTTTTATTCCTTTTCTTTATTTTTACCGTTATTTCTTAATGTTCCTTATTATTATTGTTTTGATTTTTACCATTATTTCCTTTGGCTGGATTTTTTGAAACTATGTGTTGCTTATTATTATCATTTTAATTTTTTTATGTGAATATTAGGGTGTGCCATTCTGAGGCAACCTTTCTTTTTAACTGAAAAACAGGCTCAAAACTTTCGAAAATGTGTAAAAAAAAGTCACTCAAAAGATGAGCTCCTAATATTAATATTAAGAGGTGCCTATTTCAAATTTTCTGGTTTCCATATAAATTACATGAAAAAAAAATCTTTTTTTTTTCTGGTGGATATTGTGCGGAGGCTTTATATGTGCCCCGATGGCTGCCAATAGGAATGGTAAACTCGATCCCGATTCTACTCGAGAATCGAGTTTTCTCGTAAAATAATCGATTTTTCGAATGTCAAGAACCGATTCTAAATCGACTTCGACTACTGGAGATCGATTCCGAAAAATCGATTATTTTAGTTGAGTTTACCATCCCTACTGGCAGCCATCGGGGCACATATAATACCTCCGCACAATAACCACCACAAAAAAAAATAATTTTTTTTCCATGTAATTTATATGAAAACAGAAAATTTGAAATAGGCACCTAATATTAATATTAGGAGCTCATCTTTTGAGTGACTTTTTTTACACATTTTCGAAAGTTTTGAGCCTGTTTTTCAGTTGAAAAAAAAGGTTGCCTCAGAATGGCACACCCTAATGAATATCCATTGTTTTTGTAATTTATTCGATACCATTGTGTTCCATATAGCAAGTTTTCCCATTAAACACATCGATGTGTGCCTCACTATTTTTAAGGAAATCGTATTCGTAAGATCGGATTCTAATCCTTCTAATTCGTAGAAGATCTGCTGAACCCCAAACAAGATTATTATGTGGTAATATTTGTTAAAGGAATAGCCATTCACGGTTTTTATTCGTATATAGTTGGCTAATTTACTCCTATTATCATGGACTCCTGGCTAGAAATAGCAGGAGGTTGCTCCCCAATCGATAAGAGCTTTTAAATTTTTATTTTAATTTTAAATCATAAAGTTTGAAATAAAGGACTTCATGCCCTCGTCGCCTTAAAAATGGCTCTCATTTATATAAATTATTCTTTGATTTTTTGCTTGCAGGCGAAAGCTTGATTACTTTCTCTTGGTCGATTTACACCATGTTTTCTTGGTTTTGACTAAACATTTGTGTTTGTTTGCGTTTGAATAAAATTTAATTTTTTTTTACCTTGTAAAAAGAGATTAAAGTCACTATTTGCTATAAGTTAAGAAATTTTATGTAAATTTCTTTAAAAAAAAAAATTATTTATTACTTCATGGTTTGGTTACAGAACTAAGACTTAAAAATTAATTTACTTAAAAGCTAAGCTAAGTTGTGCTGACCAACTGCTGACTTGATATTGCCAATTCTCCGAATTGACTTATTTGGGTTGCGCGTGTTGGATTTCCGCTTCACATCGAAAAATGAGCTTTACTGTGGGAAATATTGTGCAACCAAAGATGCATTTCCGTTATGCTTTGCTGATTACGCATTATTATTATTTAGCAATTGTTAACATTTGCCATGTTAACACTTCCCCTCTTAAAGGCGATCGTCCCGAGAGCCTATCAAAAATAGGGGAGGTTGTTAAAATTGATGCAAGTATTTTGATCATTGGAAAGATCTTTGATCTCTTTAGGATCAATATTCACTGGGGGCATCTGGTTAAGGTCCAGGCTTGAAGATATGATTATTCTGTTTTGGTGCTTTCTCTAGAATTTTCGAAAAAATATTATACCGAGAATGATAGTTGCAACGCATCCAAGTGAAAGGGAGCTATTAGATATCGTTGCTGCCTTCAGAAGATTTATTCTTCGTATGTTATCAATATGAAACTCCTTTAAGGCGTGGAGAGAAAGTAATTCAATTCGATTTCTTTTGATTGGTGCTGGTTGCAGGACTGCTGGGATTGCCGGCAGTGGAACCAAATCGTAATTAATGTAAAACTGATGATTTATTTTTAACGTTAAGTTATGAAAATTAATAAGGTGTGTCCGTGATAAATTTTTCTGCCCCCCTTGGAAGCCATTAAGTAATATGGTGCCGGGTTTTACTTCTTCGATTTGCTGGATATGTTGGCCGTTTGTTAAAGTGCAAGATGAATTTAGGCTATTTATTACTCTAGGTATACAACTACTATTACTTATATTTACTAGTTGAGTTTGCTTACAAATCTCAATTTTCTTATAATTATTACCTACTTTTTTAATTCCTTAGGTATCTTTTGCACCCTTTAATATTTTATCAAATTCGACATTAATTATAATTTTGTTTTGTTTAACAACTGGTCTTACTTGTTTATTATTATTATTATCAATATCATTAAGATTTTTGGTTATTACATCCAGATCCTCATGATCGGGGCTTCCGGTTATGAATTTCCAAGCTGTTCCTAAACTATTTATGGATCTTTTCTGTCTTCTTTCGACAGGTTTTATTGTATCTAAAATTTGAAGAGTTCGGGTTAATTCGTGTTTTAGGATGGGATAAAGGATGGGTATGTCCGAAGAGGTGAATCTGTACATGTCCGTCAGAAATTGCTCGTACTTGTTGAGGTCGATTATGTGTATTAGCCTGAAGTCTCCGTTCTGGATTTTTACTAGTCCGTCATTTATCGTAATTATTTGTGACGTGGAGTAGTCATAAATGTCTATTGATGCGAATATTGGGTAAATAAGGAGAAGTCTGGAAACAAAAATTTTAAGTGTGATTTTTTATATTGCGTTTATGAACTATTTTTCCTGATTCTGTCAAAACGGTGGAATTTTTGTCTTCCTTTACTATCTCTTTTCTAAATTTTGGAGATATTTTGGTTCCTAGTCATTTGTTTATCCTAACGTAAATTGTATCTCCAGGATTATATATTTTAATTGGGTAGAAAAGATCTTTTAGTTGTCTATTTCTTAGTTCCGAGATAATTTCTTACCTAGCTCTTTCAAATTGTCTTGGGTCTGTGGAGATTCTTCTCCCGTAACCACCGTTTCTGGTACGCCAAATTGAAACAGTACTTCGCGGAGAGGTTCCTTAACGTGTTCTATGGCTCTGAAGCGAAGGATTTTGGTTTGGGCATACTTTGAAAATTTGTCTATGGCTGTAAGGACGAAATTTCGTTCAGTTATGTAAATATCAATATGTAAGATTTGTTCTGGAAACTGTGGAATAGGGGTTTCTCCTAATTTTGGTTTGGTAGGGTGCCGCAAAGAAGGTATCTTTGGCACCACGGTCGGTAAATTCAGCCTCCACGAGGAAATATCCCCAAATGGGTTGAGGCTGATCGACTTCGCCGGGGCCTGAAATATGGTTATCTGTAGTACTAGCATAAGAAGATACATCAAGCTACCTGGCTGTCTCCGGATCGAAAAACCACCAACCAGATCGATCATGTTGTGATAGACGGAAGAAACGTCTCCAGTGTTTTAGATGTCCATGCGCTCCGAGGTCCTAACATCGACTCGGACCACTATATTGTTGCAGCCAAAATTCGCACCCGCCTCTGTGCAGCAAAAAACGCACGCCAACAAACACAAGGATGGTTCGACGTCGAGAAGCTGCAATCACAACAGACAGCCGAACGTTTTTCTACTCGGCTTGCACTCCTGCTCTCTGAGAGCACTCGTCAACAACTCGGTATAAGGGAACTTTGGGATGGCATTTCACACTCCTTACGTACAGCTGCAACCGAAACCATTGGTTTTCGGAAAGCGCAAAAGAACAGCTGGTACGACGAGGAGTGCCGTGTCGCAGCGGAGAGAAAACAGGCTGCCTACCTCGCAACGTTACGATGGATCACAACACGTGCGGGATGGGATAGATACCGAGAGTTGAAGAGGGAAGCGAGACGCATTTGTAGACAGAAAAAGAAAGAGGCCGAAATGCGTGAGTACGAAGAGCTTGATAAGCTGGCCGACAGGGGTAATGCTCGAAAATTCTACGAAAAGATTCGGCGGCTTACAGAAGGTTTCAAGACCGGAGCATACTCTTGTAGAACCCCCCATACCCCAATCGATGACGGTGGAGCAGACGTTCCATTGCCCGACCATGAAGAAGTTCGAATAGCAATTGCCCGCCTGAAAAACAACAAAGCGGCAGGGGCCGATGGATTGCCGGCCGAGCTATTCAAACACGGCGGCGAAGAGCTGATAAAGTGCATGCATCAGCTTCTTTGCAAAATATGGTCGGACGAAAGTATGCCCAACGATTGGAATTTAAGTGTGCTATGCCCAATCCATAAAAAAAGGAGACCCCACAATCTGCGCCAACTACCGTGGGATTAGCCTCCTCAATATCGCATATAAGGTTCTGTCGAGCGTATTGTGTGAAAGATTAAAGCCCACCGTCAACAAACTGATTGGACCTTATCAGTGTGGCTTTAGACCTGGTAAATCAACAACCGACCAGATATTCACGATGCGCCAAATCTTGGAAAAGAACCGTGAAAGGAGAATCGACACACACCACTTCTTCGTCGATTTCAAAGCAGCTTTCGACAGCACGAAAACGAGCTGCCTTTATGCCGCGATGTCTGAATTTGGTATCCCCGCAAAACTAATACGGCTGTGTAAGCTGACGTTGAGCAACACGAAAGGCTCCGTCAGAATTGAGAAGGACCTCTCCGAGCCGTTCGATACCAAACGAGGTTTCAGACAAGGCGACTCCCTATCGTGCGACTTTTTCAACCTGCTTCTGGAGAAAATAGTTCGAGCTGCAGAACTCAACAGAGAAGGTACCATCTTCTATAAGAGTGTACTGCTGGCGTATGCCGATGATATTGATATCATCGGTCTCAACACCCGCGCCGTTAGTTCTGCTTTCTCCAGACTGAACAAGGAAGCAAAAGGAATGGGTTTGGCAGTGAACGAGGACAAGACGAAATATCTCCTGTCATCAAACAAACAGTCGTCGCACTCGCGACTTGGCACTCACGTCACTGTTGACAGTCATAACTTTGAAGTTGTAGATAATTTCGTCTATCTTGGAACCAGCGTAAACAACACCAACAATGTCAGCCTAGAAATCCAACGCAGGATAACTCTTGCCAACAGGTGCTACTTCGGACTAAGTAGGCAATTGAGAAGCACAGTCCTTTCTCGACACACAAAAACCAAACTCTATAAGTCACTCATAATTCCCGTCCTGCTATATGGTGCAGAGGCTTGGACGATGTCAACAACGGTTGAGTCGACGTTGCGAGTTTTCGAGAGAAAGGTTCTGCGAAAGATTTATGGTCCTTTGCGCGTTGGCCACGGCGAATATCGCATTCGATGGAACGATGAGCTGAACGAGATATACGACGACATTGACATAGTTCAGCGAATTAAAAGACAGCGGCTATGCTGGCTAGGTCATGTTGTCCGGATGGATGAAAACACTCCAGCTCTGAAAGTATTCGACGCAGTACCCGCCGCGGGAAGCAGAGGAAGAGGAAGACCTAAACTCCGTTGGAAGGACCAAGTAGAGAAGGACCTGGCCTCGCTTGGAATATCCAATTGGCGCCACGTAGCGAAGAAAAGAAACGACTGGCGCGCTGTTGTTGACTCGGCTATAATCGCGTAAGCGGTGTCTACGACAGTAAAGAAGAAGAAAGGTGCCGGTCGTACTTATTTTCTTTGCAAACTGAGCATTGCTGAATAATTCTTTATATTGTTTTGGTCATGGAGGGAAAACAGTAGTTTTCTAAAATTTGAAGTTTGTTTTCACGAGAATTCCTATGCGCTCTGTTATGGGTATTTATGATTATTTCTTCTTGTTGCTGTTCGTCTGTCACATCCTGGACTTGGAGTTGAGAAAACCTGGTTACTAAAGTGGATCGGGTATATTTCTTGAATTTTACCCATAGTTCTTTCGTCGGTTTTGATGTAATTTATGATGGAGGGGTTTAGGTACCTTTTTAGGAGATTTATTAATATTTCTGAGTTATATTCCGGTTCTTCAATGACGTGTCTATGGTATGTGGGGAATACTATCTTGAATTTATAGGTAGAAATTGGGCCTGAATTTAAGAAGATTTGGTTTTTGAAAACGTTAATTGGGGATTCTACATGCCAAATTAAGTTATCGGATGAGCTCTCGTCACTATGGTGGGTTACTGACAAGGCGTTTATTGGTTCGGGAGGTGTTATTGATAGTGCGTCGGCTACCAGGTTAGTTGTGCCTGCTTTGTAATGGAGTTCATGATTGTATTCTTCCAGTGTGGCTTTCCAACGTTTCATTTTGGAATTGTTATTTTTATTGCTGAGGGCCTGTGTAAGGGGTTGGTGGTCTGAATAAATTTTTACTTTGGATGAACCGTATAGATAATTCCTGAAGTTGTGTAGAGCCCAGATGATTACTAAAAACTCTTTTTCGTTCGTAGCATAGGCTTCTTCTATTTTGGGTAGTGTTCGGGTGATGAAGGCGATGGGGTGTTTGTCTTGCCAAAGGACTGCACCAATTGCAAAGTTTGACGCATCGGTCGTTAGATGGAATTCTTTATTGAAGTCAGGGTAGGAAAGTATGACGTCGTCATACATGAGAGAATTTTTAATTTTGTTGAAGGCATCCTTTGCATCTTCATTCATTTCGATATTGATTTTGCTGGACTTGTTTTTAGATATACGTCCTTCTTCCCCTCTTAAGAGTTTGGTTAGAGGTTTAGCCAGCATGGCGTAATCTTTAATAAAGCGACGATAGTAGCCGGAAAGGCCTAAAAATGAGCGAAGTTGCTTAATATGTTTGGGGTAAGGTATTTTAGCTATTGCCTTTGAGGGATTCCTTGTTATTGCTTTTGAGGAAATAATAAATCCTAGAAACTCTACTGAGTCCCTGAAAAAATGGCATTTGCCTATTTGTATTTTCATGTTTGCGTCTTCAAGGGTTTTGAAAATTTGGTTTAAGTGGAGAATGTGCTCCTCTTCAGAGTTGCTGAATGTCATCTAAGGCTCGCTGGAAAATTGAAGAGGCATTCTTGAGTCCGAATGGCAGTCTTGTGAATTCGTATTTGCCATTGTTTATTGAGAAAGCTGTTTTCTCAATATCGGATTCTTTGAGAGGGATGTGATGATTTAAATCCAAAACGGAAAAGTATTTGTTTTTTCCAAGCTGGGATAGTACCTCATTAATTTGGGGTATTGGGTAACGGTCTGCAACAGTAATCGAGTTAAGCTTTCTATAGTCAATAACGATTCGGTATTGCTTATTGCCTTGGGGATCGGGTTTTTTTGGTACAACCCAAACGGGTGCATTATAAGGTGATCTTGGTGGTCGAATGATGCCATCGTCTAACATTTTGTTGATTGCGGTTTCGAAATCACCTTTTAATGACATTGGGTAAGGGTAATACCTTGTATAAACGGGAGTGTCCTTGTGCGTTTATCGTTTGGTGTCGTAAAGAGTTTGAAAAATTTTCGACTAAATTATTAATTTCCTTGTTATGTTTTTGTGACAAGTTCCTTAATATTTATTTTGTTAACAGATCTTGAAGCTAGCTGCTTGATTTTAATTGTGGTATTGCCTTCTAACTCCATGAAGTTATTCTTTACGTGGATGACTGCGTCAAGCTCTTTAAGGCTATCATTCCCAATAATACCATGGAATGATGTCAGAGTTGGGAGGAGGTAGAATTTCAGTTTTTTGTCTGAGTTAAATAGGTTTAGATAGGTATGCTGTTTGATTTCGATGCCTCCTGCTATGGATTTAACAAAAAAATGCTTTCGTTATTTATTGGATTGGGCACGATAGAGGATCGTATATAGTTTTTCGTAGATTCTGTATCTACTAAAATTTTCACAATATCTCCACTCTTCAGCCTGCATTCAACATAGGGCAGCGAATAGTGTCTCATTCTAAAAAATGTAAGTCAGTCGTGTCTATGTAACTATCGTCCTGACCTGCATCATTTCTGTCGCTGTAACCTCAGTATATACAATAGACAACCTTTGCTTTGTTTACATACATATAATCACCTCTAATCAAAGAATTATTTGGAAAACTCAATAAATTAATATTCTTTATAACACCCCCACTGTTAGTTTGAGGCTCCGACGAAATTATATTATCTTTGCCGGATTGTTTATAGTAGTTTCATTTTTTAATTGTACATTTGGAATATATGTTTTTGTATTCTTAAAGAGGTATATAAAAATAATTAAGATACATATTGATATAATAATTGAGATATCTATACCAAAACTAAGTATTTTTGAGTTCTTATCTGTATATAGTATATTTTTCAGTGTTTCTTCGTATTCTATTTGCTTCAGATATAAAGATTCAATTTTTATGTCTGCTAGTGTTGTATTACTATTGTCTTTAATTTTTGTAATGATATTAGGTAGAATAAACTTGTCTTGTATTTTTATTTTGACATTTGTAAAAGTCTTGTTTAACGCGTTTATTTCACAATTTTCGAATTTGATTAAGTAATTTCCTGAAATGTTTAATTTAGCTTTGTTGCAGTTATGGGATATTGTGCTGTTAAAATGTTTAAGAATTAGTACTCCAGGAATTATTTCGCTTATTTCTTGTGTATTTAATGTTTGCACTTTGCAATTAGCTTCTTCAAAGTTTAGTATTTTGTTTAAACAATCATCGTTAATTTTTATAAGATTTCTTTTTAGATTATCTTTAATATATGTGCTATAAATATTGTTTTCTGAATTTATGAGAACATCAGAGTGGCTAACCTTTACGGACTTATTATTTTTGTCAGGAATGGGTACGAATGTCACCATGGATAGTGAATCTTGCGAATATTGTGGTATAGAGAGAATTATTATAATATTACCTTCGTGAAGTGCTATGGCTACTTTAATATTAGTATAACTGTCGAAGTCTGTGATTAATTCGAGTTCGGTTTGGCTGAGAATATCTGTGGGGATGATTCCCAGTTTCCCTGAGAAAATAATCTGTCCTATGTCGTCTACGTGATGCCGTAGGAGTGAGATGTCGTTGTTAATCTGGTATATGTGCTCTATAAATGTTATCTCGTCCTCTATGGTTGAAATTTTATTCCCTATAATATTCTTGACTTTGTTTAAGTAGTCCCCGATAATGTTTTGCTGATAGTTTATGTGGTTAGTTATATTCTGGATTTGGGAGTTCATGACATTGTTTATATAAGTTAGTTTGTTCATTTCGTTAGTTAAGTTTTCATCGTTCGTATGTAGTAATTTAAGAGTTTTAGTTATTTGTTCTTCATCGTCACTGTCCATTGTACCTGCAATAATTTTTAGACCTTTTCCTATAATGTTTAAGAGAACCCGTTTCCTTCAGAAATGTGGGTTAAGGTTTTCTATTTTTGCTCTTAATAGCATAAAGTTCATATTTATTGTGTTTATTAATTTTTTTGATTCGCTGCTGGATATCTTTAGGATGTCAATGTTGGTTTTGATTATTTCCATAGTTCGTTCGTATTCTGTGGTGTTTATTATGTGTAGTACCTTTATCTAGTGTTCTACAGTTTTAGTCTCTCCTGTTTTTATCGGTATGTATCCATTATTGTTCGATACGTCCTGTAGGTCGATGGTTTGAGTCTTGAATGTTGGAGTAAGTGTTGCCATCATTATGATCCATTTAATCATCTAAAAAAAATTACATTTATTTAATTGTAGCTTTGATTTTGGGGTTACTCTTGTCTTGGTATTTCTTCTTAGGTCTAACGTGAGCTTTATAATATTTATGTCCAGTTTCTGTTATCTGTAAGTGGTCATCATCTATTTTTTCAGCATTAATTTTCCTGTATTTTCTGTGATTTTTACCCCCTCTTATCTCTCTAATGTAATTTGGTCCGCCTTCTAATTCTATATCTTTCCGGTTTTCATTTAACTTCTGAATGTACTTTTCTTTCATTGAATTTATAAGATTATGAATTTCTTCGTATCTATCTTCATGTACTTTGCCATTTACAAAATCAATCGGTTTGATGCCGGTCGTGCTATGTATTGTATTATTATAAAAAACCTATTATTCTTATCATTTTATCTTCTATACTTTCGTCTTTGTTTTCTATATCGTGCCTTAACAAGCGTATGTGCTCATTGATTGTGTTGTGTAGTCTCTCAATGTCGGCTTTAGACGTATGGTTACTATTGGAAGTATAGTGAATATCTATGTTCTCCTTTTTCAAAAATTCTTGCATCGGTATAGCTTTAAAGCCTAGTTCATTATCCACAACAATTTTATTTATTTTCCCATAAGTATTGATTATCAGCAAAAGTTTTGTTTTAAATTCTGTCCAACTCCTACCGTTTATTTGAAATGCTAACGCGAACTTCGAAAATTTATCAATTGCTGTCATAAAAAGTTTCTTACCTAAAGTATAAAATACGTCTATATGTAATGTTTCCAGAGGTTTGGATGGAGTTTCTGTAATTTTGTAAGGGATCTTCGGGGGTTTCCTATCGTATTTTTCTAAGTTACGAATTTCACAGTTATTTATGAACTGAGTTATCCTTTGTTTTAATTTAGGATTGTAGTTAAATTCGCGTAATTAATTCTTTATATACTGCCTGAATTCCTCTATGGTTTTTGTCAAGATGTTCGTTTTTAATAATTTCAGTTAATCGATTTTCGTCTTCTATGTCTTCCGTCATGAGTGTAGATCTAAGTACTTTAAAATTTGGGTTATTTGAAAATAGTTCTTCGTAAACAGTTTTAAACATAGTATAAAATTCGTCTTCGATAAAAATAGCATTCAGTTGTGTTGGATTAAAATGATTCTTTAGTATTGTAATTGCTGTTTCCCTGTCCATTTCCTTCATAGAAATTATTCTTCTTTTATTTTTAAAAACAGATTTATTTTTTATTCTTAATGATCCAGAGGTAGTTTTTATTATAACTACTTGATTTTTAAACATATTAATTGGTGAAGTAGTACTTTTTATCGTTCCCCTGTCGCATTCTAGTGTATTAATGCTGGGTTCAATTACTATTCTTTGTTCCTTTCTTGTACCTAATATCATAATCGTATTCAGATAGTCTTAATCTCCACCTAACAAGTTTTGAATTTGGCTCCTTTATAGAAAAGAGCCATGTCAGTGGCTTGTGATCTGTCTCTATTATAAACTTACGACCAAAAAGGTATGGCCTAAAATATTTTGTAGCCCACACGATTGCCAATAATTCCTTCTCTATTTTGCTATAATTTGTTTCATGCGTATTAAGGGTGCGACTGGCGTAGCATATTGGATGATTATCTTGCGAAAGTACCGCTCCCAAAGCGTAATTACTCGCGTCCGTTGTCAATGTTTTAGAAAAGTCTGGGTATGTTAATATTGGATCATGCGTTAGTAGGGTCTTGAGGGTGTTAAAACTTTTTTCGTAGTCCGAGTCATTTATATTTATCTGTGAATCTTTCTTTAAGCACCTAGTCATTGGTTTAGCTATAGCCGAGTAGTCCTCTGTGAACTTCCTGTAGTAGCCTGTGAGCCCTAAGAATTGCTTGATCTGTTTTGCTGTTTTGGGTATTGGGAAGTTAACAACGCATTCTATCTTTTTAGGATTGGGCTTGACTCCTTCCGTTGTAATTATGTGCCCAAGGAACTCTGTTTCCTTTTTTAGAAATTCTGATTTATCTAACTGCACTTTTAAATTTGCCTCCTGTAATCTTGCGAATATAAGTCTAAGTGAGTTCATATGTTCCTGTAAGGATGTTGAAAATATGATTATATCGTCCAGGTATACTAGGAAGATTTTGTTGATATAATCTTGGAGTAGATTATTCATCAATCTCTGGAACGTTGCAGGGGCTGTTTTTAGTCCGAAAGGCATTCGCAGAAATTCATAGTGCCCTCCTTCGACACTAAACGCAGTTTTGTGGATGTCTTCTTCCTCTATCTCGATTTGGTGGAAACCCTTCGCCAAATCGAGTGTAGTGAAGTACTGGCTTCTTCCCAGTTTTTCAAGAATCTCGTCTATGTTCGGGATGGGAAACTTATCATCGATCGTTACTTCGTTCAGTTTACGATAGTCGATTACAAGTCTCCACTTTGGTTTCCCGCTGGCATCGGCCTTCTTTGGCACGATCCAAATTGGGGCTGAGTAGGGAGAATTGCTATTCCTAATTATCCCGTGTTTTAACATTTCTTGGATTTGATCTGTGACTTCTTTCTTATGTACGTACGGGTACCTATATGACTTAGAAAATATAGGTATGTTGTTTGTAGTTCTAATTCTATGTTTTATTGCTGAAGTAAATGAAAGTCCTTCATTTTCCTGGTAAAAAATATTACGATATTCTTTTATTATTTGCAACAATTGTGACCTTTCTTCGGGGTTCAAGTGCCCTATTCTAATTTGGTCAGCCAATGGTTTAGATTCTTTATTTTCGATTATGTTAAAATTTTCGTGATCTACTTTTTGCGTAGTCACCCGATTGGTTCCAGATTGCCTCTTGTCTTTGCCTCTTGATTTCTTACATTTAAAATTCCCTCTCTTACAATGTTTCCGCCGTTTTCTTCCTTATAATATACTAGGTCAGAGTCATCTGGTACTACTATCTTTCTTTCATTTAAGTTTTCGTTTTCGAAGTGCATAGGGAGTGTTTTGTTACCGATATTTATTTCGTTCTTTTTATAATCGATACAGGCATTTAGTGGTCTCAATATATCGTTACCTATTAGACCGTCAAAAAAGTTATGAAATTTTATTATATAAAATTCTATTGGTTTATTAGTTCCAATGTCGCTAAATTCTTCGAACATGGGTACTATTGCCTTTTTATCAACGTAAATTCGATGTTGGAGAGTTTTAATTAAAAGTGGGCTAGTTGGATGAATTCTTTTGGGGTCGCAGATACCCGGATTTAAAATGGAGTTTGTTGCGCCTGTGTCTATTATAAGTCTTATGAAACCTATCTTTGTTTTTATTATTATAAATGGTAATTTATTCTTGAGGCTGATTCCTGAAAATTTTGAGCCACTTCTATTTTTGCTATGTCCATAGGTTCCGGTTGGTTTCTGAAATTTGGTCTCTGGAAGGATGGGTTTTGAGGACTGGGGTTTTGTGGGTTTGCTTGTTGGTATGGTTGGGATTGTTGGTAATTTCTTCCGTTATTTTGGGGTATTGGTTGGAAATTCCTTCTGTTGAATAGTTGTTGGGAATTCCCGTACTGTATTCTATTCCTACTGTCTTTTTTATTGTATTGTGTATAGTTTCTATAGTCAGTATTCCTATTACTTGAATGAGTTTTTAATTCTGTGCTGTTGTTCACGTTATTGTTCCCTGTATATGCGTACCCGGCTTGGAACAGTATGTCCATAGCATGTTCCAAGTCTTCTGGGTTCCTACAGAAAAGGATTGATTTCATTAGTTCAGGAAGTTTGTTTTTAAAGATATTGAGGGCAGTGCGTTTGTTGTTCATCGCACTCTCTCTAGTTGCTTCGGTTTCTCCTAAAATGGTTACTAATTTGTTATTTAACCTGTGTAACCTGGTTTTCATGTCGTTGTAAAAATCTAAAGTGTTTGTTCTAAAGGTCACGCTTCGTAATTCGTCAAAGAGTTCTTCGCAAGAACGTCTATCCCCGAAATTATTCTGTAGTATGGTTTTAATCTCTGCCCATGAGGTCGCGTGGCAGTTTATTTCTATTGCCTGTCTTGCTCTTCCTTTTAGCTTTGATTTTATTATGTCCGAAAAAACTAGTTGGGCCAGTTCATCATATGTTTGTAGGTGTGGGTGTATTCGGTTAATAAGTGTGGTGAATGTCTGTAGGTCTCTTGAGTCGCCACAGAATTCAGGTAAGTTATTAAGATATTTTAAAGGGTTTATAGTAAGAATGTTTTGAACTGGTACTGCCATTTTATTTTCCTTTTTTTTCTCTTGTTTTCCAGACGTATATAGTAATTTTCTTTCAATTTCTTACTCTATGCTAATTTTTAGTCAGTTACATACATTTAATAATAATAATTATTATATATAATATAGTTAATCGGATTCTCACTTTCTGATGTTGTTGTTGAATATTATAGTGCTGTCTGTCTGGCTCTGTGTTGAAGTTGATCTGGATGTGTTTCCAAGGATGGAAAAAATTTGTCACTATGTTGTGTTTAAAGTTGATTAAGATGTGCAGTTGGTTTCTGGTGTTGTTGTTGAATATTATATTGCTGTCTGTCTGGCTCTGTGTTGGGTTTGAAGTTGATCTGGATGTGTTTCCAAGGATGGAAAAAAATTTGTCACTATGTTGTGTTTAAAGTTGATTAGGATGTGCAGTTGGCTGATGAGTTGTTAATATGGGTATATCTTTATATTTCGGTTGTTGTCTGAAATTATCGTCGATAAGAGTAAATCTTTTTTACCCTTTTCTTCACCCCCTTTTTTGTATTATTTTCGAAAAATTTGTATGTTTTAAAGGATTCGTTCTTCAATCTTAAGAAGTTCAAATGTCACTTTCACTAAACGTTTTCGCAAAAATATTTTGTACGTTTTAAAGGATTCGTTCTTCAATCTTATGAAGTTCAAATGTCACTTTCACTAAACGTTTTCGCAAAAATATTTTGTATGTTTTAAAGGATTCGTTCTTCAATCTTATGAAGTTCAAATGTCACTTTCACTAAACTTTTTTGCAAAAATTATTTTGTATGTTTTAAAGGATTCGTTGTTCTTATTTTTTTCTACCCGTTACGAATATAGAAATATTCAATATCCTTTCTTATGTAACTTGATTTTAAATTTTTACACACAAGGATACACGGGTATCCTACCGACTGCGCCACTTTTTTTTTCCGAAGTGATGAACAACGAATAATTAAACGACTGGGTTGAAGTTTGAATCGATAATCAGCATTCCGTTTTATTTTGTGCTTTCTTAAATACTAATATTTTGCTTACTTGCAATAACTTAAAAATAAATGCTTGCGTAAAAATTCTTAAGAAATGTTTCTTGTTTAACTGTTGCATTTTCGTTAGCGGAAATGCACTTGAATGAACAATAAATACAAATTATTAAAATTCTTCGGAATTAATGGTACATTTTGTTGACTGTTGCATTTTCGTTAGTGGAATTATTGGTACATTTTATTAACTGTTGCATTTTCGTTGGCGAAAATGCACTTGGACAAAGAATTATTTGTAAAACTCAATAAATTAATATTCTTTATAACATTTAAACACGAATGTATGTATGTTGAAGATTTAAAATATACATACTTATTAGTGTAAATTATAAGATTATATTTTTTATATTGTGGATAAGTGTTGTTGCTGAAATAAAGCTAGATTAAGGTAAGGTGTATAAATATATTAGAAAAATGTCGAAGTTTTTAATAGATTTGTGTTTACAGAAGAATGCCGAAATCTTGTGTGTGCGGATGTGCGGCAGTTGAATCATTTTACAAATTCCCATCGGAACGAGAATTAGCAAGGTATGAATTTATTTTGGAATATGTGTTAGGTATTTTATTGATATTTGGGTGAATTTTTATATATATGCGTATATAAGTACATTCATCAAATATTTAAGGGGCTATACTAGTGTTACCCATGGAAAATTAGGTAATTTCGTGATTTTTTAAAGAAATCGAATATTTAGAAGTTCTTTGGACATAATAAGGTATATTTTCGGCTGTATTTTAAATTTTTTTTACAAAAATATTGAGTAATAACAAAGTTATATGCGGTCTTCGGAAGTTCCGAAAAAAGTGTCTTGTTTAGGAAAACAATTGTCGTTTTTTTAATGGCAAATTGACAATTTTCAACCAATCAAAAAGATCTTAGGTCATTGTATAGTAAATAATATACTATAGAATACTCAGTTTCAATTTGAAGTCGATTGGTCAATATCTCGTTGAGTTATGATGTCAGCAATTTTGAAAATGTCGTTTAAACTATCACCAAAAAAAAAAAATGAAAAAAAAACGATTTTTTGAAAGTGTCACACTGGTATAGTCCAATAATAGCCCGTACAATGGGTGTGTTTTCTTGTATATTTTCACTTCATTTAAGTACCGCTTCTTTGGCGATATCTGGTTCAACGGACATTTTCTATTGTATAAAACCTATGTTCACTCCAATTATTAAACTTTAAATAAAATATTTTGTAACTTTATTCAAACTAAACGTTGTTTTGATTTAATTTGAATGTTCAAATTTGGAAAGCTGCATCTTTTATGTCGGTCAAATGTAAACAAATACATTCAGAAGAAAACTCACCACCGAGAAATCTAAAAACAGGGCTGCTTTTTATTAATAAGAACTCATTACATAAAGAATATCTGATTATCAGTAAATGATATTTTTATGGGCGAAACATGACACACTATGACGTTTAAATCAAATAATAGTAAATATATGTCATTAACAAATAATTTCCTTTTATATTAAGCAACAATATTTATAGTTTTTGTTATTTAATAGAATAAATTTGCTAAGTATTTACTACCTCAATATATACAGCACTGTATTGCTACCCATTGCTACCTCTGAAAATCCAAGATGGCCGCTATTCACCCCTCAGAAAGCTACCACGAAAAGGTTATCTACTGTGTATACTGTGGCTGTAACATTCGTCATCGTAATGGCTAGAGTTGTTCTTCGTCTGCTCGTCAATTGTCGTGGTAGGATAGTAAGCTTGAGGTTGTTGGGAATTCCTTTGGATTTTATTAGGGGCGCAGAGCTGGAGGATTGCCAGGAGGAGGTCTTTTGTTAATAGGGCATTATTACGTGGCCTATTCATATAATTAATATTCCTAGTTCGCATTGATGGGTCATTGTCCATTGGTTCTGGACGTGGCTGTGGCTTATGCAAAGGACGTGGTGGTGGATTGTAATGCTGCTGTACATATTGGGGCGCCTGTTGCTGGCGTTGAACTTGATAGTTCATTTGCGGTGGTCTATGTGGAGTGGCTGCGTACAACCTTGGTTGGGGCATGTATGAAAATTCGGGGTAAAATTCATTGTTCATCCTTCTGGGAGGTAGTGGTGGACGAAACTCTTGTGGTTTCCTCCTAATATTGTTATTATTGCTCAAGGCATAATGTGACCTGAAGGTTTGATTCTCTAGTTTGAGACACAAGTGGAGTGCCTGAGGGAGATCTGCTGGTTCCCTCATTCCAAGGAGTCTCGGTAGATCTCCTTTGAGTCCGCGAACGAACGTGTCTAGGGCTTTATCCCTATACGTACGAGTTAGAAGGTGTATGGCTTCTGCGCCGCCTTCCATGCATCCCAGTTTGTTCAGAGTTAGTGAGAGATGAGAATATACTTTTTGGTAAAATTCTTGAATTGTTTTGCTACCCTGTACGAGAGAGGTCATTTGGTACTCAAGGGTACCAAGGTCACGTTTATCCGCGTAATGCAATGTTGGGCAACTGGAGATCGCCCTCCAATCAAGTGGAGTGTTATAGGACTCCAAGGCAATGTCGGCATTGCCCACGATTTTGTTTCTAACGACATTGAGGATGCCATAATATTTTGGGGTACCTCTTTGAGGCTCGTATATCTGGAGGATCCTGTCCACGCTTTTCCTCCAAGATGTGAATTCTCCCGGATTTCCGGAGAACTCCCGAAGACATCGTACCACATCTGGTATTTTGTCTAATTCAGAGACATTCCCGGGTAGTCTTGAGTCTATGGTAATGTCCGTGAAATTTGAAAAGTTGGAAATTGGGTTAAGGGCGGCTTGAACCATGTTTCGCCCTTCAGTCCTTAAGACATTGTTCACAATTCCTGTGATTACGGTAGTTAACTCATCCATAGAGAATGAATTAGAAGAGGCAAGAGGCTGACCAGAAGGTGCTGGTGGCCCTTGGGGTGCATTAAGTATTGGTGGCCGAACGAGGTTGGCAGGATTAACTGGCATGTTTGATATATTTCTATTATTCACTTTTTTATTTTAAAAATTTAATTTATCCCTAGCTTATTTTGTTTTGAGGTAAAACTTTCCTTTCTAAATTTTTCACTTTTAGTTAGCTTATTTTCGATATTTTTGTTTGTTTATTTATTTTCGATATAATATTATCTCGTCTAGTTCAATTAATTTTTTCTAAATTACGCTCTCTTTCTTAAACTATGTCACTATTCTTAGATTGTGTTCACCTTTGCATTAAAGATTTCTTAAACATAATTTGTTTCACATTACACAGTTTCACTTTTTATATTTTTAAAAATTCTTTTACATATTCTTAAAATTAATTCTTACTCTGGTAGCAGGAACATTCTCCTGGGCAGGCGGCTAACGTCTTGCGTTTCCCGTTTGCTATTTGGCGACTAGGGGGCCTCTTTTCCTGCACTTCTGTTGAGTCCTAGCCCAAGCCTTCGCCGTCTATGGGGTGCTAAGTATTATCCTTGTCTTCTAATAGTAGCCGGTGAGTATCACGACAGCACAAACTTTTTAACCAAGACTTATGGATACACCCGTGAATTGTATTGAAACGATTTACTAAACGCGACTAGCGAAGGCCCCACGTTGGGCGCCAGTTAAGAAATTTTATGTAAATTTCTTTAAAAAAAAAAATATTTATTACCTCATAGTTTGGTTACAGAACTAAGACTAAAACTTAAAAATTAGTTTACTTAAAAGCTAAGCTAAGTTGCACTGACCAACTGCTGACTTGATGTTGTCAATTCTCCGAATTGACTTATTTGGGTTGCGCTATTGGATTTCCGCTTCACACCGAAAAGTGAGCTTTACTGTGGGAAATATTGTGCAACCAAAGATGCATTTCCGCTATCCTTTGCTGATTACGCATTATTATTATTTAGCAATTGTTAACATTTGCCATGTTAACATATATTACTGTCTGTCATAAGGTGAGTTATTAAGTCTTCGGCCAAAGCGTCACCGTTAGCCATTTTGTCTTATTTTTTCGTGTTTCTGTTGTTGTTTTTTATAAGGTGGTTATTTTCACCACAATCTTAACTATTTGAGATAAATTATTATTTTTATTTTTTTATGATTTCCCTTCCTTAAGAAAGGAGGCTCTTCTATTGTAAATAGCATGGAGTTCTTAATCGCAGAATTGAGCTTGAATGACATAATTTTTACTTCAATTCATTGGCTGTACAAGACTTAATTTATGTAATACCATCCTTTTGATTAATTATTTTATTTTTAGCCCTTCTAAGGAATGTTTTTTTAATCTGGAGGGTCTGGAGTTCAGAATCGCAGAATTAAGCTTATATTATAAACCAGAGGGTCCCCTTGCGGTGGTGAATCGTGGTTTCAATATATTTTGTTATATTGCTGGTCGAACCTTAAATTATTGTTTTATCAATTTAAATACAGGGTAGGCCATTTAAAGTTGACCCATTTGTTTGTTTGCCAAAATTAAGGCGTTTGACTCTAAAATTCTTTATTAAAATTACCTTCCTCAATACATTTATTAATTCTAATCTCTTAACTATGTATGTACATACGAGTATCTATGTACATATATGTGTTTATGCTTAGTGTACATTGCATATGTGTAAATACGCATTATACAGTGGTACCTCGACATACGCGTTTAATTCGTTCCGCAACCTTGGTCGTATCTTGAATTACTCGTATCTCGAAGCAAATTTCCCCATACAAAACAATTGAACTACCATTAGTCCGTTCCAACCTCCAAAATGTCACCCCTGTTATTTTTGGTACGTGGTTTTGAATAATAAAAACGTTTTTATAATTATCAAATATTTATTACACAAAAACAAAAAAGAGAATGTCAAGACATAAATTAGATATCTTCACTGGTCTTTGTCTTTTTCGCTACATTTTGTCATTAAGAAGGTCAGATGCACGACCTGTTGCAACTTTTTCTTTGCGTTTTTTTTTTCCACGAACTGTAAAACTCTCTCCCACATTCCTAAGATCTCCTTTATCTCACTTGTAGAAATAACCTCCTCCTCTGACTCCTCAAAACCAATTTCTTGCATAACCTTACTCACTAGATCATCTCTGGGTGTTCTACAAGAATATATTCCGATCTTGAAACTTGCTATTAGCCGCTGCATCTTTTCGTAGAGTTTTGGCCTCTTTCCATTTTTTGTCTGCAAATGCGTCTCGCTTCCCCCTTCAGCTCTAGGCATCTATCTCATCCCGCACGTGTTGTGGTCGATTGTAACGTTGCCAGGTAGCAGGGTAGGCCATTTAAAGTTGACCCATTTGTTTGTTTGCCAAAATTAAGGCGTCGCGGATAATCAGCTGGGTTTAGTTTTTGTGCCATTTGAATTTTATATGGAAACATCTTCAAATCTTTATGAATTATGCGTCGGAGAGTGGTGCGAGAGATGTCTAATTCCTGAGAGCGGCGATAACTCGATAGTCTCCTCAATACTGGCTCGTACAGCTTCGATATTTTCATCAGAACGTCTTGTGCGTTGTCTGGATGCATGACTGGCATTACTGAGATTATCGGTGTTCACAAATTTTGCGTATAAAGACTTAATTGTGTTCTTAACTGGAGCACTTTTCACTTTATTTTTTTTGCGAAACGCACGTTGAGTTAACACAATTGAAAAGTTATTTTGAATATAAAGCTGAACAGTTTCAGCGCGTTCTTTTGGAGTGTACTGTTCCATGGTATAAATTGTCTTCGAATGGCGCTTCTAACGCGGTATGACATTAGCCGATTTGTCAGCGCTGTTAAAAGTTACAGCGTTGCCAGATGGGTCAACTTTAAATGGCCTACCCTGTATAATTTACCGGTATAGGCTTTTTGAAACCGGAATCATAGCCACACTCTCTGCTTCTAATGTATCCCTATTATAATCTTCCTTTAATGTGTATGTTTTATTTTTTCCTATATAATTAAATACTGCGTTCATGCAATTTACTTTACTATCTTGGTCATGGAAGTAGTTTAATAAAAATTTCTTTGAATTGTTTCTTTTTTGTTTGAATAGCATACTTTTTCTACTATTTTGTCTATTGTATCATAGTCCACGTTATTAGGTAGAGCGTCCGAGTCTATCATTTTATTATTGTATAACACAGTACAACAGCTAGTCTGGGTGGTGAAAAATTCCAAGTCAGGGTGATGGTACTAGGTCAGTATAGTAAAACCCTCAAAGGGTTTGGCGTTCGTATGTGTCAGGTTTTTTCATGACATTTTAAATTTTTCCCTTATCTTGATGCTTTTTCGTTTAGTTGTAACATTTTTTTTTGTTTTTAGTTTCAAAAACAAGAAAACTTCATCTCTTTTGGCGAGAATTTTGATAAAATTCTTAGCAATGCCAATATTATTCGTGAGCCTCTAGTGCCGAAGGAAAGAATATTGCTGCATCCACTGCATATTAAACTTCTCTATTTCTTTTTAGTTTTGCTATGCATTTTTTTTAGTCTTCTGAATAGAGTCTTTTATCAAATGTTTATCAGTTTTTAAATTTATAACCTCCAGAGGTGTGGTTTTAATTGTAGAATGATAAGATTTGTTATACCATTCTATACTTTGAAATACTTTTTCCGCTGTCGAAAGGCTTGGTTTTTAAATTTCTAGGAATCTAATTCTTTCTGAGAGAGTATTAGGAAATCTTTCGATATTTAAATTCGCAGTATGACTGTTTGGTTTTGAAAAAATTAACTAATATTTCTTCTTTCTTAAAAAAATCTTTTATGTTAAATGAGTTGAATTCATTATCTAATATTAACTTTCTGGGTCTTCCTTTGATAGAAAAGAATAGTCTAAGCTTTTCTATGATAGTTATACTGTTTCTATCTTCAAGCTAAAACGCCATAGCAAATTTCGCAAATTTGTCTATAAAAGTAAGTAAGTAACATTTTTTATTTATGTATATATCCGCGTGAACTATTTCATTTATATCTAATGGTTTTTTCGTTAACTGAAATTTTGGTTTTAAAGGTTTTCTATCATATTTTGCTCTATTGCAAACATCGCAATTATTTATATATTTTTGAATCAAAACTTTCAAACTTTTCCAGTATATTAGTTTTTTTTTTTTCAATTTTTCATAATTTTCATTAATACCTGCATGGCCTATTTCATTTTTATGATATTGAGCAATTTGTTTATAAACTTGTTCTTCATTTTTCATATCTTTAGCATGGAATTCACATCTAAAAAACTTTACCTGACTATTAAATATTTGAATAAGCTTTTGCTGACCTATATTGTACTGATTACAACAAAAAAAATTATTTTTCGGGTTTCTGTTCTCATAAGTTGAATTCTGATTCTAGACATTGAAAAACACTTAAATATTAATCTTTAGTTCTTAAAGTTTGCTTTGAGCTGATCTACATCGATAAGTATATTTTAATTTATTTCATAAATTAAAGATGGCAGCACTTTACTTAAACCCGAAAGTAAACAGTATTATTATTTGTAAGAGGCACAGTAGTGAATGTTAACCTGTTTATTATAGCTGTAACAACAATATTATTGTATTACTCAATGGCATCAAGTCAGTGTAAAAATGATGTTGATTTATTCTGTTTTATTTGCGGTGAATTTATTAAAGTTAGAAGTAAAAAATTTACTTTATCAACAAATTTGAAACTTTGCGAAGCCTATGAAGCCTATTTCAACCTAAAAGTCAATAATCAAAGTGAATATTGGGTACCTCATATCGCCTGCGTTAATTGTAAAAATACTTTAGAAGGTAAGAAAAAAATCGAAAAATTGCTCTAATTTCTACGAAAGCAAACTTTAACCGGAAAAAAATTTGTTTTTCTTATTTTTGTCATAGGAGAAACTAAAATTTAACATGTAGATGTCAGACCCAAAAATCATGTTGACCGGTGTTATCGGTTAAATAAGAAAAAATACCTACTTTTCCACTATTTATGTGCCTACTACAAAGATCTATGAAATTATTATTTTTTATATCTTCTGTGCTAATAAAAATTTTCTTCGTGTTGCCTAGTTCGTCAGATTCCATATGTTTCTTTTTTGTTAAAATGATTTGTGTATTGAAGCGATTTGCAATAGTATGTTAAATTGGAAAATGATCATATAGTTCCTCCTCTTGAGAGTGGATTGTAACATTTGTGCTTATGTTGTCTTCTTCCAATGAATGAATCTCGCCTGTGTTACTATCTATTCTACTTAAAAAATCGGCTACGTTATTTTCCTTTCCTTTCACGTAATTTATATTAGTATTGTATTAACCTAGTTTAATTAACCATCTTTGCAATCTTGGGTTAATGTCTTTTCCCTTGTTTTTTATTTGGAGCCACTTAAGTGGTTGGTGATCGGTTAAGAGATCAAATGCTCTGCCGTAAATGTGTCTATAATATGTCACTGCCCAGACAATAGCTAGTAGTTCTTTTTCTGTAGTGGAATAACTTCTTTCGTGTTTGTTAAGTGTTCGACTAGCATAGCTTATAGGATGACTGTCCTGGGTTAATACTGCGCCAATTGCAAAGTTACTTGCATTAGTTGAAATGTAAAATTTTTTGTAAAAGTCTGGATATTTCAATATTGGTGGGCATACTAATAGATTTTTAAGTTTTTCAAAGGATTAATATCCTTTTTTAAATATTTTGTTAAACCATGTGCCACTTTAGCGTAATCTCTTACAAATTTTCTATAATAACCTGTTATACCTACATATAAATGAATTAATTTGCTTTGATGTAGTAGACAACTTTAGTTTTTGTATGTTTTCGATTTTGCTTAAATTTGGTTGTATCCCTTCTGTTGTTAAAGTGCGACCTAGAAATTCAGTTGTTTTCGCGAAAAATTTGCATTTATCTGCCTGAATCTTTAAATTATGTTTTCTTAATGCTGAAAATATTTTGTTGATATTTTGGGTATGTTCTTCAATACTTGAACTAAAAATTAAGATGTCGTCTAAATAAACTACACATATCTTGTTGATATATCCCCTAAGAACTGAATTCATTAAACGTTGGAAAGTTGCTGGTGCATTCTTTAGTCCGAAAGGCATTCTTATAAATTCAAAGTGTCCTTGGGGTGTAGAGAAAGCTGTTTTTGGTCTATCGTTTTCTTTTATTAATACTTGATGAAAGCCTTTTGCAAGATCTAATGTTGTAATATACTGAGCTCTTCCAAGTTGCTGAGTATTGTTTCTATATGAGGTATTGGAAATTTGTCATCTATAGTGACTTCGTTTAGCTTCCTGTAGTCAATAACTATTCACCGTTTTTTCTTCATTGAATTGTCTTGCTTTTTCGATACAATCCAAAGAGGTGAGTTGTACAGGAAATTACTTTCTTTAATTATACCTTGGCGGAACATCTCGTTCATCTGTCTACTAATTTCTTCTTCATGAATTTGGTATATCTATAAATTTTATTATAACTTGGTTTACTTGTTTTTGTAACAATTTCATGCTGGATTTCATGAGTATGAGAAAGGTTTTTACCCTCTTGGAAAAATAAATCGCTATTTGCTCTTAGAATGTATTCTAATTTTTGCTTTTCTTCTTCATTCATGTCACTATTTGATAAAATATCTAGCATCTTCGTAATTGTAGGGGCATGAGTTTATAAATTTAATTTTGTTGCCGTTTATTTCTGCATACTCATTTTCTAAGTTAATTATTGCTTTAATAGGTTTTAAAATATTTTGTCCTAATATAGCATCAAAGATATTATTTTTTATGTTGGTTAGTTTCCAATGTATATAATTTTTTTCATTGAAAGCCTACTAATCACTACACTGCTTAAGTTGGGGTGTATTCAATTTAAAAATGTTTTTAGAATTAAACTTTCGTTGCCAATTGGAGAAAATTCTATAGACTTTATCCTATCGAATTCATGTTTTAAATTTAGTTTATCTAAAATATCTTTTAAATTTTGAAAATATTGACTTACGTTATAGTTTCGTAGTACAATCGCCTGATTGTAAAGGGCGTGGTACGACTCCTTTACTCCAACATTTTTTATGAGTTCTTCTCTCATTTGCTGCCATGTTGGTGTAGGCCCCAAAGGCCGGATGACACTTGCTGCTTCTCATTTAATTTTTGTTTTGACGTGTCGCTGCGTAACAAATTCCAACATTGATGAGTTGGGGTTGAATAAAGGAAAGATCATTTAAACTTCCCTGATAAACGATGATAAATCTCTGCCGTCAAAGTCCATGATTCTTGAAGCTTTCTGCAAAATTTGCGATCCTGTCATCTGAAGTGATTGCTGCTCGCCTGGATTCATTGCTGATGTATCCTCTTTTAATACAACTGAACTTGTTTTTGTTGCTTTGTATGTTGCATTAATCTTTAATCGCACTTTTTCTGGTAATGTTTATGGGCGGAATGAAGCTATTTTTCGCCTTCACAAATCGTAATCCTCGAAGTCGCTCTCAAACGTTCCAGATAACTTGTGTAGAAACTTAAGTTTCTTAAACTTGGCTATCTGTGCCGACCGACTTATATATTCATACATATATAAGAGATGTTTAAAATGGGAGCTTATCTTAGGATTTGCTCCCCGTTGCTAAAGCTTACGAAATTTAAAAAACTTCAGTTTTTAGTATTGCTCAACTTTGCAGTTTGTTTTTACCGACTGCGCCAGTTTTGATTGTTCGTGCGGAGAAAAAAATAAAAATGCCGACGATGTTACTTCTGTCACATTATATTTTATTCTGTTTCTTTTTCAAATTATGTTCTGCTTATATAACTACTAAAGTGATTACAATTTTCTTAATCTATTTCTTTGTTTTTTTATTTTCTTATGAAATACAATATTTGTTAAATGTAATCTTATTTTCTATTGAATGCAAGCAAACATGATTATGTTGTTTACCCGATAATGTCTGGGTTATCATTACAGTCAAACATAAGGACCAAAGCATGTTTGCATGCATTTGCATAATGTTCTTTATCTCTACTTGATATCTTATTATTTGTAATATTTACTTGTTTTGCTTTAATCTTTTATTTTATCCAATTTACTATATTTTGTTTTGTGGTGTCTGGTTGGGCTGATAGTGTACCCATAACTCGCCCGACTGAAGAATACAGGTATCAACTTAAGTTTTTTTACTTTTAAAATCTACCGTTATTTGGATATTGTTGGTCTGGGATTGTAAAAAGAGATTGCCTATGAAAATTAGCATAACATATGGAATGTGGGAAGTTTTGGAGTGTGGAATAAGGAATGGGAAATTAAAGTGTGAAACAAGCTATGTTATTATAATAAGATTAAAGAGTGATATACATACATGTTTAAGATCATTTATTTCTATCTTACTCTAACATAGAATCGCTTAGAACAACAAATAACGTTTATAAAATGTTTGCAAATTTATGAGTATTTGGCATAAATTTTCGAAACTTCAAGTAGATGGGGGCATCTCTAAACATAAAATGAGATTTTTGACTTTTCTTGTTTTTAATATTTACCTAAAACAGCAACTTTTTACAGGTATTCCGAAACAGAAACCAAAAATTAATAAAAATCGCTCCACCCTAATGTACATACATTGATATACATATGTTATGTGTGTACCAGAGAACTGCAACGAGTAATAAATTTCTGTTCATAATCGGGTATTGATCCGTTACTCTGTCTGATTCTGTCAGTTCGGTTTAAGTACACGAATCCAAATCAGCGATTGAGAACAACTATATATCGCCAGCGAACAGCTTATACCTGATTTGTTTATGAACGTTCGCAAACTACCCGAAGTGATGCATACTCATGCATCAATAATTGAAATGATCGAGAGCGTTCGGTGTGTATATCAATTTGACCCGAAGCCAGCCATTCCGTTTACTCGATCGTGCTTGCCAAGGAACAGATTGTTCGTGTTGCATCAAATTAGTTGACGCTGGCGGGTACTCGAATTGATCAACAATGTTGTCTATGCTGAACTGAATTGATTTGATTGCGTTTTTGGCACGAGTATTAATATTATAATAATCAATTTAAAATACTTACATATATCCTATCTTTCATCATTAACACTTATATTCACAAGTATCATTTATATATATAATTTTATTTGGTTTGTGCATAATACTACATATATGATATATACATAGCATACCTAATAAAATTTTTGTTTGTATTAGAATCGTTTACTAATAACGACTAAATGTATTACAGCATATACACACATCTTCTATCATATTAATATTATACTATATGCTTATGTAATTTGCATATGAATGTATGTATACACGCATTCAGAAATTCAAATAGTTATTTCATCATTTTCAACACATTATATGAGCGCGAGTTAAGGAACGTATTCCTTATAATAGTAACAAACATCAAGACAACCTTGAGTTGGAACAATTGAAATGCACTATCACTACAACAAACAATTCTAAACAAACAAGTATTAAAACAAAATATCAACTAGTAATAAGTAAACATACTAGTTAGAATAAATAGAAGTAAGAACAATGTAATAAGTTAGTCTTAAGAGTATAAATAAAAAGTACAGTCGGGGCAGCTCAAAATATATTCTTTTGACATATTTTTACTTAATGTAAACATTAAATTGCGCAATAATATAAATAGTATGCATATGAACATACATACTCGTACATATACGAATATGTCTTGTAAGCTATATCACAATGCAGAAAAGCAAACGAAGCCGTCGAAAAGAATCATGGTAGGGAAAGCGTCGCAGCTATCCCCTATTCATAGTGAAAAAAATGCTCCAAAGAGACCACGCTAGATATTGAGATATTTGCCACCTACGAAGAAGCCCAAAAACATGAGTCACAAAGTGCAAGCAGCACATAGTGAGGTCACGGAATACATGCACAAAGACAGTTTGGGTGACAAGCCCGCAGTCGAAAAATGGACAGACGTTGTTAGAAGGAAGAAACCGATCGAGAAGAGAATCAGATCGAAACCAGACGCTATAATCTTAACAAAAAAGGAGGGAGCGTCGTATGAGGATATTCTGAAAAAAATAAAATGCGACAGAGACCTTGAAGAACTGGGCTCAAACGTGAGGTACATTAGAAAAACCCTCAAAGGAGACCTGCCAATCGAACTAAAAAATCAAGCAGAAAAGAGAGTCGACACGTTCGATAGCGCCCTAGAAGGAGTTATTCGTGAGATGACCGTAATACAGCCAAAAACACATAATATTGACATTATGTGCAAAGACTTGGATGAGATAATCACCCCTGAAGAAATCTGTGAAGCATTACAAAAGGAGTGTGGGGTCCAAAGCTTGGGGAAGCAAAATATAAAAAACTGGCACTCAAATAGCTCTTATATGCCTACGAGCTAAGGATGCCAAAACCTTACTCAAGTGTGGCATAGTAAAGATCGGGTGGTCTATGTGCAGCCTCCGAGAATTTTCACCTATTACTCGTTGTTTTAGGTGCTTCCAACTAGGACATATAGCGCACAAATGTTGCAGCCCCATTGATAGGTCTTCCCTTTGTACACGTTGCGGAACCCCAGGTCACGTGGCAAAGACATGCACAAATTCCCCATGTTGTATGCTCTGCAAAGGAGAGCACTCCGTTTTAAGTACGGTCTGTCCTAAATACGCAGATATGTTGAAGACAACGAAAAAATGAAGATATTGCAACTAAATCTGAACCATTGCGCTGCAGCCAAGACCACCTAAAACAGAAGGAGCTGGATGAAAGCATAGATGTCGCCCTATTAAGCGAACAATACTCTCAACGTTCGGAAAGCACTTGGAGTAAAGATATAAGTGGCAAGGCGGCAATATGGGCCTGCAAAGGTCAAGCCTTCGCATCACGTTCCAACGAATCCCATAACGGCTATACATGGGCGAATACGAGTACAGAAGGAATTTATTTTTTAAGCTGTTATGCTCGTCCTAGCGCAACAATTAGCGAGTTTTCTCCTGGAGTTATCTCTAGAATTCAGAAGCAAATCGCCAATAATAATAGCGGGAGATTTTAACGCATGGTCTACTGCTTCGGGTAGCAGAATTACCAATCATCGTGGTCGCCTCATTCTAGAATTTTTGAGTCAAACAAACCTTAAAATTTTAAACAGTGGCACACAAAATACCTTTCACAAGGGAAATAAAGGTTCAATAATAGACTTAATGTTTGCTAACGACGCACTTAACAGACATACTAAGTGGAAGTGACCATATGGCTATAATTGCTGAAGTTTCGTTCTCCCAAGAAACGGAACACTGTCCGAGAAATACCTCTCGAAGGCGAAGTTGGCGACAAAAGAAATTTGATATTAACGTTTTTGAGAGCGTCTGGAATGCGGCAAAGGCATCAGGCGAAGATGCCGCCCACTTAGTATCCGCTGTGCGTAAGGAGCTAGTTGCAGCATGCGATGTAACTATGCGCAGAACGAGATACAATATAAATAGGAAACCGGTATACTGGCGGAAAGACGAAATCGCCAAGCTGAGGAAGCTCTGTCACTCAGCTAGACGCCGCCACCAGCGTAACCAGGGAGGTGATAACGAAATCAGCCTCAGAGAATCTTTTAAATATCAGAAAAAGCTCCTAAAGTCAGCCAATATCCGAAGTAAGAGATCCTGTTTCGAAAAGCTCTGTGAAGAAGCGATACAAAATTTGTATGTCGAAGTTTAAAAATAAATCTCAGCAACCTAAGAACGCATTCTTTATGAAAAATTTTGTCGAAGCGTTATTCCCGATACATGCCCCCCTATATTAAACGAAACGAAGCTACGGAGCCACCTCTTTTAGTTACAGAAGACGATCTATTGGCTATTGCGAAAAAAATCAAAAACTCTAAAGCACCTAGAATAGATGGTATACCAAATAGAACCCTTAAGGAAGCCATAACTCTAAGGCCCAGCTTATTTGTTAATATGTACAATGCGAATATATTAGGAGAGATGTTTCCTGATCCGTGGTTCTACTCCCAAAGCCAAAAAAGCCACCAGAAGAATCTTCATCTTATCGACCTCTTTGCATGGTCGACACAATTGGGAAAGTGTACGAAAGCATTGTAAGAAACCGCTTGGAGTTAGCAATCCAAAAAGCCGGCGGATTATCAGAGAGACAATACAGCTTTATTAAAAAGAGGTCCATTACTGACGCACTAAGAGAAATAGTTGATACTACGGAAATAGATGGAAAGGTGGTAGGAAAAAATACTGCGCGCTAATAACCCTGGATGTGAAGAATGCGTTCAACTCCGCAAAGTGGGCAAATATAATAAAAGCTCTCCACGATATACACGCTCATCAGTACCTGATAAATATTATAATGAGTTATTTTCAAAATAGGAGATTGCTGTACGAGACGGACGAGGGAACTCAGAGCTACACTATCTCCAGTGGAGTACCGCAAGGCTCGGTTTTCGGCCCGCTGCTAATGTACGAGGGGGGTTAAGAATACCGCAATCAAAAAATGTGAAAACAATCGCTTATGCGGATGACCTCATAGTGGTAGCTGTAGCTAAACATCTGGATGACCTCCGGATCACATGCAATGACAGCATGAATGGTCTGCGCCGATGGTTTACCGCCATGAGTCTAGAGCTGGCTGAGCAGAAGACAGAAGTCCTGCTCATAAGCTCAAAGAAAATTGAGAAGAAAATATCGCTGGCCATCGGAGAATGTGAGATTACTTCACAGCCGCAGTTGAAGTATCTCGGGGGACTCAAGATTCAAGTTCAAAAAACACTTGGAAAATGCGACAAGTAAAGCAAATAAAATTGTCTAGAATAATGGCAAATAAAGGCTGTGTGCGTTCCAGCCGACGATGTTTAAAAGCTAAGGCAATAAGTTCAGTGATCCTGTATGCGGCTTCAATAAGAATACAGGCGCTAGAAACAAAATCATATGCTAGACCAATTAACACAGTGCATAGGCTATCAGCAATACGAGTGATAAGTGCTTTCCAAACCATTTCAAATGACGCTGCTGAGGTATTAGCCAGTATGGCACCGATTGACATCCAGGGAGACGAATTCGCGGGAATATATAACTTATCAGAGACGTCTACCACAGCAAAAAGAGAAGAGAGAATAAAAAGCATAGCAATGTGGCAGCAGCGGTGGCAAACTTCATGCAAAGTACGGTGGACCTACCGACTGATTTCGGACATATACTCGTGGATAGGTAGGAAACATGGAGACCTGGATTTCCTCCGTACCCAAATACTCAGTGGGCATGGTTGCTTCAGAAGCTATCTATTCAAATATCGTCATGACTTTAGTCAATACTGTCCGACGTGTTAAGAGTGTATAGAAAACTCTGAACACGTGTACTTTTATTGCCCACGGTTTTCAAGTATAAGGGAAATATTGAAAACCACCCTGGGAGGTAGTATCACGGTAGAAAATTTGACTGCACACATCTGCGAGTCCTTTGTAAAATGGAAAGCTGTCAGCAGAGCGGCAAATCTAATTATGACAAACTTAAACGTCTTCTTCCCTCGCATGAAGTAATGCTTTGTCCAGTGGTCCTGTGGAAGAGACATGAGGTGGGAGTAGGTTAGGTTTAGCGGATTAAAGTCCCGCACTCCCGCTGTCGATGCTTCCTCCTACTATAAAAAAAAAAAAAAATATGTGTGTAACATTGCCGTGTAATGCATACACAAACTTACCAAATTATGTATATAAGAACACTTGTAAGTATGTCACCCGAAAAAACTACAAACACTGGCAATATGGCAACCAAGTTGACGACGGCAAAATTTATAGTATGAAAGTTTGCATTGAAGAGTTAGATGTGTATAAAAAAATATATGCGTATTGAGCAATGACAACATTGTGCAAATGAAAACAAAAGAGAGCAGCTGATTTCCAAGTTGTCACTATCGGCTCAACTATTGACAAATTTTGTTCATTACTAAGGAATTCGCAAGCGGCTTTTCGCGGCGAAATAAAATCTAAAAATCATAAATTGAACATATTTCTGATATTTGTACGAGAAGAAAGAGGGAAAAGTGCAAATATAAGTATTCAAATATATTAGAATAAAGTTGACAACATAGTTCATTTGTCGATTTTCAAGTCAAGAAATGTTTGAAACAAAATATTCAATATTCCTCTGATTTATGTGGACAGTCAATCGCGGTTAAGCAGTACTCCGCTTAAGTGCTAATTCCTCTTAACCGCCTGTATCTTGCAGCATCTCACGTTTTTTTTGTTTGAAATATTGTATAAAGAAATTATTGTTATGAGTACCACTCCCTTAAGTGTCCGTGCACAATTTCGATTAATTTTGCGGTTGGGTAAAAAAACGAATTTCGGTATAAAAGGGATATGTGCTGTTAGAGAAACTTCTTCAGAGGAAGAATATGCAAAAATAGTGTTGACGGGCGGATTTGTTTGTTACATTCACTTGCAATGCAAAATGGCCATTGCGGACACCACAATCCTACTCCGGTTTGTATGTCTTACAATAAATGCACGAAACACTGTAAATGTGCTTTTCTTTCGGAAACGCAAATTGGAAATGATGGATATCCATTGTAACGGCGTCGCTTGCCAGTGGACTATGGCAGAACATTCAGCATTCAATTTAGAAGGTTTAAAACTCATATCAAAGTTGAGTATTGCAGTTTGGTGAAATTGATCAAATACGTTTGCAAGTTCGTCACCAATAACCGCTGTGGCTTTGAACGCGTTGTGATCAGCAAGTATCAAATGGGTCGATACATGAACTGCAATGAAGGTTTTCCGATTGTTGCGTATGTCGCTGTAGGATTTAGAGAAAGCCAAAGAGTGTATTTCAAATTAGAGTATACAGTACAGTAAGTGGAAACACCGTCAACAACAGAGTTGACATTAACGAGTTTTATACCAACTTATGTCAGTGATCCGTGTGCGAGAACATTGTTCTATTCGGAAATGCCTTGATATTAAACATGGAATGCATCGGTTACAAAGAAAGCAAGGCCAACTAGTAGATGGACATCCAGGTGTGTTCTCAACTAATGCATTAGGGCGAATTTATACAATCCACCAGAAAAACGACGATTGCCTACCTTCGGTTGCTAATGATTAATGTACCCGTTTCAACATCATTTGAGTTATTGCGTACTGTGAATGGAACGGTGTGTGTAATTTTTTGATTTGCGCTTACAAGTAGATCGATCGTCTTATAGTGAAGACGAAGACGTGAAAAATCCAGTGGAATTTCAAAATTCTTTGGAGAGGCTTGGTATGCCACCGCATCATTTGCGTCTTACAGTTGGATCTGTCATTATAATGCTTTCCAAACTTCACGCACCGATACTGTGTAATGGAACCCCACTGATTGTTGCACAGCTATCGAATAGAAGGGGCCGAATTCTTGATTCTTTGAATTCCATCGTTTTGCCATTTCAGTTCAAACATATTTAGTTTCCAGTGAAAATTGCATTTGCGATGACAATCAACAGGACACAAGGATAGTCGCTAGAACTGTGTGGTATAAATCTGGAAATGCTATGTTTTTTACACGGCCAGATATACGTGGCGTGTTCACGAGTTAGAAAACTATTTTCTATGTACATTAATGCATCGAAACAGAAACCCAAAAATGTTGTTAATCAAGCTGCGTTACATTGAAAAAATGTAAGAAAATCGCAAATAAATGGTTTTCAACACAATATAAATTCAGCTTTCTTTTCGTTTCAATCACATCAAATTTAACGCAGAACAACGACTGCGGTGTCAGCGAGTATTTAATAAACAAAAACAAATAAATAAAACTTTATTATAATATTATAAAATATATCATGGTTATATAATATAACATTTTTATATAATACAATTTTATATTATAATAAGGTCGAGTCGGTCTAAAATAATATCTCTTCTCGTGCCAATGCCCCGGAGGACAGAACTTTCGCGTAGTACTATTTTCTGAGTTGGCGGCCTCCGGCCGCGCTCTAAAAAAATAACCCTGGTCGAGCCAATAATTGGTTGACTGAAGTACATTTTCATAGTACTTAAATGAGTAAAAATAATCCTGATCGAGCCAATATATCGAAAGAGGGAAATTTTAGCGAATTTCTCATATTTGCTTATTACTATGTGACAGCGCTCCCTTTCATCATAATTGTTAGCACATATGTAAATGATGCTCACTACGAAAGTAAAAAAAAAAATAATTGTTCTACTCTTACAACCAGTTGTACGTATCACCTAAAACTAAACAAGACAGATACTCTTATAGGGTTATTTACTCTCGTGGCCACGCAAAACTTACCACAATACTTTTGTTTATTTCGTTGTTGTTAGCCACAACTTACTTATTACTAGTTATTTCACCGGCAAAAATATTTAATAAAACAAGACACAGTTTGGATGTGTTTGTTTTGTTTAATTAAAAAAAAGGAGACACTGTGGGTTTTTGTTTTATTCACTGCCACTTCAAAATATGTACGTAATAAGCGCGGAATGTAATAAAACTGACGCTACGTGACACGTTCGTTCGGTGCAAGATCGACGAAAAACAGTGAAGTTCGTCCTCTCGAGCGGTCGGTTTTGATTGTTGGGTAGTGTAGAGTTGTGGTCTGATGTCCGCATGTGTGGTATATATTCGTGTGTAGTAGTGTGTGGTGTCTTCCTTGGAATTTCTGCATGTGTGGTGTCTTCATATGTGGATCGCGTTAGTGTGGTGTGTTGTCGTGTGGTCGTTCAGTGCCGGGTGTATAGAGGTGAACTGAAAATGGCGTTGTGCATCCTACTTCATGAACATTTGTAAGAAGGCAGCGAAATAACAATGGCCGGCATGTGTACAAAACAACACAGCTGTTCATTTTGCATATACACAATTTCGTTGTGGCCATACTAATACCTTTAACCTCAATGAAATTTTAATATTTTGTTCTATGTGAAATTTTTTAGGCAAAAAATAAATAAATAGGTAATTATCTTTGTTTTAAATTATCTATTGTTATTACAAATGATACAATATAGCTATTTTATGCTTCTATTTGTAAAATAACGTCAAGTTTGTTAGAGCTGTGAATAATTTAACATTTTACATATTAGTGGCATCACCACTCTGCCTCATCTCTCTGCCTTCAATTCTATTGTCAACTCTTCTGTCGTCCAACTGTCGTTGGAAAAAAAAGGAATATATTGAAGTTAGCGAGAGCGACAACCGTCGGCCTGCAGTCGTGTAGTCGTGCAGCTGTCAAAATAACTGTGCCCATAAGAACGTGTATATTTTAATATTTGACTGATGTCGGTTGCAGTCTGTCGCCATCATTGTGTTCTGCACTTAACTCATCCAGCCATCTCGGCCCCCCTAAGGCGAATATTAGCATAGCAGTCGCTATAATTGCTGCAGCGTGGCAACAACTCTGCTAAGGCCAGTGAAGCGGCGGTTTGATTTACGATGTTGCCGACGCCGTGGGGATGCTTCATTTCGCCTTGTTCTGGACGATGGAGGGGCATTTATCCTTCGGTACCGACAAGGCTGCTGCGATCAGTTCGTGGAAAACTGTCGCGCGACGGGCCGTTTTGAAGTGCGATGCGGCATGGTGTGGTGCGGCCTATTGCACAGTTGGCATAGGGTGACCGATATGCATTCCTGTGTTGTGTGTACTATTGCCAAGCAGTTCAGGCAGTGCCCGTGAGCTTGAGCAACCTTCTGAATTTGCATGGGTTGCATGCTGCGGAAAATGCTACATTGTTGTAGCCGGTGTGGGCGCGGACATAGGGGACATTGGCTGCGCTGAGCTTCCGCTACGGGTGCTGCGGACGGTGGTAGTGGCCGCATGCCACTACGAGGAGCAGTTGCAGTGGCACTGCTGGCATACCCACATCCATTGTAATCTGTGAGGGAGGAGTAATGTCGTTATAAATGTGTGTCAATTAAATGAAAATAGCGATTGTGCCACGAGTTTTCTATTTGCGGACTTATTACGTCGGGTTTTTGGTTATTTTATTTGCGTTACGGTAGTATCGGCGGTTTTTTCGTTATTTGCGGTTTCGTTAATGCGCGGTAGAAAACATAGTTTCACTAGCGGTCTTGTTAATATACCGCTTTGAGTAGATCAACGACTCGTACATGACCGTTGGAACCGTAGTGTAGTTTTTCTATGCGGCCAAGCCGCCATTCGGTGGGGGGTAAACAGTCATCATGGATGATGACACAATCTCCAAGCTTTGGCGCTTTTTCTGGACTCTTCCACCGGTACCTTTTATAAAGGTCCTTTATATATTCTTCCTTCCATCGACGGCTGAAATCGTGATGGAGAATTTTTATTCTTCCCCATTGATTTAATAAGGATAGCGACCACACGCCTGGCTCAGGTGTGGCCAGAATGGGTGCTCCTATGAGAAAATTCCCTGGCGTGAATTGAGAACGGTTTCAATTCGCACTAACAGTGTGGTGAACAGTTCATAATAAAATTTGTAGTTTCCGGCTACTTTTTCGAAGAGGGATTTAAAACCTTCTACTGCTGATTCCTATAAACCACCCATATGAGGAACCCTTGGAGGGATAAATTTCCAGTTAATACCTTGGGGGGCATACCTTTGTACAATCTCTGGTGAGACTTGTTTGATAAATTCCACAAACTCCTTTTCAGTGGCTCTTTGGGCTCCAATGAAGGTTTTACCATTATCGGCCGCGTCGTCCGACGAAGCGAGCGAATCCCACGAGAAAAACCTCCTTTCTCAGATTCGTACACAGCTCAAGGCGCACTGCTTTTGTCGTAAAACAGACAAAGACAGCCACATAGCCTTTCATTAGAGTGGGGGACCTTAGCATGGACGCCTTTATCTGAAAAGGCCCTGCAAAATCGACACCTGTAACTGTAAAAGGCAGATCGAAGTTGCAGCGTTCCGGTGGAAGTGCTACCATAATCTGTGTTCGCAACTTCTGCTTGTACATGTGCAGATTTTGCACATGAAAATGCAATCCTTTATTTGGGGCTTAAGACGGGGAATATAGAACTCTTGACGGACTATGTGCTGCATTAGACGATGTTCAGCGTGAAGCATGAGTAAGTGGATATAATTATGGAGTAATGTGGCAAGATTGGATTTCTCTGCTATAATTACGAGGGTGGCGTTCGTTGTACGTCAGGCTTGAGTTACCAAGCCTACCATTCACACGAAGCAAACCTTTCGTGTCCAAGAATGGGTTAAGAACCAAGAGTGAACTCCTTTTGTCAATGGGTTTTGATAATATTAATAATGAGATATCGCGGCTGAAGTAGCGCATTTGAGTGGATGCGATTAGTGCGACCTTTGCCTTTTGGAGTTCTAGGTGCGTCCATGTATAGAATTGGTTAGACTCTGGGTGAATTCCCTCAATTTTAATTTGTGAACATTAGCATATAGTCGATAATACGAAGGGCACGAGGGAACGATGAAAATCTCTCAAGGATGTCACTATCATCCAATGTTGAGTGAAAGCAGTCGATTTTTCGACTTTCTGGGGCAATTATATTGCGCATGGGCGATTTTGGCCAAGAATCGGGAGATTCTGTTAACCATCGAGGGCCATTCCACCAGAGGGTGGTGGTGGCAAGGTGCATCGGCTTACACCCTCTTGTACCTAAATTGGCAGGATTGTCACCACTGGCTGCGTGTCGCCAAGTGGCTGACCCCATCAGGTCAAGTATTTGTGACGTACGATTAGAAATGTACGTTTTCCATGCATTTGTGGTTTTTCCAACAAGGCTAGAACGATTTCGGAATCGGACCAGGGATGCAATCTGTATTTCTTCATGTTTAAGTGGGTCTGCACCATGGAAATCAATTTTGCGAGTAGTAGGGCGCCACTGAGCTCAAGTCAAGGTAGACTTAGCGTTTTTAGAGGAGCCACCTTTGCTTTAGCTACTAATAAATGGCTTGTGGTCGCGTTATCGCTTAGTGTGCGTACATATAAAGTGGCACAGTATGCCTTCTCAGAGGCGTCACAGAAGCCGTATAATTCGACTTTGTGTTCTGCCGCTACAACAACAACACTTTGTGTTCGGGGGAGTAGTTTACCCACCGTGAAATTTGTATCTGTGAGATATCGTTTAAATTGCTCGCGAACTGTGACCACTTTTCTAAACGAAGTGGTTTTACTTGTTCGTCCCAATCGGTCCCATCTAGCCATAATTCTTGCATCAGGATTTTAGCTTGTATCATAATTGGCGAAAGCCGTCCTGCGTTTGGCGTTTTGTAATGGCGGATACTGCAGATATTGACTTGGTAGTGTATGAAAACTGGTCAGATACCGCAAACTAGTATCCAACAAGTTTTCTTTCGGTATATGTTTTATTATATCGGGATGATTAGCAGTAATCTTTTTCAGTGGAAATCCTGCGGTTTTGAGGGCTCTTATAACCTGTGATAAGGATTCGAATGCTTGTGGAAGACTGTGACTTCCAGACAAAATGTCGTCAATATACGTTTGCGTTTTTAACACCTCGGTTGCCAGAGGAAATTCTGACTTAATGTTTTCTTCCAATTCGTGCAGTGTTCGAATGGCTAAGTAAGGAGCACAGTTGACACCAAAGGTAACTGTTTTTAACTTAAAGTCGCGTAGTGGACTAGTGGGTGATTTTCTGAAAATAATTCGTTGAAAATCTTAATCGTCTTTATGTACGACTATTTGTCTATACATTTTCTCGACGTCCCCGTTGAATACGTATTTGAAGATACGCCAATTTAAGATAAACAGCATTAGGTCTGGCTGAAGACCCATCCGAAAATGGTATTTTGTGCCACGTGGAGCGTTTTTTCCTTGATGAGAAATATTGTCCCCATAGCAATAACGATTTTTCTAATAATGCGGTGGTGCATATATTTACCAGAATTGGGTCCCAATTGTCTGTGTGTGTCGCTAAAACCGTCAAACAGTTGGAAACAGTGGATTGAAGTTTGATTTATTCTTCACTTGTTTCCTTTTGAATTTTGGGCAATTTCATTAATATCGTTATTTGATTATCTACCAGTATTCGTTCGGTTTCGTACCTTGATCTCAGAGCTTCCCAAGCCATATGGAAATTGTCGTCATTTAATGCGAACTGTTTTACATATGACTCAAGCAGCTCACGACTTCCGGTCTTTGACCAAGCATCCTCTAGGTAGCCTAAGAACATCCAATTGAAGGCGAGCTAAAGTGAGAAGGCGAAATATTCCCTCCATAGGGTTGTGCGCTGGGTTTGGGACCCGCCACGTAAAAAAACACCCCCAGTGAATAGTTATAAGTAGCCTCGGATGAGTGACCCCCCTTTTGATGACGACCATGGCAAACGAATTAAGGACTATGATTTGAGGGCATGCACCTGGAATGCCCGGTCCCTCAATTGGGAAGGTGCCGCTGCCCAGCTGGTTGATGTCCTCGTGAAAATAAAGGCTGACATCACCGCCGTCCAAGAAATGCGATGGACGAGACAAGGACAGAGACAAGTAGGTCCTTGGCATTTACTACAGTGGCCAATAAAGGAGCGCAAGTTTGGTGTGGGATTCGTGGTGGGAAAGAGACTTCGTCGCCGAGTACTATCATTCACTCCTATGAATAAACGTCTAGCCACAATCCGCATCAAACCGAAGTTCTTCAACATATCGCTGATTTGCGCTCATGCCCCGACGGAAGAGAAGGACGATGTGATCAAAGGTGCCTTTAATGAGTGCTTGGAGCGCACTTATGAGAGATGCCCCCGCCACGATGTCAAAATGGTGCTTGGTGACTTTAACGCCAGGGTGAGCAAAGAAGGTATCTTTGGCACTATGGCCGGTAAATTCAGCCTCCACGAGGAAACATCCCCAAATGGGTTGAGGCTGATCGACTTCGCCGGGGCCCGAAATATGGTTATCAGTAGTACTAGATTCCAGCATAAGAAGATTCAGCAAGCTACCTGGCTGTCTTCAGATCGAAAAACCACCAACCAGATCCATCATGTTGTGATAGACGGAAGACACGTCTCCAGTGTTTTAGATGTGCGGGCGCTCCGAGGTCCTAACATCGACTCAGACCATTACCTTGTTGCAGCCAAGATTCGCACCGGCCTCTGTGCAGCAAAAACCGCACGCCAACATACACAAAGTAGGTTCGACGTCGAGAAGCTGCAATCACAGCAGACAGCCGAACGATTTTCTACTCGGCTTGCACCCCTGCTCTCTGAGAGCACTCGTCAACAACTCGGTATAAGGGAAATGTGGGACGGCATTTCAAACTCCTTACATACAGCTGCAACCGAAACCATTGGTTTTCGGAAAGTGCAAAAGAAGCGGCGGAGAGAAGACAGGCCGCCTACCTCGCAACGTTACGATCGACGTTAACGCGTGCGAGATGGGGTAGATACCGAGAGTTGAAGGGAGAAGCGAGATGCATTTGTAGAAAGAAAAAGAAAGAGGCCGAAATGCGTGAGTACGAAGAGCTTGATAAGCTGGTCGACAGGGGTAATGCTCGAAAATTCTACGAAAAGATGCGGCGACTTACAGAAGGTTTCAAGACCGGAGCATTCTCATGTAGAACCCCCAAAGGTGATCTAGTCACCGATGCCCAAAACATACTTAAATTATGGAGGGAACACTTCTCCAGCCTGCTGAATGGCAGTGAACGTACAACGCCAGGAGAAAACGAAACCGATACCCCAATCGATGACGATGGAGCAGACGTTCCATTACCCGACCATGAAGAAGTTCGAATAGCAATTACCCGCCTGAAGAACAACAAAGCGCCGGGGGCCGATGGATTACCGGCTGAGCTATTCAAACACGGCGGCGAAGGACTGATAAGGAGCATGCATCAGCTTCTTTGCAAAATATGGTCGGACGAATGCATGCCCAACGATTGGAATTTAAGTGTGCTGTGCCGAATCCATAAAAAAGGAGACCCCACAATCTGCGCCTACCGTGAGATAAGCCTCATCAACATCGCGTATAAGGTTCTATCGAGCGTATTGTGTGAAAGATTAAAGCCCACCGTCAACAAACTGATTGGACCTTATCAGTGTGGCTTTAGACCTGGCAAATCAAAAACCGACTAGATATTCACCATGTGCCAAATCTTGGAAAAGACCCGTGAAAGAAGAATCGACACACACCACCTCTTTGTTGATTTCAAAGCTGTTTTCGCCAGCACGAAAAGAAGCTGCCTTTATGCCGCGATGTCTGAATTTGGTATCCCCGCTAAACTAATACGGCTGTGTAAACTGACGCAGCAGCAAAAGCTCCGTCAGAATCGGAAAGGACCTCTCCGAGCCGTTCGATACCAAACGATGTTTCAGACAAGGCCACTCCCTATCGTACGACTTCTTCAATCTACTGCTGGAGAAAATTATTCGAGCTGAAGGACTTAATCGAGCAGGTACAATCTTTCTTAAGAGTGTACAGCTGCTGGCGTATGCCAATGATATTGATATCATCGGCCTCCACCCGCGCCGTTAGTTCTGCTTTGTTCAGGCTGCGCAAGGCAGCAAAGCAGATTGGTCTGGCTGTGAACGAGGTCAAGACGAAATATCTCCTGTCTTCAAACAAACAGTCGTCGCACTCGCGACTTGGCTCCCACGTCATTGTTGACAGTCATAACTTTGAAGTTGTAGATAATCATTGTATAAACCTACAAGTAACCAATCCTTCATTTTTCACTAACACATACGCAAAAATCTACTACAAATTAGGCATTTGGTACGGGTTGCCCCTAAATATTCTACTACAAATTAGGCACTTGGTTCGGGTTGCCCCCAAATATTCTGCTACTAATTAGTCACTTGGCACGGGTTGCCCCCAAATATTCCACTACTAAAACGTTCAAATGCCTCAAATCTGCTATAGTGTGTTGCCGTGTTAGGTTTTAAAATTTATAACTTTATCAATATTTTTATAAAATATTCAAATATTTTTCGATTATTTAAATTCCTAAATATTAAATTTAATTAGTTTTGTCCAAAATATTAATTGTTGTATCAATATATTATTAAATGTTTCAAATTTTTTAAAACAATCTTTAACTAATTTTTAATAGGACCCTTCTTTCCACCACTATTCCTTTAATAAGTATTTCGCTGTGGGTGATTTAGAATATTTTGTAAATATTATTTATTACTTAGTAGATTGTTTTGAATATTATTGTTGTTGTTCCTGAAGTGTACCTGATTTTTTATATTAATTTTTGTTTTTGTTAAAATTAACACAACCCGATTGTTATGACTTGTATTGTTAATGTTTACAATGGAGTTGTACCCAGTTTTTTTATATTTATTTTAGTTTTTGTTAAAATAATTACAAGTTGATTGTTTTGACTTGTGTTGTTAACGTATACATACAACGGAATTGTACCTAATTTTTTTTATATTTATTTTAGTTTTTGTTTAAATAATTGGAAGTTGATTTTTTTGACATATATTGTCAATGTTATATTTTTAATATAATTAATATTCATGCATTGTATCTGACTTTATATATTTATTTTTGCCTAGTCATATTTTTATAATAAGTTGATTGATTTAAAGCTGTATATATAAAAAGGCTGAAAATAGGCCTCCTGGGAAACTGAACACCTAAAAAAAGATCGGTAGCGCGCCTACATTGCAACCTCAGAGGTGGTGAGGAAGAGCAATAAATATCCAATAAACTTTTGTTTCAAAAATATTCTTTAAAGTTATGATTAATGTTTTCCGTTCCAAATACTTTTCCACAAAAAAGTTGATCTAGTACATTACTTTTAATTACATATCTGTGCCTAAAAAAGGCAGATTTCGATCAGGTGATCTCAGCTGTGAAAAATTCTTGGAAAACAGCTGATTATTTTGTTACTTGTAGGTTTATACAACGTAGATAATTTCGTCTATTTAGGAACGAGTATTGTACCACCAACAACAAAAACAAAGTCCTGTTTCAACAAAAAAAACAACCAAATTCTATAAGTCACTCATAATTCCCGTCCTGCTATATGGTGCAGAGGCTTAGACGATGATAACAACTGATAAGTTGACTTTACGAGTTTTCGTGAGAAAGGTTCTGCGAAATATTTATGGTCCTTTCCGCATTGGCCACGGTGAATATCGCATTCGATGGAACGATGAGCTGTACGAGATATACGATGACATTGACATAGTTCAGCAAATTAAAAGACAGCGGCTACGCTGGCTAGGTCATGTTGCTCGGATGGACGAAAACACTCCAGCTCTGAAAGTATTCGACGCAGTACCCGCCGGGGGAAGCAGAGGAAGACCTCCACTCCGTAGGAAGGACCAAGTGGATAAGGACCTGGCTTCGCTTGGAATATCCAATTGGCGCCACGTAGCGAAAAGAAGAAACGACTGGCGCGCTATTGTTGACTCCACTATAATTTCGTAAGCGTTGTCTACGACAATTAAGAAGAAGAAGAAGCTTCCGCGTATGTATGGCTTTATTATACGCCCTTATGTACTGGTGCATAGGTACGCTTGTACATATGAATATATATTCGCCGTACGGATATATAGCAAAAAGAATATTAGCATACACTTAGCGAGGGAAGATATGTATGTATATAAGGAAATATATGTACCCTGCCAACCATGAGTGGGTAAAAAACCAGATAATCAGTGGGTAAACATGTGGATAGTTTGCTATAGGCCGCGTGGAGATTCTACCCACTTTTCTCTTCACACGTACATACATACGTATACATGTGATCATACATCTTTGTTGCGCTCATTTAGCAGTGTCATATAAATGAGCATATCTGTTCTGCTCTAATATCCCCAATCGACCTGCTTTAAATATTTCTTAAAATTAAAAAAAAAAATATTTAATTTAATTTTTTAATTATTAGTTTTATAATTTTTAATACATATTTACATAAATTTGTAATTTATTTTTATTAAATATCTTAACTAATATTGTGTAAATAAAAATATATTTAATTATAAAAAAATAATTTCATCTGAAAAAAGATTATAAAATAAAAGTTATTAAAACGTGAAAATAAAAGAGTGGAAAAAGATTAGAAAAGCCAAATACCTGAAATAAAATAAAGGTAATTAAAACCTGGCAATAAATAATCTAAATGAAAAAGTAAGATTAATTGTATAAAATGATTATAATATCTGAAATAAAAGATAAATATTATTTGATAATTTAAAATATAAAACAAACATTTGTTTTTACATATTATACTGGATTGCGCAGGCCGCTTTAAGGGGTTAGGGGTAGTTAAAATTTCCAATAAATTTTTTTTGCATTCTTGTTAAGTGATCACGTTGATCCGATAATTAGTTTTTGGAGTTCTACAAATAACAAAGAGAGCTCCGGCACTTCACAGCATTAGTGTGAAACTTTAAACGGGGTTTTCTCAAAACTATGTTTTTTGAATCGGTGACAACTGTAACTCAAAAACCGCTCAGTAAATTTTATTGAAATTTATACAGCTTTAAGAATATATAAAAAAACTCGGGCCTGATCGAAGGATTTGTATTTTTTCGAAAATTTCGATTTTTTAAGACCAATTAATGGGTGATTCTTTCCCAAAAATTTAGAAAAAAATTTCCTGAGGCCGCAATTTTGTTAATTTTGACAAAAAAATAAGATCCTTCGATCAGGCCCGGGATTATCTATTTATAAAACTAATTTTTATGGTTCGAATGTTTTTAGATGAATCTCCAAGGACTTATGCTTGTCACCGCAAGTACCCTTTTTTTTTGGAACAGGGTCAACACAAACAAGTATAACTATGGAAAATTTTTTTTTGTTGAAATTTTCATGACTTCAAGTCAACACATCGTATAATAATGCCATATTACTACTTTTTAAAATAACATGATTTAATATCAAAAAAAAACTGATAACTCTAATTTTTTCTGCCTCTGACTACCCCTAACCCTTTAAACGCATAAAATACTTACTTATAGTAAGTACATATGTAATTATTTTTACATATTATATTGGACTGCGCAATCCAATTTCAAAAAAACACACACTTTTTTCACATACTTACTTAACAACTGATATTTGCTGCTTCTGGTGATATTGCTGCTGCTGCTATTTCCAATTCATTCTGATTTCCAATGCTATGAAAACAAATGAAGTAATTATTTCCAAATTATTTAAAAAAATCACATAAAATTCACTTACCTACCTTTTTGTTGTACGAGCCTCCTTTACGATGGCACGAGTACGAATGACATGCGTTTTTCAATCTTTTTATTATTATCCTTTTTGGGATTTTCTTTTGGCACTATTGACAATTATGTTTTCTTCTTCGCATTTATCCAAATCAATCACGAAATGAAAGAAACTTTTTTTCATTGCACTTAGGTAAACAAAAAATAACCCAAAAATGTGGTTGGTGTTAGAGCAAAGAGAAAAAATGTGTAGCTGTATTGAAATATTTGACAGAAGAGGGTATGTATAAAAGAGTAAATTTACTCTTTGAAATTTATATAAATATATATGTAAGTGTATGATGAATGTAAACTTTTATTTACACATATGTATGTACAGTGTCGGACAAAACTCATTGGACTAACTCGAGTCTCACACATATTCCGTCATAACTTTTTACATAGATGCATTATAAGAATAATTTTTTTTGCAAAAGAAAGATCACATATTCTATATTAACAAACAATGCAATTTTATTATCCAAATTTTATGTAAAATTTATAAATGATAACAGAAGGGAAAAAAGTAAAAAATTCGTGCGACATAACTCATTGGACTAACGCTTTGGACATCGAAATAACCACTTCCAATGAATAAATCTACAGTTATATGTATGGCGAGAAAAGAATTTTGCAGGTACTTATAATGGTTAATCGTAGATCACACTTATTCGAATTGTTTATTTTAATGGGAACGGGTGTGTTGGGAAATTTATAAACTTTTCCCAAATAATGCTACTAAAAAATTATTTTAGAAAATAATTTTAGGCAAAATATGTTCAAATGAACTTAAATTATTAATTACAAGCAAATTCACAAAATATGTGAGGCAAAGGAGCTTTGCACAAATTATTCTCTAGGAAAATCAGCTGTTTCTGCTATTTTACGCAAGAACAAAGCTGAAGGAATCGTTAAAAAACTTAATATTGGAAGACACCATAGAGTCAATTCGATAAAAGATGACTTGCGAATAATGCGGGAGTTAAAAAAATATCTAGAGATATCAGCAAAAAAAAGTTGTAGGTAGCTTACAACTAAGAGTGAGTACGCGTACAGTACAACAACGCGCCGTTGATGCTGGTCTCTTTAGGTTCCGTGCTGCGAAAAAACCATATATTTTCAAAACAAAAAACAAAAAAAAAAAAATAGGATAGCACGTTTGGAACTTCTGAAACTGCATATTAATTGGTCTGTAGAGCAACGGAAGTCGACATTGTTTTAGATGAGTCCAAGTTTAATTTGCAGAACACAGATGAATATCAGGTGTACGAAGTAGCAGAAAAGCGTTTAGACCGTCGATATTTGCAGGGTGCAGTAAAGCATGGTGGGGTAACATAATGGTGTGGGGATGCTTTTCTGGTCAAGGAGTAGGACCTATTAACAGAATAGAAGAGAAGATGGATGGGTTCCAATATAAAAATATACTGCAAACCCAAATGTTACCTCACGCTATCCAAAAAAATGCAGCCTGATTGGCAGTTTCAACATGACAATGACCGCAGACACACCCTCAAAGTTGAGAAGGATTGGTTTTTGGAATAACAAGTTTATATTGCAGATGGTCCGACCAGTCTGCTGACATGAATCCGATTGAAAACTTATAGGAAACTGTCAACAGGCAAGTTAACAAGGAACAGGTTCACGGTTATAAAAACCAGCTATTATTGCCTTAAAAAAAGCCTGGAATGGAATAAATGGTACACATATTAGTAATTTGATTTCATCTGTGCCTAAAAGATGTGTTGCAAGTAAAAATAATAATGGCTACTCAGTAAAATATTAATTTAAAACTAATTTGTTTTCATATTTTCCTAAAGTCCAATGAGTTATGTCGCACGAATTTTTTACTTTTTTCCCTTCTGTTATCATTTATAAATCTTACATAAAAGTTGGATAATAAAATTGCATTGTTTGTTAATATAGAATATGTGATCTTTCTTTTGCAAAAAAAATTATTCTTCTAATGCATCTATGTAAAAAGTTATGACGGAATATGTGTGAGACTCGAGTTAGTCCAATGAGTTTTGTCCGACACTGTATGTATGTATAGTTTTAAGTTTAAATATTTCCTCTATTTTGTCTGCTTATGATGTGCCTTTGCTTATTTTAAGCAGCCCTGCTTATACTTTATTGTTTCCTTTCATTGGGGGTGTTTTTTTTTTACGTGGCCGGTCCCAAACCCAGCGCACAACCCTAAGTAGGGAATATTTCGCCTTCTCACTTTACCTTGCCTTCAAACGGATGTTCTTAGGCTAACCACAGGATGCTTGATCAAAAACCGGAAGTCGTGAGCTGCTTGAGTCATATGTAAAAGAATCGTTTCTGGCCACTCCCAGGTGAATAGCGATCAGAGAACTTTCCTCACATGCGTGAAATTCTACACATGACTCCATCCAACAAAGCGGCGGGGGGCGATGGATTGACGGCCGAGCTATTCAAACACGGCGGCGAAGAACTGATAAGGAGCATGCATCAGCTTTTTGCAAAATATGGTCGGGCGAAAGCATGGCCAACGAATAGAATTTAAGTGCGCTATGCCCAACCCATAAGAAAGGAGACCACACAATCTGCGCCAACTACCGTGAGATAAGCCAGCTAAACATCACGTAAAAGGTTCTATCGAGCGTATTGTGTGAAAGATTAAAGGACACCGTCAACAAGCTGATTGGACTTTATCAGTGTGGCTTTAGACCTGGAAAATCAACAACCGACCAGATATTCACCATGCGCCAAATTTCGGAAAAGACCCGTGAAAGGAGAATCGACACACACCACCTATTCGTCGATTTCAAAGCTGCTCTCGACAGCACGAAAAGGAGCTGCCTCTATGCCGCGATGTCTCCGCAAAACTAATACGGCTGTGTAAACTGACGTTGAGCAGCTCCAAAAGCTCCGACAGGATCGGGATCCGAGCCGTTTGATACCAAACGATGTTTAAGACAAGGCGACTCCCTATCGTATGACTTCTTCAATCTGCTGCTGGAGAAAATTATTCGAGCAGACCTTAATCGAGCAGGTACAATCTTTTATAAGAGTATACAGCTGCTGGCGTATGCCGATAATATTGATATCATCAGCCTCAACACCCGCGCCGTTATTTCTGCTTTCTCCAGACTGAACAAGGAAGCAACGCAAATAAGTTTGGCAGTGAACGAGGGCAAGACGAAATATCTCCTGTCATCAAACAAACATTCGTCGCACTCGCGACTTAGTTCTCACGTCACTGTTGACAATCATAACTTTGAAGTTGTAGATAACTTTGTCTATTTAGGAACCAGCACTAACACCACCAACAATGACAGCCTGGAAATCCAACGCAGGATTACTCTTGCCAACAGGTGCTACTTCGGACTGAGTAGGCAATTGAGAAGTAAAGTCCTCTCTCGACGAACAAAAACCAAATTCTATAAGTCACTCATAATTCCCGTCCTGCTATATGGTGCAGAGGCTTGGATGATGACAATAACTGACGAGTTGATGTTGCGAGTTTTCGAGAGGAAAGTTCTGCGAAAGATTTACGGCCCTGTGCACGTTAGCCACGGCGAATATCGCATTCGATGGAACGATGAGCTGTACGAGATATACGACGACATTGACATAATTCATAGAATTAAAAGACAGCGGCTACACTGGCTAGGTCATGTTTTCCGGATGGACGAAAACACTCCAGCTCTGAAAATATTTGACACAGTACCCGCCGCGGGAAGCAGAAGAAGAGGAAGACCTCCACTCCGTTGGAAGGACCAAGTGGAGAAGGACCTGGCCTCGCTTGGAATATCCAATTGGCGCCACGTAGCGAAAAGGAGAAATGACTGGCGCGCTGTTGTTGACTCGGCTATAATCGCGTAAGCGGTGTCTACGCCAGTAAAGAAGAAGAAGAGGAAGAAGCTTATACTTCATATAAGGGGTACCGCTAGGGTTGCCACCTTTTTTTTGCAGTTAAAGTACATTGGTTATTATAGGTAAGAAAAAAAAGTACATACTATCCAAATAAAGTATAATTTATTTTTCTTTATTATTATATTTAAAAACATATTTTTTATTGTTTTTTGCAATTTGTATCAAATTAGCATCTTCACTGAACAATTGCACAGCATATTTACATTCTATATTTAAATTAAAATTAATAAGTAATTAATTTTTTTATGAAATTCAGAGTCGCTTTGTTTCCTTCGTCTCGCCATTTGCTATTAATCACAGAAAAAACTCTTTCTGTGAATGCTGACGTGGCGGGAATAGACAATAAAAATGAAATTACTTTATACAAGTTTAAAAAATTATCATCACTCATATTTAATACCTGCTGCCATTTTTTTGCAGTTGTGTTGCATAAAGATCATCCATATCCACCTTTAGTTTTTGCAGATTTAAATTTTCAATTATGCATACAATATTGTAAAATTCTATATTACTCTTTAAATTTATATTACCCAGTGTAAATAACCAGTTCGTGTTATTAAAATCAGGTACACTAGGGATTCGTCAATAAATAATAAAAAATTCCCTTGAATTTTTCTAGATAACAGTTTAATTTTTTTGCCTGTTTTAAAGCCAAAAAACAGATCTTGTTTTCTTTGTGTTAATTGATTTCTAAGATTAACCACAATCCCATAAATATCTTAAATTGTTATGCAATTGCCTTCAAGACATATCACAGCCTTATTAAATAAATTTAATAAGTGACTACAAAAATGCAAATTAATTTCAATCATATCATTCTCAGTATCACTGAGCATCAATAAATCTTGTATCTGCGCTGTCAAACTGCTGAAGTGACAGCTTCTAGCTTACGATACATGGCAAACTAGATAGTATTCTATATATAGTAAGCTATGAGCAATGTGGAGTCTCCACAGGTAATGGGCACGGCAATGCAGCTAGTATTCTATATATTCTATCCTGTCGAGATGCCCCGTAATTGTAAAAAACGAGTGCTTGAGTGATGTGGCGCCATCACCATCGTGGCAACATCGATTCAGCCCTAAATCACCAATCTCTAAATTTGGTTTAAGAAGTTCATCGACTAAACTTTTCAAAATCTCAAAGAAATCAAATCATGCGAAATAAAGTATTTTTGTGAACTTTATTGTTCTCATAAAGTATAGAGTACAATTACCTGAAATAACGTAAAATACTTTATAATAAAGTACGGGTGGCAAGCCTAGGTACCGCTGTAAATTGGTGCAAGCAAATACTTAAAAGATTTTTCGTTGTAGAAATAATTTTGTGTTTTCACACAACTGTTAGCATTTAGCGGCAATCAATTATTTATTATACGTATTACCAAAATGTTTTGTTTCTTAGCCGTATTTCGGTTTTTACCGGGAAATAACCGAATACTAAAACAGTTTGGCAACATTTTTTAACGGATGGTTAGAAACGAAAATTTATCTGTTTTAAATTTTTAGCCATTTTTTATAAAAAAAACCATACATACTTATGTATATATAATATAAATAATGAGAGGTTTCAGACAAGGCGACTCCCTATCGTGTGACTTTTTCAATCTGCTGCTCGAGAAAATTATTCGAGCTGCAGAACTTAATCGAGCAGGTACAATCTTTTACAAGAGTGTACAGCTGCTGGCGTATGCCGATGATATTGATATCATCGGCCTCAACACCCGCGCCGTTAGTTCTGCTTTCTCCAGACTGAACAAGGAAGCAACTCAAATGGGTCTGGCAGTTAACGAGGGCAAGACGAAATATCTCCTGTCATCAAACAAACAGTCGTCGCACTCGCGACTTGGCTCCCACGTCACTGTTGACAGTCATAACTTTGAAGTTGTAGATAATTTCGTCTATTTAGGAACCAGCATTAACACCACCAACAATGTCAGCCTGGAAATCCAACGCAGGATTACTCTTGCCAACAGGTGCTACTTCGGACTGAGTAGGCAATTGAAAAGTAAAGTCCTCTCTCGACAAACAAAAACCAAACTCTATAAGTCGCTCATTATTCCCGTCCTGCTATATGGTGCAGAGGCTTGGACGATGACAACAACTGATGAGTCGACGTTGCGAGTTTTCGAGAGAAAAGTTCTGCGAAAGATTTATGGTCCTTTGCGCGTTGGCCTCGGCGAATATCGCATTCGATGGAACGATGAGCTGTACGAGATATACGACGACATTGACATAGTTCAGCGAATTAAAAGACAGCGGCTACGCTGGCTAGGTCATGTTGTCCGGATGGATGAAAACGCTCCAGCTCTGAAAGTATTCGACGCAGTACCCGCCGCGGGAAGCAGAGGAAGAGGAAGACCTCCACTCCGTTGGAAGGACCAAGTGGAGAGGGACCTGGCTTCGCTTGGAATATCCAATTGGCGCCACGTAGCGAAGAGAAGAAACGACTGGCGCGCTGTTGTTGACTCGGCTATAATCGCATAAGCGGTGTCTACGCCAGTAAAGAAGAAGAAGAAGAGAGGAACTATACAACTCACTTGTTTTTCCGCCAGGGGTTTTGGGGTCAATTTGAGTGTATGTATGTGGTCTTGAATATGTGTGCGTTTGTTTTTGTTGCGGTGAATGTTGGTGAGATGGTGATGTTGTTTAAAAATTTTTTGTTAGTTTTGTATTACTTCGCGCCCGGTTTTTGGTGGTTATTTATGTATGCATATTTTTTGTTGTTTAAACCGGCTTCGCGCCCAACTTTTTATTTTTCCATAGTGCCTCTCACTATGGCTCGAAGGACCAATGTTTATTTCGTTGTTGTTAGCCACCACTTACCTCGGCACTAGTTATTTTACCGGCAAAAATATTTAATCAAATAAAAAAGAGACACAGTTTGGATTTGTTTAATCAAAAAAAGAAGACACGGTTTGGGTTTTTGTTTTATTCACTGCCACTTCAAAATATGTACGTAATAAGTGCGGAATGTAATAAAACTGACGTGGTTTGCTGTCGTGTGGTCGTTCAGTGTCGGGTGTATAGAGGTGAAGCTAACTTTCTTAAATTTTTTCAGACTTTATCGTTCGTTTGGAAATTTCTTCAATTTGTTTTGTTTTTAAGTTTTAAGAAAGCATAAGGAAACTAAATTATATTATCTACTTATCCGGCACTCGAAGTGTTACGAATTAAAAAAGCCATAAATTCGGTTGGGCAAATTATTTTTATTTATTTTAAGGTACAAAATGTGTGAAAATAAACATTAATTCAAGACCAATTCACTTTTGCTCCAGATGACCACCTTTCGCCTTAACTATGGCCTTGAGACGGTCAAAACACCGATTTGACTTGCCTGTATTTTGGCCCACTCACGGTCAATGGGTTTCTTCAGCAACTCGAGACTGGTGTATTTTTTACTTCAGACCTTGCTCCCCAAAATGGCCCATAGAGAATAATCCATTGGATTCGCATCTGGTGAATTCGAGAGCCATTGTGTGGTCGTAATGAAGTTGTTTTTCAGCCATTCTTGGTTCACTCGCGCTTTGTGAGACGGTACTGAGTTTTGTTGAGACGTCCATGGTTTGCGGCCGAAATGTTTGTTAGCCCACGGCTTCAAAGCAGCCTCCCGATAATATGTCGCATTTACTTTGACGCCAGGCTCGATGAAAACAATTGGAGAGCGCCCATCTGCGGTGACAGCGGCCCAAGCCATTATTTGTGGCGGGTGCTGCCTCCTGATTGCCAACCAATGACTTAGATTTTCGTATGAACGATCGATCAAGTAAACCCTATCGTTTTGAGATTAGACGAATTGCTCAATTGGAAAAATTTTTTCGTCAGAAAACACACTGTTCGGAATTTGACAGCGCAGTAATTTTTTTTTTAATAAAAAACTTTCATTATGATTGGGGATTATTTTTATTTGGTGTTTTCAATTTTTTTTACATGAAGACGAGAATATGATATCATGTAAATGACCGCCATTACAGTTGATTGGTATTTTAACCCTTTTTGTGGCACTTTTCATCCCTTTGGCCAGAACTTCCGACAACAGGTCTTCACATTCTTGACGGATATTGTCTTTAAGGGCTGCCAGAGTCTGAGGCTTGTTGACATGAACCCGCGACTTGAAAAAGAAGTCTGCTGGCCAGTTCAAGTGGTCAAAACGACAGATTAGGCGCCCGGAAAATGCATCCTTCAGCATATCAGTTGTGGCACGTGTAGTGTGTGCAGTTGCACCATGCTGTTGGAACCGCATGTTTTCCAATCCCAATTCATCAAGTTGAGGCAAAAAAACTCGTTAATCATTGCTCTGTAGCGCTCACCACTCACAGTAACCGTTTGGCGTTTGGTCATTGCTCTGTAGCGCTCACCACTCACAGGGACCGTTTGGCCCGCGACGTCTTCGAAGAAAAAAGGTCTGATGACTCCTCCAGCGAAAACAGCACACCATACAGTGACTTTCAGAGGGTGTAATGGCTCTTCGTGGATTACACGCGGATTTTCAGTGCCCCTGAAGTGTAATTCTTGCTTATTGACATGATAATTTTTGATGAAAAATCATCTTCCTCTTGGTGGTGATTGAGGATGGCTTGAGCGTATGTTAGACGCGATTGGTGGCCAGCAGCTAATAGCTGATGCACCGTCTAGACTTTCTATGGAAATATGTTCAAATCTTGTACCAAAATTCGCTGTAAACACCGTCGGCTGATACCTATTTGCGTGGCACGTCGTCTGGTCGATGTCGACGGCGCTTCCATGACATCCTCGGCAACAGCAGATATATTCTCTGCAGAACGGCTACTCCGGGATCTTCCACGCCTGGCAGTATCACGTGTTGTGCCAGGCTCTTCGGAGCGTGCGGCTAAACGGCGCAGTATTTCACTAGTAGGCGTCGGACGGCCAGGAAATCTGCGACGAAATTCACGTTTTGCCGAAGCCACCGACCGCTTATTGGTCAAATAAATAGTCACCAATAATACGAAAATAAATAGGAAAAGTAATAGAAATCAAACTTTTATACATATTTTGTTGAGTACCAACATTCTTAGCACTTAATTGTATAGAACAAAACTATAACATTGTTTAAAACTGGACATATGCTTGCTGTAAGTCTGAGCGCCGGCAATTGCCAAACCGGTTTTGTCTATTTGAGTGACTTTGATAACGCACTCTTAACACACTTGCTTAGGCAGGCATACGCGGTTTGACAATTAAGTAATGAGACGTATTTTGTTGCCGCGCTTGTGGTAAACCTGTGACCTTGAAATTCCCTTTCTTTTTTTCGGCATCCCTCCCCTTTCTACTGATATATGTACCATAGCTCTAGCTTGAGACCTGTGTTTGTAGTGCTCGTCACGAAAATGGAAAAACGAAATCAAGAGCAACGCGCCGCGATAAAATTTTGCGGAAAACAGGTAGGCAAGAAATTGTCAAATCACATCAGTCGTAAGGTTATTTTAACGGCAGCTGTAACTGGATGCACATTTTGCAGTTCTAGTGAACACAAAATCTCTCCCAATGCGCTATAAAGAAGTTAAATGGTTAAACCCATACTTGAATTGCCTTCGAGTCGGGCATTCACTTAAAGACTGCAAGTCCGAACACTGTAGACATTGCACGTTGAAGCATCACAGTCTGCTTCATCAAGACACACATTCTTTTCATACAACTTCACAACCAATGGCTTCTGATAATCCACCGCAGCTATCAAAACCAACCACGTTCGTTCAACCCGTACTCGTTTTCCCACATTCATTCGAACCACAGCGCAACGCGATTGCTCATTGGAGCTAATTTATTCTTTGACCTGCTCTGCGTCGGCCAGATACGCCTGACTGAAAATTTACCACTTTTACAAAAAACAAAACTAGCGTGGGTTGTACATATCAGGCGCAACAACGTACAACATTTCGAACCTATCTTGCTTAGCAACCATCGACATGGCTCTAGCAAATGACATATTTAGATGACACCTTACATAACGTAGTTCAACGCTTCTATTGACTCCACACCAAAGACTACAATAGAGGAGGATTTGTGCGAATAGCATTTTATAAAAACCCAAAATCGATTGGAATCTGGTGAGTTTTCGGTTCGATTACCAACAAAATTACCTTCTTGCGAACTAGGAGAGTCGCATCAACAAGCTATCAATTGATTCAAGGCTTTAGAGCGGAAATTTCAGCGCATTGCTGAACTAAAACTACAAACAACGACTTTCATTAAGGAATATTTTGATTTGAATTATATGTCAGTCGTTGACACTATACCAAAGCAAATCCCAATGAATTTTATGCCACATCACAGGCTGATAGCACAACAACAAAACTGCGTGTGGTTTTTGATGGCTCTGCGTCAACCAGCAATGGACTTTTGTTGAATTCGATTCTGATGAAAGGACCAACCATTCAACCTCCACTTTTTGATATTTTGCTTAAATTTTGCACCTTCAAAATTGCTCTTTCTGCAGACATTTGTAAAATGTATCGCTGTGTAAGGATGTCTAATCCACACAACTTCCTGCAGTGTATAATATGGAGGGACCAACCTAATGAAGATTTTAGCACTTTTAAGTTAGATACAGTCACCTATGGAACGAAGCCAGCGTTTTTTTCTAGCCATTCATTTAATGCAGCAGCTTGGCCGCGATGAAGCTCCTGTTTATCCCGTTGGAGCCGAAACGATACACCATGGATTTTAAGCGGATGACATGATTACCGGTGAAGACTCAGTGGGCGAAGCAAAGATGATATTAAATGAGACTAAAAATTTTTTATCTTTTGGAAACTTTCACCTGAGGAAATGGTGTTCGAACGATGATCGAGTCTTGATTGATATTAAGGATAATGACAAACAGGACTTCCTTATTTATCGGACCTGTGGTGGCCAAAGCCAAAATATTCTTGCAGTATTTGTGGAAAAAGAAGCTACATTGGGACGAAAGCCCACCTCAAGCAATTCAAACAGAATGGCTAGAAATATGCAATCAATACAAACTAATTACTCGTTTTAGTTATTACCGATACTTGCTGATGCCAGAAGCTGAAGTTTGGACTTTGTTATGCGAGTGAGGCTGCTTACGGGGCGTGCATTTACATACTCGCTGAAAGAGGCGGACACATCTGAAACAATCTTCTCTGCTGTAAATCTCTCTTAGCTCCACTAAAACCTCTAACGGTACCGAGGCTTGAGTTAAGTGGTGCATTACTGTTAACTGAATTAATCGCAATTAATCGCATGTTCCAACAGATTCCAACCCAGTGGACGTTCTTTCAAGAGTAGCTAGCATTAAACATGAATTTATGGAAACACGGTCCCCCTTATCTGGGTGGCGATCAACCTAACTGGCCTAAATCCCCTCTCCTATCAACAAAGGGCTTGCCCGAAGGCCGCAAGCGTGCATTTGCATTCGTTTCTACTACTGTCTTTATGTTTCAAATTTGTTAACTCATTTGAACAATTACAGAGAGTATAGGCATATATTTATTGGTCTTCCAAAAGAGCTGGAATAAGATTTTCTGGACTACTCGAAGTAAGGGAATTACAGGAAAGAACCTTTATGCTTATACGAATGATTCAAAAGGCGCATCTTCGAGATGAATACAAAGCACTCGAATCCAAAGAGGCGATAAAGTCTTCATCTGAAATTCATCCGTTCGTTCCCCTTCTCGACAAGCTGGGTTTGCTTCGAGTGGGTGGAAGACTTCAGTATTCAAATTTGAATTTTTCATCGAAACACCCAATTATTTTGCTAAAACGTCACCCAATGACTGACGCAATCATCAGCAGGTTTCATAGAAAAATGCAATCGAGCATTCTTAACTACCGGAGTGGACTTTTGTGCTCCATTTTTCTAAAAATCTGACGTATGAAATACAGCTCCAATTAAACGCTACGTTTGAATCTTTATTTGTTTCGCCACCAAGGCCGTTCATTTGAAGCTGGTAAAGGATTAGGCAACCTCTTCATTCCTCGTAGCCCTTAAGAGATTTATTTGTACGCGTGGTAGACCGCAAACAATATGGTCGGACAATGCCACCAATATTGTTGGAGTCAAAAATGAGCTATAGGAACTGAAATATATTTGAGCCAAAAGCATTCGAAAGTGATTCATAAGCAGTGTGCGAGCGATCAAATTGAATGGAATTTGATATCCCCTCGCTCTCCCCACTTTAGCGGTTTATGGGACGCTGCCGTCAAAATGGCCAAATATCATTTTTATACAGTTGTGGGCCTTTCTAAATTACGCCTTGATGAGCTTCGCAAGATAAAGGCTGACATCACCGCCGTCCAAGAAATGCGATGGACAGGACAAGAACAGAGACGAGTAGGTCCTTGTGACATTTACTACAGTGACCATATAAAGGAGCGCAAGTTTGGTGTTGGATTTGTGGTGGGAGAGAGACTCCGTCGCCGAGTACTATCGTTCACTCCGGAGAATGAACGTCTAGCCACAATCCGCATTAAAGCGAGGTTCTTCAACATATCGCTGATTTGCGCCCACGCCCCGACGGAAGAGAAGGACGATGTGACCAAAGGTGCCTTTTATGGGTGCTTGGAGCGCACTTATGAGAGATGCCCCCGCCACGATGTCAAAATCGTGCTTGACGACTTCAATGCCAGGGTGGGCAAAGAAGGTATCTTTGGCACTACGGTCGGTAAATTCAGCCTCCACGAGGAAACATCCCCAAATGGGTTGAGGCTGATCGACTTCGCCGGGGCCCGAAATATGGGTATCTATAGTACTAGATTCTAGCATAAGAAGATACATCAAGCTACCTGGCTGTCTCCTGATCGAAAAACCATCTACCAGATCGATCATGTTGTGATAGTCGGAAGACACGTCTCCAGTGTTTTAGATGTGCGTGCGCTCCGAGGTTCTAACATCGACTCGGACCACTATATTGTTGCAGCCAAAATCCGCACCCACCTCTGTGCAGCAAAAAACGCACGCCAACAAACACAAGGATGGTTCGACGTCGAGAAGCTGCAATCACAACAGACAGCCGAACGTTTTTCTACTCGGCTTGCACTCCTGCTTTCTGAGAGCACTCGTCAACAACTCGGTATAAGGGAGCTGTGGAACAGCATTTCAAACTCCTTACGTACAGCTGCAACCGAAACCATTGGTTTTCGGAAGGTGCAAAAGAACAGCTGGTACGACGAGGAGTGCCGTGTCGCAGCGGAGAGAAAAAAAATGAAAGTATGCCCAACGATTGGAATTTAAGTGTGCTATGCCCAATCCACAAAAAAGGAGACCCCACAATCTGCGCCAACTACCGTGGGATTAGCCTCCTCAACATCGCATATAAGGTTCTGTCGAGCGTATTGTGTGAAAGATTAAAGCCCACCGTCAACAAACTGATTGGACCTTATCAGTGTGGCTTTAGACCTGGTAAATCAACAAAGGACCAGATATTCACGATGCGCCAAATCTTGGAAAAGACCCGTGAAAGGAGAATCGACACACACCACCTCTTCGTCGATTTCAAAGCTGCTTTCGACAGCACGAAAACGAGCTGCCGTTATGCCGCGATGTCTGAATTTGGTATCCCCGCAAAACTAATACGGCTGTGTAAGCTGACGTTGAGCAACATGAAAAGCTCCGTCAGAATCGGGAAGGACCTCTCCGAGCCGTGCGATACCAAACGAGGTTTCAGACAAGGCGATTCCCTATCGTGCGACTTTTTCAACCTGCTTCTGGAGAAAATAGTTCGAGCTGCAGAACTCAACAGAGAAGGTACCATCTTCTATAAGAGTGTACAACTGCTGGCGTATGCCGATGATATTGATATCATCGGCCTCAACACCCGCGCCGTTAGTTCTGCTTTCTCAGGACTGGACAAGGAAGCAAAAGAAATGGGTCTGGCAGTGATCATCAGTGTCATCAAACAAACAGTCGTCGCACTCGCATCTTGGCACTCACGTCACTGTTGACAGTCATAACTTTGAAGTTGTAAATAATTTCGTCTATCTTGGAACCAGCGTAAACAACACCAACAATGTCAGCCTAGAAATCCAACGCAGGATAACTCTTGCCAACAGGTTCTACTTCGGACTAAGTAGGCAATTGAGAAGCAAAGTCCTCTCTCGACAAACAAAAACCAAACTCTATAAGTCACTCATAATTCCCGTCCTGTTATGGTGCAGAGGCTTGGACGATGTCAACAACGGATGAGGCGACGTTGCGAGTTTTCGAGAGAAAGGTTCTGCGAAAGATTTATGGTCCTTTGCGCGTTGGCCACGGCGAATATCGCATTCGATGGAACGATGAGCTGTACGAGATATAAAACGACATTGACATAGTTCAGCGAATTAAAAGACAGCGGCTACGCTGGCTAGGTCATGTTGTCCGGATGTATGAAAACACTCCAGCTCTGAAAGCATTCGACGCAGTACCCGCCGCGGGAAGCAGAGGAAGAGGAAGACCTCCACTCCGTTGGAAGGACCAAGTAGAGAAGGACCTGGCTTTGCTTGGAATATACAATTGGCGCCACGTAGCGAAAAGACGAAACGACAGGCGCGCGGTTGTTAACTCGGCTATAATCGCGTAAGCGGTGTCTACGCCAGTAAAGAAGAAGAAGAGCTTCGCACACTTGTGTGCCAAATATCCACTATTATAAATTCACGACCTTTATGTCCCATTACAGAGAGTCTTGACGATCTCAGGGTGTTTACCCCAGCGCACTTTCTCATTGGCGTACCCTTCACATCCGTGGTAGAACCTGACATCACTCAATGTTAATCATCTTAGCAGATGGCAGAGAGTGTGCTACCGCAACAACAATTCTGGAAAAAATGGCAAGCAGAATATCTAACTCTTCGGCAACAACGCCATAAATGGCACCCATCTTCGTCGAATCTCAAGCTCTGAGATATGATTTTGATAAAGGACGAGAACCATCCCCCTCTAAAGTGGCCTTTGGCTAGAGTCCTTGAAACCATATCCGGATAGGACCAGGTGGTGCGAGTCGCAGTTCTAAAGACACCAAATGGCGTAATACAAGCAAGCTGTTTCAAAGCTGTGTCTCCTAACAATTGATGATAATACCTTGAAAGCCTTAACCTTTCAACGGGCGGAGTATGTTTAGAAATAGATAAATACTTTATATGCGAATTTAGTAGTAGAAATCAGCAAAGCTACTTTTATATATGGGCCATTCCATCAATTGGCGACATGGTTTTGTACCAATAGAAGAATATCTGTTAACTTTTTAGTGGTCAAAGTCGCTCCATTGTTTTTTGGCGTGCACTTTAAATTGAGATCAAACAAAAAAATGACTTTTTCTTTTATTTTTTAACGACCTCAAAATTGAGTGAAAAAAATTTTTTAGTTATCCAATTTTATGTAAAATAATCTCAGCTTTCTGATCAAAATATTTTCAAAATTCAAAAAAAAATTTCAAAATCAAAAAAAAAATACATTTTTTTTTAATTTGGTTTTTTAGCATTTCCCCCAACTATTTTTCAAATTTTTTTTTTTCCGTTCGATTCCTCGTTAAATTTTACATAAGAATCAGTGTTCAAAAATATGGGACTCTAATCGCATGAACAGCAAAAAAAATGCAAAGTTGTAGCTTTTCCACCGATTTTTTTTTTTCAAAATTGACTTTTCCATTCGATTCCTCGTTAAATTTTACATAAGAATCAGTGTTCAAAAATATGGGACTCTTATCCCATGAACAGCGAAAAAAAATTCAAAGTTGTCGCTATACGGCGCAGTGTGTTCGCTTAGAAGGTTGTGTGAAAGAGGTAAATGTGGAAATTGTATTCCTACACTTGAATTAAGAAAAAAATCACTGTCTTCATTCATAAAAATATGCGCTAAAAAGTTAACAGATATTCTTCTATTTGTCTATATTATGATATTCTACAGTTTGGTCAAAATCAGAGAACCACGGGTACAAAACCATGTCGGCAATTGATAGAATGGCCCATATATTTTATTAAGTACCAACATTCTTCGCACTTAATTGTATAGAACAATACTATAACATTGTTTAAAACTAGATATATGCTTGCTTTAAGTCAGAGCGCCGGCAATCGCCAAACCGGGTTTGTCTATTTGAGTGACTTTGATAACGCACTCTTATCTTACCGCCATAGAAGAAAAGCTGTAGGTTAATCAACTTCTAGAGTTGTTAGAATGTCGTGGTAACCGCAAGCGTGTTTAGAAACCAAATATGATATTAAACAGAAATAAATTCGTTGTTTTTCTTTTGAAAACATCTAAACGGTCAATAAAAATGTTTACCGTCCACCAAACAAAGATTCTTTAATTTTTTACCGCTGGTGGGGGAAAAGTAAAGTTCTTTCTCAGTTGAGGAATATTTTATTCTAGTTTTATTTGAGTATTTCAAGCCTTTATATAACTACTATTTTGGGAGTCTTATGTATCTAATTGAATATTTGTGTATACTCGCATGTGTATGTAAAATGTTATGCTTATAGCATATTGTTTATGCTGCAAGGTAAGGGGGTTTCAGGCGCAAATGTGCATTTCTTATCAATTGTCCCAATGCATACAGTGTTTTCGAAAGTAAACCGGACTTTTTGATTGTAGCGCCCCTGGTGGCATTATCTATTTGTCGACTGTTACGTTATAATCTGCTATCTCTATCGATTGGAAGTGAAGATATTGCGTTTTAATTGTCAGTATGTTTGTGTTATCAGTGCGAAAATGAGCTTCGAACAAAGAGCCAACATTACATTTTGTATTAAAATTGGTAGCACTTTTACCGAATCGTTCAATTGATAAAGAAAGTTTATGGCGATGATTGCCTATCCTGTAGCAGAGTGAACGAGTGGTTTCAACGTTTTCAAAGTGGTCGTGAGAACATAAATGACGAAGCATATGTGGGCCAATGAAATTCCGTGATCACCGGAAATTCCATCGAAACTGTGCGTGAATTCATCAAAAATCAGTCGAGATCATCATTAAAATTCATGGAAACGAAATTGAACATCTCCAAAACATCGATTTATCGCATTTTGACCGAACATTTGAACTTACGAAAGGTGTGTGCATGGTTTGCTCCGCACAAACTGACTGACGACCACAAATTTCTCAGAAGCTAACGTTCGATACGACGCTTGTAATAGATTATTTGACCAAAAATCACTGTTAATAAAAAATGCGAGAAATTTTTTGCAATTAACTGAAATATTATTTAATACCGAATTCTATGGTCATATCAAATGTTGAATAAAGTATTAAATAAAATGTTAAATCAAAGTGTACTCAACTGCACCCACTGAACGTCATCGACGGTATGATCGTTTTCCCATTGCCTACTTAGCTAAATAAACTAATTGCTGCCGGTTTCCCAATTGGACCAATCAGAATGCGCCACGTCAGTTTATGCGTACAATTCGGCATACACGACACAGAAGTGCGTTCGATCGGTATGTGTAGGCATGCGGTTTACTCGTGTATGGGCTTGTGCGCGTGCCATATTCGCGAAAATGTTTGATTTTTTACGATCGGTGCGCGAACATGTGTGTCGTGTATGGCGTTGTCTGCGCACAAAATCTCATTTCTCCCCTATCGCCGAACAATGAAGATCGCGGACAATTGCAAGTGTTAAGGGGACAGTCTGCTTTAGAGGCTTCAAAAAATCGATTTTTTTGAGGATTTTTTTGGGAGGGATAGAAATAATTGATTCAACCAAAACTTCTAGGCTTTATAGTTATATATTTCAACAACTTTCTCAAATTTTTTGGATACGAAATCTTTGATATTCTGTCTGTGGGAAGCAATTGCCAGATGCATCTCGCATGTGTATTTTTCGGACGGTGGGCAAGATGCAGGTCGCAATTTCTATCGGAAACAAAAAATTCAAAGAGATTTGTATGTTTCAATAATTTATCTTCAAGTTGAACTAAAAAAATGCCAGAAAAAGTGTAAAATTAGACAAATTTTTTAAAAATTGAAAAAAGTAGTCTTTGATCAAAAAAATTTGTTAAAACCTGATTTTTCTTAGTTTTTTTTAGTTTAAGTAGAAGATAATTTAATGTCAAAGATAAAAAACTTTGCCACAATTTCATACAACGTTTAGTTTTTTTCTATCCTGTCGGCCAATTAAGAATAACCGTAAAAATGAAAAACCGAGAAATCGCTTTTCAAAGTTTTCGCTTTTTGCTTGAAACTTCTAAAGCAGGCTCTCCCTTAAATAAGGATTTCGTATCAGAGTTTATTGATCTTATAAATAATTAATTGGAAATTTGGCAGAAAAAAAAAAGTTGTAATAACTTATTAACAAAACACAAAGAAATCGATAAAAGTGGTACATTGGAAATAAAATGGAAGAAATGTTCCGCTTGCTTGTCGCACATGTTCACTCTCTGAAGAACGAACGCAAAATGGATTTGGGTGTCGTGTATAGGCAAACGTATTCACACAGATCGAACGCACATGTGTGCCCGTGTATGGGCCCCATAAGCAAGTAGGGCTTAAAATAATTGCCCCCGCTTTGCTTATTAGACCAATCACAGCGCACTACGTCAGTTCATACCTAAGCAAGTAGGACTTACGAGGATTACGTGAGTCATGCTGCCAGATCGTTCGTAACACTTCCCCCGGCATATGCTGCTGATAAGGGTTTTCCGAATTAATTACATCTATGTAGAACGGCTATTTGGCGGCAAGCCTCTCAAAGATGCCACAGGCTGTCTTCACAGTGGCGCTTCTGACCTTTCCATCATCACTCTTTCGTACTTGGATCATTTTTCCTTTAGGCCAGCAGTTCCGGGGGTTACTAGGATCAACTATGTATGTTACATCACCTACTTCGATTGCCTTTATATCTGTAAACTATTTGCTTCGCTTGGTTATGGTGGGCAAGTACTCCACTATCCAACGTCTCCAGAAGACGCTTGCTAGTTGCTGCGATGTTTGTCAGTTATGACGCAATAAAATGTTCTCAGTAACTGGTGCCGCGATTGGCTTAACTCCACTGGAGCTACCTAACAAGAAGTAGTTAGGAGTAAGTGCTTCTTCCTCTTCGTGGTCGATGGGGATATAAGTTAATGGCCGAGAGTTAATCGTCATTTCGCTTCCATTAAGACTGCAAGAAGCGTTCCCACGCTCCGCCCATATGTGGCAGTGGTATAAAACGTCAGTTGGTTGCAGCTGAAGTAAAGGTTTTTGTGATATGATTTTTTTCTATCAGATCAAACGCTAACTTCACCTCATTCTCAGCACCTTTGAAGTTCGTATCATTATCACTCCATATTTCTACCGGGCTACCTCGGCGAGCCATAAAATTACGTACAGCTAGAATGCAGGAGTCTATCGAGAGCGAGTATGCGATTTCGAGATGGACTGCTCTAGTTGTTAGGCAGGTAAATAATACTCCGCATCTCTTCTCGGTACTTCGTTTGACTGTAACCAGGAGTGAACCAAAGTAGTCAACGCCTGCGTAGGAGAACGGTCGACTAAATGCTGAGGTCTGGAATGCGGGCAGAGAGGCCATCATAGGTGGCTGAGGTTGAGATGTTCTGTTTTTACAATGCTGATAAATACGTCGAATCTTATTAGCCACTGTTCGTAGTTTTATGATCCAATAGAATTGCCTTCTCTCATTCACCACTGTTTCCAAATTTCCATGATGATGCTTTACATGGAAGTGGTTAATGATAAGGTACGTAACATGATGATTTGAGGGCAATAATACTTGATCTGGTCGCCCTGTTATCTTAACTCGACCATTTATCCTCAAAACGCCGTGATCATTCAGATAAGGTGATAGCTTCAGAAAATTGCTGGATTTGTCAACTGGCTTTCAGGCCTCTAGAGATATGATAGAGTCTCTGAAGTTGTCGTGATGAGCCTATCTCCAAAGATAACATTTCGCTTTACGAAAATCTTCAGTAGTTGGTCCATTACCAATAGGTTGATTATCTCGAATAACGCTTAGCCAGACCCGAACACAATAAATTGTCATAGCTGTTGCACGAAGTAGACGGTTCCCAGTTGAAAATCTCAGTGGTTCTGGTACTTCCTGATGCTGTTTTGAGGTTGGGTGATGACAGCCAGTAAACTGTGGACGCAGCTCTTCAGTTGCAATGCATCGTTCGTCAGACTTAAGCCACTTGTCAGTCGAGAGGCACAAGAATGATGGCCCTCTAAACCATCGACTGTCCAATGAAAAGTCTGGATCACCGTTCCATTTGGTTGCTTCGTCGGAAACGTTTTCCCCAGATGGAACCCAATGCCATTGGTTGACGTTAGTCAGCTCTAAAATTTCATTAACCCGAAAGGCTACAAATTGCTTGTAGCGCCAGTCATCGGATCGTAGCCACGCTAATACCGTTCGGGAATCTGACCAGTAAACGCATTTATCAATGTGGATAGAGTGTGATTCGATAACAAGTTTGGGGAGGCGAGCGCCTGGAAGTGCTGCTTTCATTTATAAACGAGGTATAGATATTAGCTTCAATGGCGCCACTCTTGTTTTGCTTGCGATCATCGTACAGCTAATCGTATCGCCATACGAGTCCTGAAGGTAACAAACTGCTGCGTAGTTAGTTTCACTTGCATCAACGAATGTGTGTTATTCGATTTGTGGAACTCTGCCGTACATAGTTCCCATATAGTATCTTGGAATTCTTAGACTCTCTATTTTCGGAATTAGTTTGAGCCATCTTAGCCATCTTAGCCACTTGGCAAATTGGTCATCAGGTATTGGAACATCCCAGTCGCTTCCAGATCTCCATACCTCTTGTAGGATAGCCTTGGCATATATTACGTAAAAACTGATGAGTCTAAGAGGATCGTAAATAGTCATGACCGAACTCAGAACCTCGTGCTTAGTAGGCCGCCTTTGATGAAGAAATATGTCAGAATCTCTTTACTTAGCGGACACGCGAAATGCGAATTGGTCACTGGACGTAATCCACCACATGCCTAAAATCTTTTCAAAAAGTCAAAATCGAGAGATAGCTCATCGAGCGGATTCTTATTTAGGGCGAATAATACCTGACTCGAATTGGACAAAAAATTTCTTAAATGAAAGCCTTTAAGTGCATAGACATGACGAATGTCTTGAGCTAATTTAGTAGCTTCTTCTTCGGTGTCCACACTTACCAACATATCGTCTACGTAGTCATGTTCGGTAATTCACTTTGAAGCGAGAGGAAATTTTTCTTGAAAATCTTTTGCATTCTTACTGTTTACATATTGCGCGCAGCCTGATAAACATGTGGCCCCAAACGTCATCACTGTCATTGCAAATGTAGTCGGCTCATTAGCGTTTGGTTCATACCAAAGAAAACTTGGTGAAACATATCAGATATATCGGTTGTCACAGCAATTCTCTTTTGTCGAAACTTAAAGAGCACCGAGTGTAGGCGAGTTGTTAGGTCTGTACCTTTCAGTAGGATGCTGTTTAGGGACACTCCATTTACCTTATCAGCGGCGTCTCAGACTAGTCTAACCTTTCCTGGTTTATTGGGATTGCTAACTACGAAAATCGGCAAATACCAATATTTTTTGACGGCGGAGTCGAGGGGTCCTAAGCGAGACCTCTTTTGAATATAAGTTTCAGCCAGGTCGTGGTCCTGTTGCATTATTTTCCGTAGACAGTTCGCCCGAAATAAGGCCATGGATAAGCTATCGGAGATTTCAATGTTTAGGTGCTTCCACAATAAGCTGGTTTCGAAACAACTTTCAATGCCAATAGTGAGTTTTTGTAGTTGCTCCAAAGAAACATCATCCTCCTTAGATATTAAAGCAACAGGTTTGGTTGACGCACCTAAGTTGTCGAGGCATATGTACGCTTTGGTGATTTCAAGCAGTTAAGCTTGCGCAGAGCAATCACAGAAGTGATAAACGTGATGTATAGGATCGGTACCGGCTTTCTCTTTCAAGGTCCAACCAAATTTAGACTTTTCTGCAATTGTCCCTTTTTCTCCCCCATATATGGAATTTATTGGAGATCCAAGAGCCGCGTTATTTAAGCCTATAAGCAGTTGCGAAGTGGCGTTTGAATAGGAGTGCAATGACAACCCTTTCAAATGTTTGAACTTTAATCGTAGTTTGTTAGCGTCGAGCGATTGAGTAGGCAACTGGAGTTTCTTGACAGAGCGAACATCTTTAAGGGAAAATTTTCTATAACCATTTAGAGCCGATATAGTCAGGTTGGCTAGGACAGAGTCGTTTTCGTACCGATGTGTGTCCAACGTAGGCAGAGCGGTTGTGGTGTTCCTTTTATATTCAGCAGTTTTAAAAGCTCTTTGTTGATGGTTGTAAGAGACGAGCCATCATCTATGAAGGCGTACATTGGTACACTTTCCTGACCAGAGTGTATGACTACTGGTAGTATTCGAAACATTGTGCTTGCCCCTGTTGCTATATGCGCATTAATGTTGGCAGAATGTTCTTTGGCTATCGTTTTGACATGATATGATGCTTTGGTAACTACAGTTTGACCGAATTGCGAGTTGTGTAAAAGTGGATGATGACTGCGTGTGCATCCGTTCACGCCGCAATGTTTAACCCAATCACATCTATTCATCGAATGCGTTTTCAAACATCGATGACATAATTTTAGTTTACGAACAACTTGCCACCTTTGAATTCGTGGCATTACAGTGAAAGAGGCACAATTAAAAACTTCACTACAACTTCCATTGCAAACGATACTTCTTACCGAACTGAAATGATGATTAAATGCTCCTCGTTTTCGCTAGTTAAGGAACGTATTCCTTATAATAGTAACAAACACCAAAACAACCTTTTGTTTCAGTAAACAGAATGCAAACAACCTTGAGTTGGAACAATTGAAATGCACTATCACTACAACAAACAATCCTAAACAAACAAGTATCAAAAAACATTGGGTTTGAATACCACAAAAACCTTATCTTAAAACAAAACAAATGTATTTAAGCAAACAATATTTATGTAACAAACCTAAACAAATAATATAATCTGTATCCAAACAAACTAACAACTAGTAATAAGTAAACATACTAGTTAGTATAAATAGAAGTGAGAACCATGTAATAAGTTAGCCTTAAGAGTATAAATAAAGAGTACACATTTTGGTGTAGCTCAAGATATATTCTTTTGACTCATTTTTACTCAATGTAAAAACTAACTCGCTCACGTATTGGATCCTTTGGAACGAGAACGCAGTTGACACCTTTAGCCAACTGAAGGAGCCAATCAGTGAAGTTTTGTAGATTGCTTGCTGTTAGGCTCCGCTTATTCATTCCCTAATACGCTGGTAAAAGCCCAGGTAATTTCGAAACCAACCGCTGCTAAAATTCGGGATTGTTCATGTGACCAGTCAGACCTGATACTGACATCGTTGTACAGATATTTTGCACTTCTACGGCGAAATCGACTATAGATTTCAAACGGCTCTCCGATGGTGGAAAAAGTTCATAAATTTGGCGTTGTGGAACACTGATGATCAATTCTGGTCTACCAAATCTCATTTAAGAGTGGCCATAACTTGATTGACGCATGAGGAGTGCAATAGCAGATTGTTTACAGCCTTTAGCGCTGGACCTTCCAACGCTCTCGCAGTCTTAGCAGATTCTCTTTGTCAGAGAATCCGCAAACCTCTGTAGTTTGATTGTAAGCGGCATAAAACATCGGCCACTCGCTGGGTTTACCATCATATTTGGGTAATTCTTTAGCAAGGCTGTTACGAGAAGCAACTTGATCCCGAGTTAATCGGCGACAAGTTGAAGAACCAAAATACAAGCTGTTAACGCGCCCAGCTGTCGGAAAAGTGGTATGAGCTGGTTGCGGAAGAACAGTCTCTGGATTGAGTGTTGAATTCCGTCGCAACTGCTGTTCAAGTGACTGTATTCGGTTCAATAACGATTGAAGTACCGGTGTTTGAATATCGGTTTCACCTTGTTGACCCGTTAACATTCCAGTTGGAATACTGTTAGTGAGGACCCGCTATTCGTAATATCGTTTAGAACAGGAGCGGTTGCATTAAATTACGCCACAAATTGTGGTGGCAGCTGCAGCATTTAGGGTGGAGGAAGAGCCTCATTCCTCAACCTGGTTGAGATCCTAGGCATTGAATATTGCCTTTCGTCCAAGTCGTCATCGAAACTGTTCTCTTAATAAAGCCTCCCTCTGTCGTAAGACTTCGCTTTGCTCTTGTAGCAACTCGAGGCGACGACGAAGGCCGAGTGAACCAAAAGAATTTGAGGAGTGAACAGGACTTATGAGTTCACTTTCTTGCAGATGTGCTTGTTGGGGTGATACCGTATACACCCGACTCCCATTTGGAGGAGCTGCATTTGATACGCCTGCCTTAAAGCTCACAGGAATGCGCTGACTAGCCGCCCGATCAGTACCACTATTATCCTCCAGGTCGTTCAAACTTGGAAAGTTGGTTGAGGGAGTGAGATTGGCGGCTGCAGCACAATTAGGACCAAGAACGAAATTGGCAGGTGTAGCAGACTATTCTTAATTATTCGCGCGGGACGTATAATTTACGTTAAATGTAGTGCCCGATGAGGGTGGAATAAATTTTTTAGGATGTTAATAAAAAATGACGGAAATTTTTTGCAATTAACTGAAATATTAATTAATACCGAATTATACGGTTAAATCAAATGTTGAATAAAGTATTAAATAAAATGTTAAATCAAAAGCTTATTTAAAAAATTTAGTCTCAAAGGCACCCTCTGAACGTTATCGACGGTATGATCGTTTTCCCATTGTCTACTTTGCTAAATAGACTAATTGCTCCCGGTTTCCCAATTGGACCAATCAGAATGCGCCACGTCAGTTTATGCGTACGCAAGTAGGACTTAGGACTCAGTTCATACGTAAGCTAGTAGGACTTACGAGGATTACGTGAGTCATGCTGCCAGATCGTTCGTAACAATCACATTTAATCATTAACAGCTCATGGTATTCACCTGATATGGTATCGTGCGACTTCTTCCTTTTCGGAAAAATGCATTTGCTTGTTAAAGGAAAGCGTTATGCAGACGTAGAGGCCATTCAAAAGGTTTGCACCGCCATACTGCCGGCCAACGAGCTAAAACACTCGTTCGACATGCTTTTGGACCGTGCAAAAAGCCGTATTGAAGCAGAAGGAGACTTTTTTGAATACAATAAATTGATTTAGCCGAAAAACCATTTGTTCTGTTTTTTTTAAGTCCCGCTTTTTTTAGATCGCACCTTGTATATCTTGGGTCAATATGTTATCATGTACTATGTTCGGACCGACATTGAAAACAACTTGCACGCAGAAAATTATTTGCAAATATTGCCAAGACCCATGTTTATTTTCGTGCCGTCATATATCACTAGATTCTGCAATGGGTGCTCTCGTGACCTTGCATATTTCGGTATAGGATTTTTGTATTTTGTGTCATCGTGCAATCTTGCAAGAGCAAGAGAATGCCGCTATTTATAGTTGTCAGTGAAAACTCATCGAAAACACACAATGTCGGTCCGAACGACTTAGATTCCACAACATACAAATGTGTTTTCAAAATGTTTTCAATGTCGGTCCGAACACATTAATATGTACTACATATAGTACATCTTAACCTAAGTAAATACGTTTGTATACTTGTATATTTCATTTGTTGATTGCATGCGTACTGCATATAAATGCATACGTCTAATACAATATTATTACTTTATTCAATAAATTTCTTTTGATAAAAAATTTTGCTTATTTACTATAAACTTACATATGTACGAGTTCTTACTTACTTGCACTTAACTCCATATACTCAACAATGATAACGTAAGCAATAATCATAGTAAACCTACATTACGGCGGCAAGACTTCCGCTCTGGTTTAGTGCCGACGAAATGTGTTGTTGTTGGAATTTTTGGAAATGAACTTGGTTGACCAACAATGATATTGTTTATTTGCAGAATATTACTGAATTGAATTTCTGATTATAGTTGCAACATCCTTTTCTGTATATTTTACTAGCTACGACAACTTTGATGTTGTATACAGTCGGGCCTCGATTATTGGGTTGATCGGGTTATCCAGTAACCTCGATTAATCGTAATGACCAAAGATCATTCTATTGTTTTTTGCAATGTTTTCAAATTGTTCGATCAACCACGATTACCTCAATTATCCGTGATGGCAAAATTTTTATTAAGTACAGAAGCAACTAGGAAGCAATGGCTCTGAGTAAAGGGTAAATAAATCAAGCAGAGAGCGCAAAACCACGAAAATTGTGTTAGTTGGATAGATATGCACCACACTTGCAAACAAGCATGTCACTGTAGCAAAATATAATAAACATGTTTACATAAGATGAGCATTACATTAACAAGTGATTAGTTTAATTTTGAAATTTGAGAAGTGCGGGTGGTATTTAGTATGGCATTGCTACCAGTGGTAAAAAAAAAGAAACGTTTTAAATATTGAAGATAACGTTGAAATAATTAACGAGCATTCGAAAAATTAGTGTGAGTGCTAAAATGATAGCTTAAAAATACGAAATTGGGATACAGATCGTTTATGACCTTTTATAAAACAAAAACAAGTTTTTAAAATTTTGTACAGATAGTGATTCGGTGGTGGGATTTCGTAATCGAAAAACTTTAAAGACAGCTGAAAAGACACAAGTACAATTGGCACTTTACGAGTGGTTCAGACAAGACCAATTACAGGACTCATACGAGAAAAGGCTAAAATACACCACACTAAACTAAACATTCGTTCTGAGTGTGAAACTCCAACGGGTTGTTGCAAAATTTTAAGAATAGACATCTACTAAAAAGACTTAATGCTGAAGGAGAAAATTCTTCAACAGACTATATAATTTCCACAATGTTTACAAAACAATGAAAATGAATTGATATCAACGGAAAATTTTTTAATAGGGACGAAATAGGTCTTTTCTGGAAGTGTTTGCGCGAGAGCACTGGGAAAGCTTGGGTAACACAACAAACGTTTTTAGAATGGCTTAAAAAAAAATTGTATTCAAGGTAAAAAGGCAACTTAAGAAAATCGGTCTCACGGATGATAGCAAACTTTTTCTGTTATTGGACAACTGCCCAGTACATCCAGATGTTCTCAATTTTAAGGCTAAGAACGTTACTGTAAAATATTTCCCACCAAATTGTACGTCCTTGATCCAACCGATGCACATTGGTCGATTCCATAAGCCAAAAATAAAAGATTAGAACTCTGAAATTTGCCACTGTATGTATCAAACCTTTTTCCTAAAAAACTAATAAAACTAACGGTAAATACATTTTTGCTCTATCCCATTCGTAGGCGCTACGGATAGCAAGAGAAGTGAGACATTAGAATGTGCAATTAAAATAGCTTAAAAATTTTTATTTTACTTTTATTTTGTTTTGTTTTTCTATGCGCGCACGCTCAAAGGAAAAACAAAATACTCCTGCTTACAGGTACTCATACATAAGTACATAAATACGGAACATTATACCCTACTAGGGTACCACAAATTTTTTCATACCTTCGAAAAAAAAGCATTTTGGTCGGCAGCTCAACCATCTTGTTACGTCTGGTTATTTTCGACGCGCAGCAGCTTTTCTCGGTTTCTTCAGTCAACTTAATTTCGATTTTTTTTACAATATACCTGGTACAACCTCCATTGGTATCCGACCAAGGAGCCCATCAATATACGGTTCTTCCACGCATTTACTGTTCCTCCACTGGTATCCGGCCAGGGAGATTTTTGCTTGTAACCTTTTATTTCAAATACATTTTGTAAAAATCTTGTGCAAATAAATTGCTTAAAGAACTAAAGGGCCGTCATTTGGCCATAATACAAAAAAAGTGTTTTTTATTCTGGAGGGACTCAACAAGTAAGTGCTGGTGTTAACTATGGATGCTTATTATTTAAATGACTTAAGCATCCACCCACTCTACCCGGGAAAACTGGCGTCCCCTAATAAGATAGCTTAATTCACCACAGCTGAAGACACCAACACAACTCACTATACCTACATACCCACTCATCAAAAAGGATGAACAAGTAGAAAACAGAGACTATTCGTTCGCCACATTTCGTCGAGCAGTCATCGCTGATACGTTCGTTCTACACAAGCCGCCCAACCACAACTTTCATACTTTCACTTCTATACTGCGCCGCGGAATTCCCACTTTTTTCGAGCGTCATCGTTCCACCCGCGCCGACAGCGTTCCAACTCTTCTACCTATATATATACATATATTTTCGCAAAACATTTTTCTGTAAACAAATGATATCCTTAAATAAATTTTACCGGTTAAAGAAATTACTTTTTTCCATTTTAAACACTCGCGCGAGTGAATTTTGTTCCCCAATAAATTGGGTCGGTAAGTAACTATGGTCCTTCGAGCCTCACCGAAAGGCACCTTCGGATTTTTATAAATAAATTAAAATTAAATTGTGGTGACAGAAAACAAAAGAAGCTTCGGCAAGAAAGTGCAGTGACACAAAGTGCAGATGCTAACAAAATAAAGCGCAGTGACCCAAACAAAAAGAACAAAACATATGTATGTATGAATTTATGAAGTGATAGAAACAAAAATAAAACATATGTACGTATACAAACAAAAAATATAAGAAAAGTTCAGTGGAACGAAAAAGAAGCTGTAATGACAAACGTTTAATCATTTCAGTAAAACAAAAAGAATTTTTGCCAAAAACAAAAAAATAAAAACGTTTTACCTAAACCACAAACCGGGCGCGAAACCCAAAACATAAAGTAAAAATAAAAACAAAATAAACGGGCGCGAAAAAGCACCAATAAAAAAAACCAAAAGGCCGCGGACATTACAACAAATCTACACAAACACAACAAAATAACAGCAAAAGGAAGAAATCAGCTGGAGCACAGGACGGGAAACAAATCAAGAAGAAGGCACTAAGGCAGTATGAGTACATGCATACACCCAGCAAACCATACCAAACCGAGCACCAACAAACGAGAACAACATACAAAGTGCATTCGGGAACATACCTGCACTTTACCCAGTTCGCTTTTGTGCTCCTCTCTCAATTGCGCAACAATACATACATACACGTCCAATTATTAGGGTGTAACTACATACCTACAAAAGGACATAAAAAATATAATAAATTAAAAGTGCGGTTTTATGAAAAACACAATAATAATAAATAAATAAATTAAATTAAAAATATTCTCAACCTAAAATATAAATAAATAAAAGCTTACAGTTTATTATACTTTACCGGTTCATATATATAAATCAGTTTACACTGAGGAAAGTTTAATTCGTTTTGACAAATATCTTAATACACAAAAAACAAAATTAAATATTTGCTTGCAATTTTTCCAGCACATCTTTTATGTTTAACAAAAATAATAAGCAGGTCTGCATAAGCATAGAATTATAACATAAAAAACAAAACAAGAGAGGCAAAAAATACAAACATATATGTAAGCACCTTTAGCTTTCTTCAATTCCGTCTCCGCGCTCGCTTCTCAGAGCGAACATACATACATATGTAAATATAATGTATTTGAACATGCAATTATACTAAACAAAATCTCACAAAAACCAAAAGTTCAAAGTCCACATTTGCAATTATCCAGCAATACCTCTTGTTCTTTGGCAAACAAAAACAAGCAGGATTGTGGACAAAAAGCTAATTGATCTCTCTAACGAGCTCTCAATTGCTTACGAACAAAGCATAACAAACAATTCGTGCATACTTATGTACAAAGCATATTGATCTCTGCGACGAGCTCTCAATTGCACAAAAACAAGTACATACAAGCAAATTATTAGGGTGTGCCTACCCTAAATAGAAAATACTTAGAATTAATATTGCGGCTTGAAAACAAAGCATATAAAATAAAATTAAAATAAAAAATAAAAATAAAGTTAAATAGCTAGTAAATAAGTAAAGGTATTAAAAAAACAACAAATAATCCGTCTTTTACGAAAAAAAAGTTTATATACATAAAAAGTATTCAGTTCACACTGAGAAACCTATATAATAATGAACACTAACAAAAATCAAAGTACACCTGGAGCTGCACGCTCAAAACAGGTTGCTAGATTTATTTCAGAAAGTGACAGTTTAACAAGATACTGCACTAGATTTGCCTCCTCACCGATTCACGAAAATTCGGAATCGCTACCAGAAATCAAAAGTCAAAATCTTAAAAATTTTTGGACTCGTCTCCAAGCGGCTCACGACGCCATCGTAGAATCTGACGATTCTGATCTACCACAAAATTTTAAATTATCTACTTACGCCATATACGAAAACTGCTTAGACCAGTTCGAAGAAACAAAAGCTATGATCTCCGATCAATTAAAGCTCATTAAAGCAATTGCACCTACTCCACATCCGAGAGTACAGCTGCCACAAATAGAAAGTCAAAAGGCAAGTTCCGGCATCCACCTCGAGGTGCCGCCATGTGACACAGAAACATTCTATGGAGGTTATGAAGAATGGCCGTCCTTCCGGGACATGTTCACGGCCGTGTACATAAACCATCCTGTTATCACAAGCGCAAAAATTGTATCACCTCCGATACAAAACTAAAGAACAAACAGGCGTCATAGTAAAACAGTTCGCTCTTAATGACGATAATTTAATTGTTTTTCGATTCTATCGACACAAAATATTCCCACAGACAGCTGGGACCCCATTATGGTAAACATTTGCACCGCCGCATTACCAGAAAAGTCGTTACTTCTATGGGAGCAATCGCTCTCTTCACGAAAAAAGTGCCCAATGTGGCACCAATTGAGAGATTTTCTCACCACCCAATATGAAATTGCGGAAAGGTTAGAAGAAAATATAATTAAAACTAAGAACATTAAACACGACCAAAATAGAAGCTTAAATAAACCCCAAGCTAGAAGCAAAACCAAATCAAACAGAATTTCTAACAAAACACAAACGTTCACATCCGAACAGAAAAAACATACGTCATGCGAATTATGCAGAAGAGGGCATAAACTTATATCTTGCCAGAGGTTTAAAAACTTAAATATTAACGAAAGGAATACTTTTGTCAGGTCAAAAAAACTTTGCAGAAATTACCTGTCACATGCGCATACATATAAAAATTGCAAAAGCAAATTTAATTGCTTACATTGTCACAAAAGACACCATTCGATGCTTCCTTACGGCAGATATTCCATCTCACCCCAAAGAAGCGCTTATTCACAAAGAACCACGGGTATAATTGCAAAAGCAAATCCCGAAAACCAAAATTCAAACAATTGCCAAGAGACACCATGTTGCTCAAAGGCACAAAAAGTTCAAACGCTGCACAGCGACACACAAAGTGGATGGCTTTAGCCAATAATGAAAAATCGGAAAATTCTGAACAAATCCTAGAGCGGTGGCGGGCTACTAAACGCCAAATTAGTGCATATGTACTAAAACATAAAATATACACAATAGCATCAAAACGTCGAAAAATCGACATTTCATAAATTTTCAAATACATACAATATCAAAAGGAAGTTAAGGGATCACCATACTCCCAATGCGATAAAGTGACGCACTTACACTTACAAAAAGCAAAGGTCGCTCTTATCGCATCTATGCAAGCGCTCCTCATATGGGTGAGTCAGGGAAATCAGCTATACAAAGCATTAAACAATTATGAAGAATTCTGTACTGTACGAATTGAAGCCGTTTGCAAGTCACGCCCATTCTCCCGCAAGATCCCTCTATTGTCACAGTCCTAACACCAGGGCTAAGGAGTACCCATTCTGGCCGTATCTGGCCAGGCGTAGAGTTACTAACCTTCATAAGCCGGGAATAAATAAAAGACAAACAATTGCCGATAACATAGAAAAGGCAAATAATAAACAACCGGTATTGCATACCAATGAAATAATAAATTTAAAATTACTTTTTTACTATAATAATAAATGAAATAATCCCGAAAATGAAGTTGCTTCTCTTAAGCATCTACCCGCATATTAAAATGCACACTCCGTCATCGACTGATACCCAACGCGTACGGTTGTGCTTAAAGTGATTTCAGTGTTTCGCAGTCTTTTTTGAATTATTTTCTCTCCTGTGTTTACAGCAAAGTCAATAACAAATTTTCTTCCATTGGTAAGCCACGTGTGCTTCTACTAATTGTGTATATTTCATTAGCAATAATGCCCCTTGAGGGGCCCCTCTCGGGTAAAACAGGTTCGCCCTGTTATCAAGCCCAAAAGCAAAAAGAAAAAAACCTATATCTATGACTAAAGAATTTTTTCCCGCTTTACCATTAATTAAGAAAGAAACCCCAAGATTTTTGCTGGCAAGTGCATCAAACTCAATAAAACCTTTAAACAAGTATTTTTGCTTTGCTGTGCATAAAGCTTTAAAAGCTATTAGTTCAGAAATCATCAATATATCCGAACTAAAAGACGGAAATTTATTAATCTTTGTTAAAAACGATAATATCGCAAACAAGTTTTGTAAAACAACCACTTTACATGGGATATGTAATGTAAAAATTGAGCTGCATAACAACCTGAATTACTCCAAAGGCACAATCTACGCACCATGTCTTAATGATATTTCAGAAAATGAAATTATTGAAAACCTGAAAGCCCAGGGTGTTGTGTCAGTTTACAAATTTCCAAAATATGTGGATGGCAAACAAGTACCTAGCGGAGTAGTTTTACTCACTTTTGATATATATCAATTGCCTGAGAAATTGGAAGAATCATGGTATACAACTAAAGTACGCCCATACTACCCAAACCCCATGAGGTGTAAAAATTGCCAATTGTTCGGCCACACAGCAAAGCGATGTAATAAAACATGCACCTGCGACTCATGCGCACTCCCTCCTCACTCTCCAGAAGTATGCTCTCGCACTTTGTGCGCAAACTGCTCTGGCAGCCACCCCGCTTCCAGTAAATCTTGCCCAAAGTTTGTTCAATTGAAACAAGTAATAAAGATTTAAACAGATAATAAGTGCTCTATGCGCGAAGCTATCAAAATGCAAAAAATGCAAATACCATCACCTCTTAACGAGACCCCTCTTTCCTTTTCTAATGTTATCCAAAAATCAAACAATACACAACCGAAACAAAATAATAATGAAACCCAAGCAGAACAAATACGTTCGAGCAACAACAACACCGATATTAATATAACGAATGACGAAGCAAAAGAAAACAACGCAAGTTAAACCAACAATTTAAATACCAGTCAAACCACTTTTCCAGTCGATGACTCAACAACAACAACAACTGTCTCAAATTTTATTACCCAACTTACCTCTTCTGTTACTCCCGCTTCCATTTTTCCCCCCTTATCTTTCCTCCCTACAGACTTCCAAATACAAATGAATTAAATATTAAATATTTCAATTAATGAATTTTCTCCTGAAATTGTTGCTTTACAAGAGACGCATCTCCCCGCTAATAAGATAGCGTATTCTCCTAAAAACTACACAAGTTACTTTTCTAATAGCAGTCAAAACACTTCCTGTAAGCAAGGCATTACAATTCTCGTTAAAAACTCCATCAACCATAAACTCATCCCGGTCACTTCTGGCATTTCCTGCTTGGCGTTGGAAATAGACATAGGCTTCAAAATCACTATTGTCAATTGCTACATCCCGCCTCATCAGAACTTTACTAATAGGGACCTTAGTAATATCATCAACACTGTTTCTGCCCCAATTGTTTTGTTAGGAGATTTTAATGCTTAGAGCCCGCTGTGGGGTTCTCCTGCTAGTAATAAAAGAGGAGAAATCATCGAGGACATAATACTTTCTCACAACCTAGTCGTCCTTAGCGATGGATCATCCACTCACTTCTCCACTCATAAAACGTTTACCCATCCCGGCATCACCCTTGCCTTCACACCAATTGCACCCAAACTTTCCTCCAATACACTTCAAGACCTCCCCCAGGCTAAAAACATAAACCCTGAAGCTTCCGCTATTAAAACAATCATCCGATCAGCAGCACATTACTCGATACCTCAGTCCAGTACCAAGCATTTCCATGCTAAATTGCCTTATTGGTCAAATCTCCTAACAATTTTAAGGAACAATAAACAAACATTATGGTCCAAATACAAACATTCCAGAACTGACAATAATTTCATAAGCTATAAAAATGCGAACGCGGTGTTTAGAAACGAATTAAAATCTGCCAAACGAAAAAAAAAATTTGGTCAGACATTAAAATTCTTACAGGCTCCTCACAACGATCCAGTATACCATTTATACATTCAGCCCAAGGTCCTATTTATAACCCTCAAGACATTGCTCCGAAGTTTGCGGACACATGGTCAGATAATTCCAACAGTCATAATTTTCACAATGATTTCAACACCTTAAAAAGCCAAACAATCTCTGAAAACTACAATAACCCATTTCCCTCGCAAAGAGCCGTCCAAGCAGATGCTCCCATCACACTAAGTGAATTCGATGTAACAATTGCATCGATGACATCCTTAAAAATCTCCCTCGATCCCTTAAAATTCGTATAATTTCTCTTTACAATAAAATCCTCACGAGGGAATCTATCCACAGGAGTGGAAGACAGCTTCCATCCTTCCCATCCCCAAGCCCAATAAACCTACTTCTCAAATAGAAAATTATAGACCCATATCCTTACTTCCTTGCATGTCCAAAATTCTGGAGAAAATAATATCTGTAAGAGTTATGCGGTTTGCCAAAGCAAACGCTTTTATAAAACCCCAACAATTTGGCTTCCAAAAAGGTTTAGGAGTAACTGACACTCTGTTATTTTTCGAACACTATGCCTCTACGGCTTTGTCAAACCGAAATCACGTTTCTGTGCTAAGTTTAGACTTTGAAAAAGCATTTGACAGGATTGGACCTCACATGGTACTCAGGGAACTTAAAAAATGGAATGTTGGCGAAAAACTATATAATATAATAAAATCGTTTTTGAACCACCGAAAATTTTTTGTTATTGCCAATAAGCATAAATCCGGCCTACACGATCTGTTTAATGGTATTCCACAGGGATCACCTCTTTCTGTTGCATTATTTACCATTGCGTTCAATGAAATAAGTACAATTATAAGTTCTAGTGGAGCTGTCAAACACTGAATCTATGCCGATGATGTTTTAATATTCTCTCAAACTCATGATCTAAACCAAGTTAAACACATATTTTTAAACATATTGAATAAAATAAGTAATTGGTCAAAAATTTCAGGCGCTAGTATATCGCCTAGCAAATGTAAAACTTTTCACATATGTCGGAAACAAAAGTGCTCCTTTCCTAATATATCCTTTTCAAACGTTGATCTCCCACATACTAATAAATTAAGAATCTTAGGACTTATATTCGACAATAAATTAACTTTCAAAGAGCATTGTAAATATGTTAGAGTAAGTCTTTTTTCTAGACTGAATATAATTAAATTCTTATCTTCTAAATACTGCTTAGTACATACAAATACTCTTGTCAATATTACAAAAGCTGTAATATTATCTAAAATCGACTTCGGACTTTGATTTACGGACATTGCGCTAATACACACATTAAGCTCTTGAACGCACCCTACCACGCAGCAGTCAGAAGAAGCATTCGCGCCTTCCCAACGTCACCAATTAAGGCAATTCTATCTGAAGCTGGATTACCACATATAAACTACCGGACCATGCGTAACACCATGATGCTTATACCGAGGCTACTTTACTGTAGAAATGAATTAATTTTTTCGCAAATCAATCGTTCTATACGAAATCTTAAGACTAGTCGTAAGCCGTCTACTATTATGCGTTGCTTAAGTCTAGCTCAACAGCTGAACATCGTAACCACTCCATCACTCCTTAAAACCTCAGGGTATCCTCCAACTGCGCTTCCGAATTCATCACTCATCAACATCCTACTTAAGTACCCAAAATATTCTACCAGCAGTAATGAATACAAACAAATGTTTAATGCGGTATTAGAGGCCTTAAATGATGATTGGATCTTCTATTATACGGACGGATCTAAGTCAGACACCAGCACAACGTTTGTTGTGACAAACCAGCTAGGTGTTACTATTATGGTCGGTTCCTTGCCATCCTACTGCTCGGTATTTACTGCCGAAGCAACCGCAATATTTGAGGCAGTACAATTTGCTTCCCGAATGGGAAATAAATGCGTTATATGTACCGACAGTAGATCTGCAATTGAAGCTATATTTAATACCAATAATGCATCTTTAATATCCAATATTCGTAGCATGCTATTGCAAAGCAATAACTGTATAAAAATAATGTGGGTGCCTAGCCATATCGGAATTCATGGCAACGAAATTGACGATAAAAAAGCTAAAGAAGCTTCTAAACAACCACTTCACTTCTTTGACTATTTCACCGATAAAGATATGCGCAGACTAGTTGAAACATACGTAAATGCAATCCAAGTAAGAGAATGGAGTAATCACCACTACAAAAAATTTAATCCTGCGGGAACAAAGCCGTTATACCCAGGAAAAGCGACTTGTAAAAATATAAGGACATTTATAAGACTTCGAATAGGACACACAACTGCTACACATGCTCACATCTTAAATGGCGTAAATAAACCAAATTGCGTGTTCTGCGGATCAAATGATGTCACAGTTATACACCTCCTCGATACCTGCCCGGCACTTCAACGAATCAGAGCTAATGTTTTTTCTAACAAAAAACCTTCTTCATATCTAGAACGGACTGATGACAGTAACATAGAAATTATATCTAAATATATTTCGCTTTGCAAATTAAATATTTAGTTTAGTCACATACATGTACCCATTTATTTTTGCTTTGAAATTTATCTTTTTTATTTTATCTAAATTTACGTTACATACATATATAAATCGATCTCAAATGTGAATATAATAGACTAAGATTTTAATACATAAGCTGAAGGCCCTGGCAGCCAGTGCTTTATATCTATAAATGGAACGATTATTTATAATTATTTCTCTTTTAAATAAAATAAAATAAAAATAAATAAAAATGCACACTCAAATACATGTGGTATGTTTGAAACCAAAATCCGTTCTCTACACACATGGATAAATATGAGTATACTACAAATCCATTAAGGAATACTTCTGCTGTCAGAACGTATTCCGCGCTTCGGCTACTCTACCGAAATAAATGCAACAGCATATACATACATAAATAACTTAAGCATCCATCCACTTTACCCGGGAAAACTGGCGCCCCCTAATAAGATAGCTTAATTCACCACAGCTGAAGACACCAACACAACTCACTATACCTACACACCCACTCATCAAAAAGGATGGACAAGGAGAAAGCAGAGACTATTCGTTCGCCACATTTCGTCGAGCACTCATCGCTGATACGTCCGTTCTACACAACCCGCCCAACGACAACTTTCATACTTTCACTTCTATACTGCGCCGCGGAATTCCCATTTTTTTCGAGCGTCATCGTTCCACCCGCGCCGACAGCGTTCCAACTCTTCTACCTATATACATACATATATTTTCGCAAAGCATTGTTCTGTAAACAAATGATATCCTTAAATAAATTGTACCGGTTAAAGAAATAACTTTTTTCCATTTTAAACACTCGCGCGAGTGTATTCTGTTCCCCAATAAATTGGGTCGGTAAGTAACTACTAATTAATAACTTAAATTGCAATATAAAAACGTGTTTAATCTCCGTAAAACAAACTGAATATTCAGAAAAAAGGTACACATACATATATTTAATAACAAGGTGGTTTTTATGTAATAATCTGTTACAAGTGACCTTTTGAGTAGTATGATTTTTTTAATACCTCAGTTTAAGTTACATAAAAAGTTGTGATCCCTGTGTCGCCTTCAAATGAGTCAAGTTTGTTTATATTAGTTAACGTTTTCTAAATCTAGGTTTTTTATTCAGCTGCCGCCTTTTAACCCGTGCCAAACGAAATAAGGATAACGATTTAAGGGCATGCACCTGGAATGTCCTATCCCTTAATAGGGAAAGTGGCGCTGTCCAGCTGGTTGAGGTTCTTGTGAAAATAAAGCCCGACATCACCGCCGCCGAAGGAATACGATGGACGGCGAGTAGGTCCTTGTGGCATTCATCAACAAGATCGATCATGTTGTAATAGACGGAAGACACGTCTCCCATGTTTTAGACGTGCGTGTGCTCTGCGGTCGTAACATGGACTCGGACCACTATTTTGTTGCAACCAAGATTAGCACTTGACTCTGTGCAGCAAAATACGCACGTCAACAAACACAAGGATGCTGATTCCGCTCCCATACGATATCTGAGAGTATTTTGAATACCAATTTACCGTCTGAAGAACAACAAAGCGGCGGGAGCCGATGGATTGCCGGCCGAGCTATTTAAACACGGCGATGAAGAACTGATTAGGAGTATGCATAAGCTTCTTTGTAGAATATGGTCGAACGAAAGCGTGCCCAACGATTGGAATTTAAAGATGCTCTGTCCAGTCCACAAAAAGGGAGACCCACAATCTGCGCCAACTACCCATGGGAAAAGCCTCCTCAACATCGCGTATAAAGCTCTATCGAGCGTATTGTGTGAGAGATTAAAGCTCACAGTCAACAAATTGATTGGACCTTAACAGACATGGCAAATAAACAACGGACCAGATATTCATCACCGCTGAAAAAATAATCGACACACACGACCTCTTCGTGGATTTCAGAACTGCCTTTGACAGCACGATATCTGAATTTGGTATTCTCGCAAAACTAATACGGCTGTGTGAACTGACGTTGAGCAATACTTAAAGCTCCATCAGAATCGGGAAGCACCTCTCCGAGCCGTCCGAGCGTTATCAAGCAGGGTTCCTCTCTTGGAGAAAATAATTCGAGCTGCAGAACTAAATAGGGAAAGTACTATCTTTTATAAGACGCTAATAAGATTGATATCCTTAGCCTAAACAATTGTGTTAGTTCTGCTTACTCCAGAATGGATAAGAAAGGTAAAAAAATGAGTCTGTTGGTGAAGGAGGGCAAGACGGAATATCTCGTGTCATCAAAAAAATAGTAGTCGCACTCGCGTCGTAAGAAATTTCGTCTATCTTGGAACCAGTATCAACAGCAACACCAATGTCAGCCTTGAAATCCAACGCGGAATAACTCTTCTTTGGACTAAGTACGCAATTGAGAAGTACAGTTCTCTCTCGACGAACAAGGATCAAACTCTATAAGTCACTAATTATTCTCGTCCTGCTACATATATGTTGCATAAGCATGGACGTGAAAAGAAGAAGTAGAAGAAGATCTCCACTCCGCTGGCTACACTTGGTATCTCGAATTGGCCAAAAATTGCTAAAAGAAGACGCGATTGCCGCGCTGCTGTTTACTCGGCTGTAACTGCGCATGAGGAGTCTACGTTGTTAAAAAAAAGAAAAGTAAACTCTCTCAAAATAAAAGCTACAGGTGTCCTAGAAATTTCCCTTCTTCTCTGGGGAATTGTTTACCTAATTTTAATCTTTTTTCATATATTTAATATATCTTACGAATTGACCAATATTTTCGGTAAAAGTCAGCCGTTTGTTATTGAATTCGAGTTATATAAGCCCTGTTTAGGTATATTTAATTTAAGTCTTCCAGATTGCATTGAGATCACATCATAACAATTTATACTAAGGTCGACCAGATATGTAAAAAATATTCACAGAAATGCCTGTGGGTACTTCTAATAAATTTCGAAAGCATCAAATATTACTTTCTGAACACCTATGATTTATTTCTTGTTTAATTCGTGAATATTCGTTTTTATTATCATTTTAGTGATGGCATTTATGATGACGATTCTTGTTCTTCAGACACAGTTAACCACGCTATGCTTGTTGTGGGCTACACCAAACATTATTGGATCCTCAAAAATTGGTGGGGCGAAATGTGGGGAGAAGATGGTTACATGCGCTTAAGAAGAGGTAAAAATTTATGCGGAATTGCTAATTATGCGGCATATTCTACTGTTTAGGACTTTTGAATTTGGATCCTGTAACTGAAAATTATTCAAGATAAATAAAAACAAATACACAACAAAACGAAGACAAGTCCTGTACTGCTTTCGATAAGAAATAAAGCTCACTTTTCTTATATTATATATTTAAATGTATTTGTGATTAGTTCAAAAGATGAACAAATGGCCTCACACTGATTTCTTAATGGTGCCACTTTATGGAATAAAATATATATAAACAAGTAAGAAAGGGCTAAGCTCGGGTGCAGTCGAACATTTTATACTCTTGTGACTGATATTAGTAATATAGGGGATAGGCCAAATTTTTGCTCAAATTTATATATTTTAGGTACAAAGGTACAATGTTATGTATAAATCGCGCTCTCTTATATTCATTGGGATAACCCACATATTATCGGCCAATACGTGGTACAAAATCACCCGGAAGTTCAAAAACCTTTAAATTAAGTATATGGGGGATTCAACCCATTTTTGAAACACAGACATACCATTCCATTATAATAGAAGGGTTATCCCTTAATTTCAGTTATAATATATTATATATCACACATTGACCGACATTTTCCATCAAAAGTCAACAGCAGGAACCGGGATCTAAATTTCGGTACCTAGAGACTTGAACACTGTTTATTGAATCAAAACAATTCTAGGTCATAAAGTGGCACACACTTAAGACATTATTCGTCTAAAGCCTTGATTTGTGAACTAGAAACTTAACGAATAAAATGGAATTTAAAATTGTGCTATGTGGGAAGTAGACGGGGTTATTGTGCGATTTCGTCCATTATTACAATCTGACATAAAAATGCAAAACAAATGCCAAGTACTAAATTTAGTAGAAATCGGTTGGTCGTGTCGCGAGAAATGCGATTTCACCAAAACGTGGGTGGTGCCATGCCCATCGCTCAATTTTCACATCGATTCCCATAAAAATATCCCCTACCATCTCGGTGGCTAAATTTAATATCTTTGGCTTATTTAGTTATTGATTTATAGCGCTTTTAATAGTTTTTAACAGTAATTTATAGAGTTTAGTAGTTTTTAATGGTTATCCTCCGATTTCAACCATTTTAACACTGTTGGGAGAACTTCTTAAAAGATTTGTGCTCACCAAATTTGGTTGTTATAGCTTAAGTGGTTTACTAGATATCAACATTAAACTTGTTAGAGGGCGGGGCCACGTCCACTTTTTCAAAAGTTCTTGGAACTGTGCCCTTTGCTACGGCGATCCGCTATACTAAGTTACAGGTTTATATCTCAATTTAGTCCTTAGCTATGACACTTTATGTGTTTTTTTTTTTTTTTGTACTAATAAACCTATATACCAAGTTTCGCAGACAGACAGTGTTTTCCCAAAAACAAATGGAACGCTACAAGAACTTAGCAAAAATATCTCACGAGTAAAGAAGACAGCCAATAGATAGATTTTTTTTACACTAAAGAAAGCACAAACAGGAAGATTCAGAAAGAATATTAGAAAATATTGGGCCAGCAGGCACAAATCAAAACAATGTAGGAAGAAACCACAGTGAAGGTGGGGACCAGGGTGATAACACCACGAAAGAAGACACAATATTATAGAAGCGATTCGTTCAGAAGTTAAAGAACTCTTTGACAAAACATCGATAAAACCATCAGATCGGCTAATGCAGGCACCCAAGTAGCAGTGATAAGTCTTCCTATGCAAGAAGCAAAATACTTGAAGAAGTACGTTAGATGACTGAAATATGACGATGGTGTGCAACAATCTGGAAGACAAAAGTCGTTGTTGTTTTTACCGCAAATGGTGTATGAAAGTATGTAATATTGAGGTAGCAATAATTTGTGAACAATACAAAAATAAAAGCACTAACAAGTGGATTTCAGATACCACACCAAACTAAATGATATGAACATGTGGAGACAAAACGTTTCAAGACAAATCACTACAACTGAGACATACCGCCAAGTATACCAAACAACTTTCCAGAGACGAAGGGAACTGCTTAAAGCCTCCTCTGTTTATCAGGACTAGATGCTGTCCTGATAAATACAGGAACAAAGAAAATAATTGGCGTGGCTTTATTATTGACATATCTTTTAATATCAAAGCCTTAATCCGATTAACGGACTGGTGGGTGTGCAACATATATGTATTTCAGTCATACAATAAAGGAGCGTTCTGATATGAGCGCTAACACGCAAAGTACAGAACTAAAAAATATATATTTTTTGTATTTCTAATACGGAAGAATATTAATTCGCACATTAAGCGGCACCGTTTGTCAAATCGCGTTTGTCACCACTCACTCAGATTTCACCATCCTACTCGTAAGGTTCTAGTTTATTGTGTTCCAAAATATTATTTAATAAAAAACTGTTATTTGTTACAAAAGTATAATTCAATAAAATCTATTATATGTATATAAAAATATTACTTTTAAAAATTGCTAATATATTTATAAATCAAAGCATTCGATTCTGATTTTGAGTTAGCTTAAGAAAATTTCAAATACATTGAAGACAATTTTTATAATTACTACAGTATATCGAGACTAGCAACCTTGCGTTGTGAGAGAGCAATCAGCTGAATCGTTCCTTCGGGGAAAACGCCAAGTTGTTGGATATTCTACGGTCAGTGGACGGTAGAAGCGTTGTTGGGTAATTATTTACATTGCGCTCTCATAAGATTCATTTGTGTATATGCGTTTGAAGAAACAGTGGTTCAGAAACTGAACTTATTATAATTTAAATGTGCCGAAATGTTATCAGTGAGTAGAAGCAAAGTCAGGAAAGCTCTAACAGCATACAATGTCTGCTATGTATCTATATAATAGATCTGCAGTACTATATTCTTTTAAAAAATAAGTTTGCGCAAATTTCAGACCGAATTACTTTTTATAAAGATCTTTGTTTAAAGAAATGTCCTTGTTTGAAACTTTTTTCTTCGAAAATTATATCTGTGTTTGGAAGTACCTACACTTGTGAACAATTTTTTTCAATAATGAAATTAAACAAACATATAATAAGAAGTAGGTTATCTAATTTAAATTTTGTAGCTACAGCAAATGAGATTAAACCAAAAATAGTATTTATTATGTCAAATAAACTAAATTAAATGCTTTTATAAAGACACATTAAAAAAATTATTGCTAAAATAAAATATTTACTATACTTTTTTTTTATTTGTCTTACATTTTAAAAATTTATAGTAGTTACTGTTCACATGAGCTATGAGCGTTCTGCAGCATCCCACATCACATCACCACACATCACATCATATCACGTCACAACACCTCATCACACAACAGCTCACAGCATACCCCAATACACACACACGCATCAGACACCGATCACTACTACAACACTGCAACACAACAACCATACGATCATCAACGAGACGACTCGTAATGTTAGCCAATATTCACCACCCAAACCATCAAAAGGGATTGACCCGACCGGGATTGGCTCCTTACCGTTTCATCCGTGAAGAAAGAGAGTCGTCCGCGAATTTAAATTGTATCAGCATTCTTTTTGCATTTTTTCACTTGTGCTACCGCAAAAATCACCGCAATCTCCGTTTTAATAAACCGCCAAGTGACGGGAGTGACGTGACACAGCAAGTTCGCCAACCGTGTACCACCGTGGGTTTCGCGAAAAACCCAAACAAAATATACATATATTTAATAAACCTAATAAACCTTTTATAAAGTGTGTGGAAATCAGTGTGTTTTATTTCCCACCTCAGAATTATACTGCAACCCGTAAGTATACTAGTGGCATACGTGAACAAATGGTCCTTCGAGCCTTTCAGAAAGGCACCTAAGCAAAATATAAAACAAAAAATTTAAAAAACTTCCTGGTGAAAGTGCGCAAGTGCAGTGAAGCTCAAAATTCAGAAAATAAAATATAACAAAACATTTAAGTGAACATAATATCACAAAGTTAAAGTGAACAAACACATATGTTACAGTGAAGAAAAAAAAAAGGAAACATCTCAGAATCACGGAAAAGTGACGTGCAAAGATACATAAAAGAAATTGAAACATAAAGTGAAAAAAAAAACCTACTAACATCAAAGCGGGCGCGGCAATAATACAACAAAGTTTGTCAAACATAAAACCTAAAATCGGGAACGGGCGCAAAATAAACCAAAAACCAAAACAACAAAACTAACCCATACTAACATTAAAACCGGGCGCGGTAAAATTACAAAGTGCAACAAACATACAAACATTACTCTAAAATAGCAAACATATGTTAATACACAAATCACAATTACCATAAATTCACGGGAGACTACACCAACAAACAACAAAGTTAAAGAGAGCAAATCATCAGGGACAGCGCTGGACGTACATAAGAGGAGAAAAAAAGAAAAACTGAATAGAGAACAGTAAGAAACAAAGTAAAGGTTCAATGACCCAAAACCCTTGGCGGAAATAAAAGTGAGTCCGTTCCATATTTACTTTGTTATATATAAAAATATCTAAATTCAATTTTTATGCACATATATATGTATGTATGTTAAGGTACAGTTTTGACGGTATTTCGGGACACCGTTAACTGTTCATAACAGTTCGATATATGTATATCTACAAAAAATAATAACTGCAAAAAAGTACAGTACCCGCTTTTTGCTTAGCTTGTGTCGTTAGGCACCCGATTATAAGTTCAAAAAAAAAAAAAAAAAATTTTCTTAAGTCAAGTATATCTTGCAATAATTCTTGCGATACCCCTTGGGCTATAAATAAAAGCAACAAGCAGGATCGCTCAAACCCTAAGCAAAGGCGGAAGATACTAAAAGAAAACGAAATACATATATACATACATATATAAAAAGGAAAACATACATATATATAAACATATTCCCCTAAAATTGCAAGTCTTCCGTTTAATATACAGATGTACATATTTACATACATATATGCATACACAATCATATGGTACATACATACATAACATAATTTAGCATAAAGCTAGAACACATAATAATACCAAACTACCTGCTTGGATGTAAAAATCGCTTAGAGCATTCAAGCAAAGGTAGGTAATAAGAAAAACAAAAAAAGATAAAGAAATAATAGAGAAAAAAAAGGCATTACATTTATGTACATATGTACCTATGCGCCGGTAAACATATGCAACTCCCGTGCGACATACATCAACTAATATACATAATTATAAATATATAAACATACATATATTATTTATTTCAATTTTCTTTTTCTATTTTCTAATAATAGTTCACATTTGAACTACTATTCAACACATATATATACATAGATCATTACATAAATATATGTATTTATAAACATATACATATTATATATTTCTATTTTTTCCGCGCGTTTATACATTTATGTGCGATTAGCGAAGTGTTATATGTTACACTTTTATAACATATATACATACATATTTAGCGAATTGATAACTACAAGGGATACGAGAAAAGCTAAACAAAAGCAAACGTATAAAGCATATGCATATGCAAACATATGGTAATAAAACATATATACATACAAACAGTTTTACGTATTTTATTTTTCTTTCGCGTTCTTGATTCGTGCAGATACAATTATACAAAATAAGCGCGAGTGAACTGAAGATACTTTGATACACTTTAAAAAAAAATTTTTCAGTCACATTAAAAAAAAAAAAATCGAACTTTTCCAAACAAAAAAAAAAAAACAGAATAGAATCTTTGCGGTAGCGAAACGAAAATTTGATAACATAATATATTTTACAAAATATATATATTTTTTCAAAAATAAATCTTCTATTAACAAAATTTTTAATTTATACTTTTTCTATTTGACTACATTGCTGTATCAATATTAATTTTGAAACAATTATTTAATTGACAAAGCTTTAAGCTAAAAGCTACAAACTATATTCAAATTAATGCAATCTGACAGATCAAGAGAGGTTAAGCCAAAAACACCTCTATCATTAGAAATTCCTAAAATGGCTGATGAAGATAAGCCACAAGGCACACCTGCAGAAGCTACACGCTCTAAGCAGAGTATAAAACAAAAAAAGATCAAAAGATCAGACAATATCTAGATTCATCACTGAAAGTGACAGTTTTATAAGATATTGTACAAGATTCCAAGCTTCCCCTATTACTGACATCACAGAATCAGTTTTAAATATAAAACTAGAAAGTGTGAACAATCTCTGGGCTCGCCTTCTGGCAGCGTACGATACAGTACTATATACTGACGACGCAGAACTCCCAGAAAACGCAAAAGCTTCGGCGACAGCCAAATGTGATAACTGCCGCGATCAGTATGAGTTAACAAAGGGAATGATAAATGAACAAATAAGTTTAGTAAGGCCAAGTAGAGCCACTACTCCCCCTCCCAGAGTAGTTAAAACACCAAAAGAAGACCTAGATAAAGGCATGTATCTAAAGGTACCAGCTTGTGATACTAAAGTTTTCAATGGATGTAATGACCAGTGGCCGTCCTTCCGGGACATGTTCACTGCCGTTTATATAAACCATCCTAAACTCTCACAAGCACAAAAGTTATACCATCTAAGGTATAAAACAAAAGGGGAAGCAGGCAGTATCGTCAAGCGATTCGCTTTAAATGACGAAAATTTTAAGCTGGCTTGGGAAGCACTAGTCGAAAGATACGAAAATGGAAGGGTTATGATAGAAAACCCAATAAAAACATTATTACATCTACCAAAAATTCAAAAAGAAACGAGCCAGGAAATTCAAAATTTATACTCGACAGTGACTAATTGCATATCACTGTTAAAAACACAAAATATCTCCACAGAATCGTGGGACCCCATCATAGTAACTATTTGTGCAGAAACACTCCCTGATGCTGCGTTACTAAGATGGGAACAATCACTTGTGGAAAGAAAAAAAATGCCCACATGGGAGCAAATGAAAGCATTCCTCACTGCTCAATACGAGATAGCTGAGCGAATTGACAACAAAAATATAAATCTAAAAAGTCATCAAAATGACTCAAGTAAAAACTTGTTCAAACCTCAAGCCAGCAACAATATGCAATACAATAGACACGTTAATAAAAGTCACACTTTCGTGTCAAACCAAACTAATAAATGGCAACCAGTATGTGAAATTTGTAAAGGAGGTCATAACATAAGATCTTGCGAGAGATTTAAAAAATTATCCGCATCTGACAGAAACAATCTTGTCAGACAACATAAACTTTGCATCAACTGTCTGTCGAATGCTCATACGACAAAAGACTGTGAAAGCAAATTTAATTGTGTGTACTGTCAACGAAGACATCACTCACTGCCTCATATTACGAACTTTCAAAATATGAAGCAAAATCAATTTCATAAAACCACCGGGTTAGTCACTACAACCAAAAGTGATAATCCCGAAATCTTAAATCCCGAAAAAAGGGAAGAACAACCATGTTGCTCTAAAGCAGCAAAAATTCAAGCGCTTCATTCAGAAAATGAAAGCAAAATACTTTTACCCACTGCGGTCATCACCATAGCACATAAGGGTGATTTATTCAAACTAAGAGCACTAATAGATCAAGGATCTCAAAGATCTTTTATATCATCAAAAGCTCAAAATCGGCTCAAATTGCCAATAAAACATTCAAATTTCCAAATCTCGGGAATGGGCGGAAGAATTATCCAAAATTCGAACAAAATATGCCCAATTACGATAGTATCTCCAAATGCGGATATTAGAATAGATGCGCAAGTTATCGTTCTACCGCAACTTACCAATTTGCTTCCAAGCTATGAAGTAAATAAAATACACTGGGAAAAATGCTCACATCTTAAATTAGCAGATCCCAATTGTCATACCCCATCACAAATCGACATATTATTAGGCAGTGACTTAATACCTCAAATAATTCTTGAAGGTATTGAGAAAATCTCCAATAAATTGTTAGCCCAAAATACAATCTTTGGGTGGATTATAAGTGGCCAAGTCCCTGAAAAAATCAATTCTTTCACCACACAAGTGGAAAACATTTCAAACGAATTTTTAAATAATCAACTTAAAAAATTTTGTGAAATAGAAGAATTACCCCAAATCACCCAGCTTTCAGAAGAAGACCAGGCATGCGAAGCCTATTACAAATCCACAATGCGATTACCTTTCAAACCAACTTTCCCAGAAAACATTGCTCTAGGCCACTCTAGAATATCAGCAGTCCAGCAATTTCTAAGCCTGGAAAAAAGCCTGATAAAGAAAAGTGAGCTTAAATCGGCATACGATAATGTGATGGACGAATATCTTGGCCTCAATCATATGGAAGAAGCTGTACCATATGAAAAAGTATCTAAAGGTAGATATTTATCTTTTTATCTGCCACATCATGGGGTAATAAGACCTGATAAAATTACAACAAAAGTACGAGTGGTTTTCAATGCCTCAAAGTGTACGAGCTCAGGCAAATCACTCAATGATGTACTATACACAGGGCCAACATTGCAACCTGATCTCATGTTGCTAATTCTAAATTGGCGCATGTTTAAATACATTTTCAATAGGGATGTAGAGAAAATGTACAGACAAATTCTAGTACATGAAGATGACCAAGATTTCCAGCGTATAGTCTTCCGCAAATCAAGTAATAGTCCAATCAGCGACTATAAACTTAAAACCGTCACCTTTGGCATCAATTGCACACCCTAAATGCAACAAATTTGCCTTTAGCATCTTCTGTGTTGCAAACACAAACATACGTGGACGACATACTATCAGGTAGCCACAGTCTGTCCTTAGCGTGCGAATCACTATCTCAAGTGATCAAAGCACTAAATTCAGCGGGATTCCCCTTAAAGAAAATTACTTCAAATCACCCTGATATAATAAAAGACATTAAAAAAGAAGGCTTATTAGATACAGACTTCCTTAAATTTGAAAAGGCTAGTACAACTAAAACTGTAGGAATTCAATGGAATGCGATAACAGATCAATTCTCATATACAATTGAGTCAATATCTGCAATGTCCGCCATTACAAAACGCCAAATACTTTCCTCGGTGGCAAAACTTTTCGACCCCGCAGGATGGCTTTCGCCAATAATGATGGTAAATTCACTCCTAACATTAACGCAGAATTACACGGTTTATGTGATGCCTCTGAAAAGGCGTATTGCGCAACAGTGTACGTACGCACTCAGTACGATAACAAAATATCTTCACACCTCTTGGTAGCCAAAGCCAAAGTTGCACCTTTGAAGACACTCAGTCTGCCACGGCTTGAACTGAATGGTGCTCTTCTGTTAGCAAAATTAATTTCCATAGTCCAAACCCATCTCAAATTAAAGGATCATAAAATGTATCTTTGGTCAGATTCAGAGATAGTTTTAGCATGGTTAGAAAAACCACCCTATTGCTGGAAGACCTATGTATCTAACCGAATATCCCAAATTCTAGACTTAGTTGGTCCAGCAAAATGGCAACATGTTGCAAGTGCAGATAACCCAGCGGATCTTGGGACAAGAGGTTGCAAGCCACTGCACCTCACCAGCACTACACTCTGGTGGAATGGTCCAACATGGCTAACAGAATCACAAGAATTCTGGCCAAAGTCTCCCGCCCGTAATATAATCCCGCCGGAAAGTCGGAAAATTGAAAATTTTCATATCACTCCAGAAGAGGATGATATTCTCCATCGATTTTCGTCATGTGCTAGAGCACTAAGAGTAGTCGCTTACATGCACAAATCCATTCAAAGACTTAAACTAAAAATGAAAGGAGTAACAAATGATCCTTGCGTACAACTAACGCACTCCGACTTGCAACATGCCAAGGTCAGTCTAATATTATATACACAAACTCGCTATTTCAGCAAAGAGAAATCAAAGTTGCTCGAAAAGCGACCTCTCGAAAAGGGAAGCTCACTTCTCGTATTAAATCCATTCTTGGCTTCTAAAGGATTAATAAGGGCAAATGGAAGATTGGCGAACTCCAGCCTTAGTTATAACGAACGACATCCCATCATTATTCCAGAGAAATCCCGTTTTACTTACCTATTTCTAGCATATTTGCACCATCTTACACTGCATGGTGAGCATCGCTTAATGCAACAAATGGTCCGTCAAGAATTTTATATACCGCGACTAAAGCCACAAATCAAAAGGACGATTTTCATGTGTAAACCATGTACCATGTACAAACACAAAATGCGTACGCAGATCATGGCAGCTTTACCACCTGAACGCTGCAACTATGCTCTACCCTTTACCATCACTGGGGTTGATTTTGTTGGACCTTTCCAGATAAAGGCCTCCATGTTAAGGTCTTCTTCATTTAGAAAAGGGTATGTGGCTGTCTTTGTATGTTTTACGACAAAGGCAGTACACCTTGAGCTTTGTTCAGATCTGACTACTAATAATAAATCAATTCCGCTAATTCGAAATTAACACGCGTTATAATCCGTACACAAACAAAAAATAAATTCAAACAAGCGCGTTGAAGACCAACTTATTATACATATACGTATGTATAGATATGTAGCTACAACAACTACATTCTAATATTATAAACAAAATCAATTTAATTACAATTTTATATTCCCATAGAAATGGACGTAGAGGAGACCCAAACCGCCTCCAACACCGTAAGGTCCGAAATCGCTATACCCAAAGCGTCGGCTGCACCTATTGCTGCTCCAAGGACCAGGGTTATGCGACCACCGCCATCCGCCGAAGCAGTCAGGGAGATGAGAGAAGAGCAGCTATTGGAGCCACAGGGGCCTCCATGTTGCAGCCTGTGCCATCGCCCTCACGCCCTGAAACGATGCTCCATTTTTAAGAGCATGAAGCCCGCTCAACGAAAACAGGTTGCAAGAGCCCATGGGTATTGCATGACCTGCCTGGCAGATGACCACGCCACCATAGAGTGCTGGGCCGACGGCGCCTGTCAATATTGCCAGAGGCCCCATCACACTCTATTCCATCGTTTTCCGCGCCGAGCCAATCCGTCGGAAAGTAGCACCAACACACGTACCAGACCACGCAGTGATGCTATCCGGCGTCGACGAAGCAGCCAATCAACCACAACGCGTACACGGCCATCTCCGCCACGCCACGCTCATCGTCAGCACCAAAGACGCTCAACAGAGTTGAGCGCTGTACTCAGTACACTACAACAGCTGCAACGGCTCCTAGCCGATTAATTCGCCTAGGGGGGCCGGGATGTTCACATGAGCTATGAGCGTTCTGCAGCATCCCACATCACATCACCACACATCACATCATATCACGTCACAACACCTCATCACACAACAGCTCACAGCATACCCCAATACACACACACACGCATCAGACACCGATCACTACTACAACACTGCAACACAACAACCATACGATCATCAACGAGACGACTCGTAATGTTAGCCAATATTCACCACCCAAACCATCAAAAGGGATTGACCCGACCGGGATTGGCTCCTTACCGTTTCATCCGTGAAGAAAGAGATTCGTCCGCGAATTTAAATTGTATCAGCATTCTTTTTGCATTTTTTCACTTGTGCTACCGCAAAAATCACCGCAATCTCCGTTTTAATATACCGCCAAGTGACGGGAGTGACGTGACACAGCAAGTTCGCCAACCGTGTACCACCGTGGGTTTCGCGAAAAACCCAAACAAAATAAACATATATTTAATAAACCTAATAAACCTTTTATAAAGTGTGTGGAAATCAGTGTGTTTTATTTCCCACCTCAGAATTATACTGCAACCCGTAAGTATACTAGTGGCATACGTGAATAGTTACAAAGAAATTTAGAATTGTTAGGCAATTTTACAGTGATTACCCACAATGCAACTTCCCATATATGCGCGCGCACTTATTTGTAAACATGGTGTGGTAAATACGTTGCTCTCCTTTGTAAATATAGAGCGGTAAAATACGTTGCTCTCACTTCCCTTTTCATGTGTGCCCACGATGATCCCATCACCAAGCCCTCAAAATGTGCACTCGTGCCCGAACGGGCAAAATGCCAATGATGGCTAATATGCCCACCTCTGCTCTACAGTATCCCTTAATGTTTGCAATGAAGGAAAAAGGTTATTATTTGACCATTCCTCAGCAAAGTACAGCGTTTAACAAAACAGTGACGTGTATGCAATTATATGCATGGTTGATGGTTAGAGCTAATTGCGAAAACAGTATCAGAAAGATAGAATTACATATGTATATATGCCGTAATCAACAAGGACTAAAGGCTAACCAATGCATTCAAGTGAAATGTTATGTGGCAAGTGTGAGTTTGCAGAATCGGTGTTTATCACACTGTCATTTGCTGTTTTGGTTAGAAAGAAAAATGCAGCCAGAGGAAAAAGTGTCATAGTTGCGGAACTGTCCAACCAAAAAAACGATCCGATGTTGTTTAACATTGTATTGTTACAAAAAAGTACCCTAGATGTTTCGTCAACGATACCCAAACCGTAGAAGACGGATATTCAGTTTTTCGTCGCGTTGATCCAGAAAATGAAGGACAGATGGCTACATTAAGTATTAGAGGAAGTAGGTTCAATATAGACAATTATGGATTGTGCCTTTTTCTCCACTATTGTGTAGTACATTAACCACTCACATAAATGTGGAGTGCTGCCACTCAGTTTAAAGCCATAAAATATATTTGTCAATAAGTATGTCAATAAAGGATCTGACCAGTGAAAAACTACGTGAATGGCCGGTGCATAAGTACATCCGAAGCTATCTGGCGATTATTGGAATTTCCGATGCTGCGGGATTCTACAGTTCAGCAGTTAGCTGTACACTTAGAAAACGGCCAAAGGGTGTACTTCACCGCAGAAACGGCAGAACAAGTGGCCCAAAACCCACGTAAAATCACTTTGTTCCCTTTCTCTGAGCTCTGAATTGAAGCTAATAATAAATATAAAAGAAGAAAGCGTGATAAGGACATATTTGGCCATTCAGTCATAAAAACAAATCCTGCTTAAGGTAGAGTCTACGGTATACATCCGAAACAATGACTATTGGGAAAATTTTGCAGTGTCCAGCAAAACTGAGAGTTGTTTGTCGTCATACTTTTATTTTGTCAATCTTTCGAACCATTAAAATTATAGAAAAATTTCAGAGACGATTTATGTCAAGTATTATACATAGACTCCAACAGCAAAATCAAGAATTCACTGTACCATACAGTAAGGTTATTTATAAGAAGGGTTTGATACAAATAGAAAATAAATTTTTGCAACGTAACGATAAAAAGCTTCAGTACAGCAGAGCTACAAATACTATAATACAAATCATTTTATCGCTTTGTTCAACAAAAGATCTGCCAAAATTAGTCCCAGATCAAAGATATGCTCAGAGAACGTAAATTATAGAGAAAGTTCAACTGCAGACAAGCGTGTTAACTGTCAAAAGCTAACAAAATGCGATGAGCATGTTTCACCACAGCTAGTAAGAAGGAGAAATTTTAACAGTGGCGCGTGAACAGTGCTGAGCCTTCAATGAAAAATATGCTCAGAATTATTGTATACTTATATTTCTATTACAAGCGTATGTTGGCCTTTTGCTTATATTTTTATACGTTTACATGCCATCATATTAATTGATATGATAATAATTTTGCGTATTTTTATGAATACAAGCAAAACTAAAAATATTCTAAATTTTTAAATATTTCTTATGTTTGATACTATTTAATTTGTATATGAATATGCATCAGCACATAAGTACATACATATGTAAGTACAATTCAAATGAAGATATTATTATTCATCAGTAATATATTGTGCGCGAGTTAAGGAACGTGTTCCTTATAGTACTATCACTACAACAAACAATCCTAAACAAACAAGTATTAAAACAACATTGAGTTTTAATGCCACAACAACCTTAACTTAAAACAAAGCAATTGTATCTAAGCAAGCAATATATGTATATGTAAACAAACCTAAACAAATAATATAATCTGTATCTTAACAAACTATCAACTAGTAATAAGTAAACATACTAGTTAGCATAAATAGAAGTAAGACCATGTAATAAGTTGGTCTTAAGAGATAAATAAAGAGTACACATATCGGTGCAGCTCAAAATATATTCTTTTGACTCATTTTTACTCAATGTAAAAATTAACTGGGGGCTCAACCGAGATAACAAATAAGCTATCCAAAAAGCCAGATTTTATTCCGAATAAATCAAAAAATTCCACTGGAAGTAGGACTTCCAGCACTAAATGCCTGAAAAGAGTGCAGAAAAAATGGCAATGGATATAAGTAAAAGTCCTGTAACAGCGGATAATACTTCCAAAATAAATCAATAGCAGATCCTGAAAAAACGGACAGCGGCGAATTCAGCAAGATTCACAACAGACCTTGGAACAACGGACAGCAAAAATTCCTGAAAAAGTGGAACAAGGTACAAAAGTATAGGTCCTAAATAGTGGATTATACTTTCACCAAGATTCGCAATACACCTTGAAACAGCGGTCAACGTTGAATCGATTTCGATACGATACAGATTTTCGATCGAAAATTTTCATGCAATCACTCATTCCGTCGATAAACTGCTTTATCAAAAAACACAAATGTCAAACTACATTATCGACGGTAAATTTGACAAGTTTGAAAAATTAAATTGGCTGGGCTTTTGCTTCGTTTATATAAATATTTGAAATGGATACAATCATTTTACATCTGCACAAATTTTAATGAGCCACACCTGGATATATCTGAAAATGAATATTCAAGCAATGATGACAATGATTTAAATGATATGCCTACCGACGAAGCAAATAGAATAAGAGAAACTTTTTTAGATATGTTTTAGTATAAGTTCATATATAACTAAATATGTTGAGTTCATTTTTATTAAAACTAAGTTAAAAAACGTAAAAATTCATTAAAATGTAAATATTTTGAATTAATAATAAAAACTTATGGGTTATTTAAATGTTCAAGTTCCAGTTCTAGAATTTTTTTTTTGGTTTCCAATTTATCAAAGGCTATTTTTCCATGACAGCATTATGTCGCTTCATTTCTTTCAATTTATCCTTCTCATTTTCACTTAGTTTCCTAAGCCACCTGTTTGTGTCGGACTGTTCTTGGATATAGTCTTTTTGATGTTTAGTGAGCGTGGCTAACAATTTAGATACATTTTCCTCCATATTTTTTTGAATATTTATTTGTTCTGTACGAAGACCCATTTTGTTTATTTTACTCTTTTTATGTGGGGTACAGAACACATCAGCATCTGCATTAGATTCCATGGTCTGGCCAGGAGTCATATATGACGTTTCAATCAAGTCAATGTCAGGCTGGGAATAAATTGGCTCAACCGGTCTTTTGCGGGGAGTACTTGTTGTTGGTATTTCTTCCGGAATGTTTTCTTTTGAGCATCCAAAACTTGTAATGCCCTTTAATCCCTCCACTGATGCATTGAGTGATAGAATAACACTCACTTCCTCTTCCAATGCACTTAAAGAAATTTGGCTGAAGGGCCCACCTCCTGTTCCTGAAATTTGCTTTGTATTTTTGACCATTTTTTTCTTCGTCGCAAACTTGAAATCTGTCCAAACCTATAACTTAGGTAGCTTAATTCCGATAATATACAAATGGTGATTTTTCATACCTTCTTCCATCCAGTTCTGTCCTTAATTGGGGGACCTACTGCGTTTAATTTGTTTGAAATTTCTTCCCAAAAATTATTCAATTCGCCTGGTGCTCTTTGCGAAAATCCTTTCGCTATGTCGGGGTGCAGCTTCATTTCACTTACTAACACTTCAAATTGTTTTTTGTTGGTGTGTTTTTGTCTCTTATCTCTAAAATATCAATTTAAAATATAAATGATTGCGTCATTAGCAATTGTTTTTAAAAATACTTACAAATTATCCATTTTTGTAAGAATTCCGCAACGCACTCACCAACGGATTGATTTCGACACAAATTTTCGATATTGCGGTATCAATGATTTCGAAATTAGCGACATCTATGTGCCGCGGAAAGCATTTTATCAAGTCGGTAAGTGAGTTCACTTCGATCGAAAATTTTATTTTCGATACGGTTTCAATGATTTCAACGCAAATTTTTTCGATCATATCGAACCATATTTCGATCGAAACGGATTCAATGATTAGGCCCAATACATAAATACCACATTCCCACCAATAGGAGACAACAGCATCACTACATACTAAATTAAAGGATGAAAAAAGAGTAAACAAATATCAGCAAAGAAATCTTTGGAACCAATCTCAACAACGACAACATCCATCAGTCCCAATGGACTTGGATCGACTTTGTCAAAGAAAAAAATCAGAAATTGTTAAATGACGGAATAACACAGGCAATAATTCCAAAAGATGGCACCGAAAACAAGGCAAGCCAAAAATGGAAAATTATTGTTAAATTCTCGAAAATTAACGCTAATTTAAAACTAAATTATAAGAGAAAAGAAAGCATCATTAGAATCATGCAAAAATAATAATTTACAAATATAAAAATGTATAAATTATAAACATAAAAATTAATCAAACGCATACAATAATTAATTATTATAAGCCGACTTCAAGCCTAGAGGTTTTGAAATGAGGACATTTCATTTTAACAAAGGGGAGAGTTAACGCATTCCTTATAGTAGTAACAAACAAACTAAGCGAAAAAACATCAAGATAAGGAAAACATTTAAAAGGTCATAAAAAAACTGACACATACGAACGCCAAACCCTTTGAGGGTTTTACTATACTGACCTAGTACCATCACCCTGACTTGGAATTTCTCACCCTCCAGACAATAATCCCAAAAATGTTCCAAAATTTAAAAGGTCATAAAAAAACCTGACACATACGAACGCCAAACCCTTTGAGGGTTTTACTATACTGACCTAGTACCATCACCCTGACTTGGAATTTCTCACCCCCCAGATTAGCTGTTGTACTGTGTAAGTAAATATACTAGTTAGTACGAGTATAAATAGAAGTGAGATCCATGTAATAAGTTAGTCTTAAGAGTATTATAAATATGTATATTCTTTTGACTCATTTTTACTCAATGTAAAAATTAACTCGCGCATTGCTCTAACTGTACATATGTGTGTATGACATTGTCGAAAAAATAATGTATACACAAACCTACATTCACATATGTGTAAACATGTAAATATGTCGCCCATAAAAACTGCAAACATTGTTCTACATATATAACAATCGTCTCAAATAGCATCAGCAGCCTCACAAGTCAACATGGCAGCCAAATAATCGATGCCCAAATTTGTAGAAAAACACACACCAACAACATTTTAATTCATGAACGCATGCGCACTTTCAACAGGAAAACTCGTTTCATTCATAAAAGCAGACACCATCACATCTCCCCGAACGAGCCTTTATCCACTAGCGTCTTTTCGCGACGATGGCAAAAGCTAAAAATTATAGATTGAACAATTTCTGATGTTTCTTCTAAAAAAAGTGTGAAGAAGAAAAGTGTCAACCCCCCAAACACGCAAAGTATAGCAAAAAGTGGCAACATAGTTCTTGTCAATTTAAAATATTTTACAAATCTAAAATATTTTTCCGAGGCTTGCAAAAATCTGAGGTCGAATCGTTACATCCGTGCAAATTAATAACTGCGCAAAGTTGTCGTGGGCAATTGCCTCGTTTTCTTTATTTTGCCTTCTTAAATACAATATTTGGGTTAAGCCTAGATTCAAATGTTAATCTGACATTCTAAGAAGTATATCTACAATCCACTTAAGATAGACCCTATGTTACAAGTGAAAAGGTTCATCTTACAATCTATGAATTACATCTTGGGAGCACTTAAGGAGGACCGTATTAGCAAAATACAACGTTTCATCTTACATTCAAAAACTACATAGCCAATCCACTTAAGACGGACCATAAGGGTCGTAAGTGTCATGTTACATTTTTATGATAAACTAATAGATATGTATGTTCATATAACATATCACTGATGGTATTAACTCTAAATTGAAGCGTCCCGATTCAAAGAGTTATAGTACGTGAGGCTAGAGACTAATTTATCAATTCGAACAGCACCATTTTAAAATCTTAATTTATATTTACAATTTATTTAAATTTGACTCTTAAATATACAATACATTCGATACATTTTAGATTGTTTTCGTCTTCTAACTATTGTTTGATGGATATTTTTTTATATGTGACTTCGTTTACACAAAAACTTCTTTTTCTTGTATATTGAAGGTAAAGGATTTAAGATTTTATATTATCTTTATGAATTATTATGTTTCTGATTTGTATTTTAACTGTATTTCGTAAATCTTCTCATACTACTTATTTTTTGTATTTGGGGTTTAATTTATTTCTTTCCCCACATATTTTTTCACATATAATATCTACTTTTTCATAACTTTTTTGAAGCCTTTTCTTGTTATGATGCTGTAGCATTTTTTCTTGTGCATTTTCCAACACATTTTTCATATATTGGTGAGGTTCTTTATTAAAGAAAATGTTGCAAGGTGTTTTACCTGTTACAGAATGAATTGTTTCTTATACTGTTGAACTGTTCTCGTAATTGATTCAAAACTACTAAGCTGTGGTCTTGCTTTAAACATCTGTTGTAATTTGTACATTTAATTTTATATTGGTGCTTCCCCTATTGGAAGTAGTTTCGCTTGTTGTTCATATTTATTACTATTATATTTATACATATCAGAAAGTTCGTTAGAAATTTCAACATTATTTATTTTTAAAATATTGTGAGCATTTGCTACATTTATTTTTCATTAGTATCATTTTTTATTTTATTTTTGCATGATAAAGACTTTTCAATTATTTTGCTAAGATTAATTTGACGGGTGCCTTAGAATTTTTTACTTTAGTACATTTAAATTGCTGGGAAAATTTATTTTCTCTATTTTATTGGCCCCATAAATCAATTTTCTATTTGGAATATCAATTATTGCTCCAATTTTATTTATGAAATTAATTTCAATTAAAAGGATCGCTCTCGAAATTGTCAATTTCATAAAAACATTACTGTATACCTAGCAGATTGATATTATGAAAATATTAGGGTCGAACCATGAATAGTTCTTATCCTCTTCTTAATTACCAAAATGTTTTTTATTGTTATAAATTGCAGACCGTATATATAAACTAGTTGCTCCCGTACCTATGAGAATTCTAAAGTTTTGCCCAGTTTTTTTTTTTTTATCGGTTTTAATAACATACGGCAAATCGGAGTTTACACTTAAAAAATGGGTCTCACTAATATTATTGATTGTTTCAATTTTTGGTTGAGGTTGTGTGCTTATTTGCGCATTTTCAATTGACCTCTTTCGTATATTTTTTGGCTGATACGAGTAGTTGGTCTGCCAATTAACCATAGCATAAGGTTGGTTTCTTTGCATATGACTGGTTCTATTTATTAATTGGATTGACTGATCCACTTCCATGGGTTCTTGGTGATTGGAATACATTTGGTATGAATTAATATTCGTCTGGGGATACCTTAAGTTATTCTGCCAATTGGGACATCTTCGATTAGCTTGAGGCTGGTTTCCTGAACCAATTTGATGGTTGTTTTTAGTAAATTGCAAAACAAATGGTGATTGTATTTGGACTGAATGAAGTTCTTGTGCTTTAGCAAGAGCATTTAGCAAATCAGTAGGTGTTAATGTAAATAGTACTTGGTTAAGGGGGTAATTTAAACCAGTTATAAGAGTTCTTAATGTGGTTTCTCGATTCTTGATATTTAATTATTTTATTATATCTGAATTGGTGCCGTGCGTCATTATAGTTTTCTTTATTAGTAATTTCAATTTCTGATCGACTCCATCATAATAATCAGTTAAGGATAACGATGCTTTTCTCATAACACTCACCTCTTTAGCAATTACATGAATTAGTTGTCCGCCGGCGTAAGCAAAATCCTTGCAAATATTGCTTCTAAATTCAATGTGCCATAATTAGTTAAAATATCATTGGCATTACCTACAATTTTGTTTCGGAGGACAGTTAGTGCTCCAAAATACCTTCTACTACCTTCAATATATAGGCTCATAGAATTTTTTGCAACTTCTCTCTAGCTTACATTTTGCCGAAGAATTCTGTGAGAGACTTTATTATATCTAAATTTTCACCACATTTTATGGAATCGTTAATTTTTTGAGTTGCATACTCAGTTACGTGTGCTGCTTTTGTTAAAGTTTCAATTCTGATGCTCAACTGAGCTATCTCAGTTCTTAAATTTGTGGTTTGTGTAGCTATTAATCTAGTAGATGATATACTACAGTAAAATGATTGACACCCATTTTTGGAAATTGTAAAATTATTTTGTACGCCTTAAAAATCCTTTATTTCTTGATATTATACTATCGCCAATTTTCTATAATCCTTATGTTTGGTTTTTTTTTTTTATATATTTGTGAGTTTCATGAAAATTTTATAGCAATACTCACAAAAATATGGTTAAATTTCTTTTTGCATAAATCTATTCTAACAATTTCCTATTAATTGAATTAAAAATATGTAAATGACATATATTTTGTTGCCTGTCTTTATTTAAATATTTTTTTTTTTATCCTTTCTAGGAAAAGATATTATTTTATTAGAATAGAATTTATATTATGCTGTACAGCCCTTGCTGTAGTGAATCGCGGTTGTAAAAATATTTTATTACTTGGCTTTTACTTTTTACTTTTGTTCATTTAAAATTTTTATAATTTAATTTAATATAATGTGTAAATATTTGATATACAAATACAATGTATCTTGTTGAGATAAGAATTTATATTGTTTTCTTTTTTTTACCACGGACAGCTGTGAGCGGCATGATTATTATTTTTATAATACTCAGAGTAAACATTTCGTACTTAATACTAGAGAAACTCTTTCCCACGCAATTAATGAATATAAGAGCTACTTACAACTACTGTGTTGTTGTTGCATTAAATGCTGCTGTTGAAGATGTTGTTGTTGTGAATGAAGTTGCTGCCTTTGAAATTTGCTACTGCTCAACACCCGCGCCGTTAGTTTTGCTTTCTCCAGACTGGACAAGGAAGTAAAACAAATGGGTCTGGCAGTGAACGAGGGCAAGATGAAATATCTCCTGACATCAAACAAACAGTCGTCGCACTCTCGACTTGGCACTCATGTCACTGTTGACAGTCATAACTTTGAAGTTGTAGATAATTTCGTCTATCTTGGAGCCAACGTAAGCACCACCAACAATGTCAGCCTAGAAATCCAACGCAGAATAACTCTTGCCAATAGGTGATACTTCAGACTGAGTAGGCAATTGAGAAGCGAAGTCATCTCTCGACAAATAAAAACCAAACTCTATAAGTCACTCATAATTCCCGTCCTGCTATATGGTTGTTTTTTTTTTTTTTATAGTAGGAGGAAGCATCGAAAGCCGGAGTGCGGGACTTTAATTCGCTAAACCTAACCTACTCCCACCTCATGTCTCTCCCACGGGACCACTGGACAAAGTATTACTTCATGGGAGAGAAGAAGACGTTTAAGTCTCCTCTATTGCACGGACTGACTGACGCCTAATCTGTTCTAAATGTCTCAATTTTGTCATAATTAGATTTGCCGCTCTGCTGACAGCTTTCCACTTTACAGAGGACTCACACATATGTGCAGTCAAATTTTCCACCGTGATACTACCTCCCAGGGTGGTTTTCAACATTTCCCTTATATTTGAAAACTGTGGGCAATAAAAGAACACGTGTTCAGAGTTTTCTATAAACTCTGTACACGTCGGACAGTATTGACTGAAGTCATGACGATATTTAAATAGATAGCTTCTGAAGCAACCATGCCCACTAAGTATTTGGGTAAGGTGGAAATCCAGGTCTCCATGTTTCCTACCTATCCACGAGTGTATATCCGAAATCAGTCGGTAGGTCCACCGTCCTTTGCATGAAGTTTGCCACCGCTGCTGCCACATTGCTATGCTTTTTATTCTCTCTTCTCTTTTTGCTGTGGTAGACGTCTCTGATAAGTTATATATTCGCGCGAATTCGTCTCCCTGGATGTCAATCGGTGCCATACTGGCTAATACCTCAGCAGCGTCCTTTGAAATTGTTCGGAAAGCACTTATCACTCGTATTGCTGAAAGCCTATGCACTGTGTTAATTGTTCTAGCATATGATTTTGTTTCTAGCGCCTGTATCCATATTGGAGCCGCATACAGGATCACTGAACTTATTGCCTTAGATATTAAACATCGTCGGCTGGAACGCACGCAGCCTTTATTTGCCATCATTCTAGACAACGCATTATATATTTTAGTTGCTTTACTCGTCGCATTTTCCAAGTGTTCCTTGAACTTGAGTCTTGAGTCCACTATTACCCCGAGATACTTCAACTGCGGCTGTGAGGTAAAATCGCATTCTCCGATGGTCAGCGATATTTTCTCCTCAATTTTCCTTGATCTTATGAGCAGGACTTCTGTTTTCTGCTCAGCCAGCTCTAGACTCATGGCAGTAAACCATCGGCGCAGTACATTTATGCTGTCATTGCATGTGATCCGGAGGTCATCCAGATGTTTAGCTACAGCTACCACTATGAGGTCATCCGCGTAAGCGATTGTTTTCACATTTTTTGATTGTGGTATTCTTAACACCCCGTCGTACATCAGGTTCCATAGCAGCGGGCCTAAAACCGAGCCTTGCGGTACTCCACTGGAGATAGTGTAGCTCTGAGTTCCCTCGTCCGTCTCGTATATCAATCTCCTATTTTGAAAATAACTCATTATAATATTTATTAAATACTGGGGAGCATGTATATCGTGTAGAGCTTTTATTATATTTGCCCACTTTGCGGAGTTGAACGCATTCTTCACATCCAGGGTTATTAGCGCGCAGTATTTTTTCCTACCACCTTTCCATCTTTTTCCGCTTATTGCGCATTTTGCAGTATCAACTATTTCTCTTAGTGCGTCAATAGTGGACCTCTTTTTAATAAAGCCGTATTGTCTTTTTGATAATCCGCCGGCTTTTTGGATTGCTAACTCCAAGCGGTTTCTTACAATGCTTTCGTACACTTTCCCAATTGTGTCGAGCATGCAAAGAGGTCGATAAGATGAAGGTTCTTCTGGTGGCTTTTTTGGCTTTGGGAGTAGAACCAGACGCTGTATTTTCCACGGATCAGGGAACACCTCTTCTAATATGCCCGCATTGTACATATTAACAAATAAGCTGGGCCTTAGGGTTATGGCTTCCTTAAGTGCTCTATTTGGTATACCATCTATTCCAGGTGCTTTTGAGTTTTTGATTTTTTTCGCAATAGCCAATAGTTCGTCTTCTGTGACTAAAAGGGGTGGCTCCGTAGCTTCGTTTCGTTTAATATAGGAAATGGAGGCATGTAACTGGAATAACGCTTCGACAACATTTTTCATAAAGGATGCGTTCTTAGGTTGCTGAGATTTATTTTTAAACTTCGACATACAAATTTTGTATGCCGTTCCCCAGGGGTCTATGTTCGCTTCTTCACAGAGCTTTTCGAAACAGGATCTCTTACTACGGATAATGGCTGACTTTAGGAGCTTTTTCTGATATTTAAATGATTCTCTGAGGCTGATTTCATTATCACCTCTCTGGTTACGCTGGTGACGGCGTCTAGCTGAGTGACAGAGCTTCCTCAGCTTGGCGATTTCGTCTTTCCGCCAGTATACCGGCTTCCTATTTACATTGTATCTCGTCCTGCGCATAGTTGCATCGCATGCTGCAACTAGCTCCTTACGCACAGTGGAAACTAAGTCGGCGGCATTTTCGCCTGATACCTTTGCCGCACTCCAGGCGCTCTCAAAAACGTCCGTACCAAATTCTTTTTGCCGCCAACTTCGCCTTCGAGAGGTATTTCTCGGACAGTGTTCCGTTTCTTCGGAGAACGAAACTTCAGCAACTATAGCCATATGGTCACTATTTGTGTACATATCTGACACCTTCCACTTAGTATGCCTTGCCACTTATATCTTTACTCCAAGTGCTTTCCGAACGTTGAGAGTATTGTTCGCTTATCAGGGCGACATCTATGTTTTCATCCAACACCGTCTGTTTTAGAAGGTCTTGTGCCGCAGCGCAATGGTTCAGATTTAGTTGCAATATCTTCATTTTTTCGTTGTCTTCAACATATCTGCGTATTTAGGACCGTACTTAAAACGGAGTGCTCTCCTTTGCAGAGCATACAACATGGGGAATTTGTGCATGTCTTTGCCACGTGACCTGGGGTTCCGCAACGTGTACAAAGGGAAGACCTATCAATGGGGCTGCAACATTTGTGCGCTATATGTCCTAGTTGGAAGCACCTAAAATAACGAGTAATAGGTGAAAATTCTCGGAGGCGGCATATAGACCACCCGATCTTTACTTTGCCACACTTAAGTAAGGTTTTGGCATCCTCAGCTCGTAGGCATATATGAGCTATTTGAGTGCCACTTCGAGTTTTCCGCAAATTTTTTATATTTTGTTTCCCCAGGTTTTGGATCCCACACTCCTTTTGTAATGCCTCACAGATTTCTTCAGGGGTGGTTATCTCATCCAAGTCTTTGCACATAATGGTAATATTGTGAGTTTTTGGCTGTATTACGGCCATCTCACCAATAACTCCTTCTAGGGCGCTTTCGAACGTGTCGGCTCTCTTTTCTGCTTGATTTTTGAGCTCGATTAGCAGGTCTCCTTTGAGGGTTTTTCTAATGTACCTCACGTTTGAACCCAGTTCTTCAAGGCCTCTGTCGTATTTTATTTTTTTCAGAATATCCGCATACGACGCTCCCTCCTTTTTTGTTAAGATTATTGTGTCTGGTTTCGATCTTATTCTCTTCTCGATCGGTTTCTTCCTTCTAACAACGTCTGTCCATTTTTCGACTGCGGGCTTGTCACCCAAACTGTTTTTGTGCATGTATTCCGTGACCTCACTATGTGCTGTTTGCACTTTGTGACTCATGTTTTTGGGCTTCTTCGTTGGTGGCAAATATCCCAATTTCCCTCGTGGTCTCTTTGGAGCATTTTGTTTCACTTTGAATAGGGGATACCTGCGACGCTTTCCCTACCATGATTATTTTCGACGGCTTCTCTTGCTTTTCTGCATTATCATACAAGCTTGTGATACAGCTTACAAGATCACGCATAGCTTGATTTATATGTCTCTGACCGGACATCATGCTTTCGAGCTCTCTCATTTTTTTACCCATTTTGCAGAAAATATTGGGATTTTCTCCATTGTTAAGCTCCTCAGATTTGCCACCTTTGCCTGCTTTGCCTGCTTTTTCGGCATTTTCGCATATTTTTGCTGATCCAGCAGCGGTGGGTTCTTCCGGTTTGCCTTTTGGAGGCGTTCTCAAGATTTCTGAGTTCCTCCGAAAAGGATTCTCTGGTGTACATCCCAAACTGTTCTCAGAGGCCATAACTCTGCCAGAGAATAGTTGGGAACACCTGTCAGTGGGTACGTTCAGTCTTTGTCCTAACAAACCTTACTTATATTTTGATGGTTGGCAATGCCGTAACCAAAACAAAACGAAGAAAGGAGAAAGAGGAGAAACAAAACAAAAAACAGCTGATAGACTAAATCAAAACGGCAAAAAAGAATTGAGTGCACGTTTTGATTCGCTGTTACCTGGGGAAATTCCTATTTAATTTTTATTTTGTTTCATATAAATTTGCCAAAAAAGGGGCAGGTAAGTGCAAAATAAAATTCTATTAAAAAAAATTTGTGTACTTATCTTGTTTTATGATTAGTTTCCAATCAGATTAAAAGTGCAGTTCCAGTCTCCCGGTAAGTCCCAAATAAAAACAAGTGTGTTATTGCTTTAAATGACCACAAATTCTTGTAGATATCCTAGACCACTAAAAAACACGTCTACTTTCACTCACAACTCTAGAGTTAATCATCCTGCTATATGGTGCTGAGGGTTGGATGATGTCAACAACGGATGAGTCGACGTTGCGAGTTTTCGAGAGGAAAGTTCTGCGAAAGATTTATGGTCCTTTGCGCATTTACCACGGCGAATATCGCATTCGATGGAACGATGAGCTGAACGAAATATACGACGACATTGACATATATAGTTCAGCGAATTAAAAGACAGCAGCTACGTTGGCTGGGTCATGTTGTCCAGATGGACGAAAATGCTCCAGCTCTGCAAGTATTCGACGCAGTACTCGCCGGGGGAAGCAGAGGAAGTGGAAGATCTCCACTCCATTTGAAGGACCAAGTGGAGAAGGACCTGGTTTCACTTGGAATATCCAATTGGTGCCACGTAGCGAAAAGAAAAAACGACTGGCGCGCGGTTGTTACGCCAATTAAGATTAAGATTTTTGTTGTTGCTTTTACTGCTACTGCTTTTTTTATTGTTGGCTGCTATATATGTAAAGTTTTTCCACTAATTTTAGCGATGTACATTGATGTTTAATTATTTCTTTGCCTTAGGGCTTGAGTACAAAATTTTTCTTTATGTGTTAATCAATTTTTACTTTTTTTTATTTTGGTTATATTATTTGCTTTGCTTATGTTTTTCAATTAATTAGTTTTTTTTTCATTGCCTTTTGCCTTTTTTCCTTTTTTAATTTGAGAAGAGAAGAAGTTTATATTGGTTTTTACTCTGCTCTCTCTACTCCGTAGCTTTAAATTTATAATTTTTACGCAAATTCGTATTGCTTTTTTCTTTTTCTCGGTTTTAACGGATACTTGTTTTAACTTTCACTTAAACCTCAGTATGCCCTTTCGGACAGGGTTTTACATACAGAGTTTTTGTTTTTTGTATTTTCAATATATTGTAAAAAATATGGGGTCATGTGTAGAAGTTCACGCAAGTGAGGAAAGTTTTCTGATCGCCATTCACTTGGGAGTGGCCAGAAACGATTCTTTTACATATGACTCAAGCAGCTCACGACTTCCGGTCTTTGACCAAGTATCCTCTGGGTAGCCTAAGAACATCCGTTTGAAGGCGAGCTAAAGTGAGAAGGCGAAACACCCCTGCATAGGGTTGTGCGCTGGGTTTGGGACCCGCCACGTAAAAAAACACCCCCAATGAAAAAGCACAAACAGCCTCGGATGAGAGCCCCCCCTTTTGATGACGACCATGGCAAACGAAATAAGGACTATGATTTGAGGGCATGCACCTGGAGTGTCCGGTCCCTTAATTGGGAAGGTGCCGCTGCCCAGCTGGTAGATGTCCTCGTAAAGATAAAGGCTGACATCACCGCCGTCCAAGAAATGCGATGGACGGGACAAGGACAGAGACGAGTAGGTCCTTGTGACATTTACTACAGTGGCCGTATGAAGGAGCGCAAGTTTGGTGTTGGATTCGTGGTGGGAGAGAGACTCCGTCGCCGAGTACTATCATTCACTCCGGAGAATGAACGTCTAGCCACAATCCGCATCAAAGCTAGGTTCTTCAACATATCGCTGATTTGCGCCCACGCCCCGATGGAAGAGAAGGACGATGTGACCAAAGATGCCTTTTATGAGTGCTTGGAGCGCACTTATGAGAGATGCCCCCGCCACGATGTCAAAATCGTGCTTGGCGACTTCAATGCCAGGGTGGGCAAAGAAGGTATCTTTGGCACTACGGTCGGTAAATTTAGCCTCCACGAGGAAACATCCCCAAATGGGCTGAGGCTGATCGACTTCGCCGGGGCCCGAAATATGGTTATCTGTAGTACTAGATTCCAGCATAAGAAGATACATCAAGCTACCTGGCTGTCTCCTGATCGAAAAACCACCAACCAGATCGATCATGTTGTGATAGACGGAACACACGTCTCCAGTGTTTTAGATGTGCGTGCGCTCCGAGGTCCTAACATCGACTCGGACCACTATATTGTTGCAGCCAAAATTCGCACCCGCCTCTGTGCAGCAAAAAGCGCACGCCAACAAACACAAGGATGGTTCGACGTCGAGAAGCTGCAATCACAACAGACAGCCGAACGTTTTTCTACTCGGCTTGCACTCCTGCTCTCTGAGAGCACTCGGCAACAACTCGGTATAAGGGAACTGTGGGACGGCATTTCAAACTCCTTACGTACAGCTGCAACCGAAACCATTGGTTTTCGGAAAGTGCAAAAGAACAGCTGGTACGACGAGAAGTGCCGTGTCGCAGCGGAGAGAAAACAGGCTGCCTACCTCGCAACGTTACGATCGACCACAACACGTGCGGGATGGAATAGATACCGAGAGTTGAAGAGGGAAGCAAGACGCATTTGTAGACAAAAACAGAAAGAGGCCGAAATGCGTGAGTACGAAGAGCTTGATAAGCTGGCCGACAGGGGTAATGCTCGAAAATTCTACGAAAAGATGCGGCGGCTTACAGAAGGTTTCAAGACCGGAGCATACTCTTGTAGAACCCCTCAAGGTGATCTAGCCACCGATGCCCTGAGCATACTTAAATTATGGAGGGAACACTTCTCCAGCCTGCTGAATGGCAGTGAACGCACAACACCAGGAGAAAGCGAACCCGATACCCCAATCGATGACGATGGAGCAGACGTTCCATTGCCCAACCATATAGAAGTTCGAATAGCAATTGCCTGCCTGCAGAAAAACAATGCGGCAGGGGCCGATGGATTGCCGGCCGAGCTATTCAAACACGGCGGCGAAGAGCTGATAAGGTGCATGCATCAGCTTCTTTGCAAAATATGGTCGGACGAAAGTATGCCCAACGATTGGAATTTAAGTGTGCTATGCCCAATCCACAAAAAAGGAGACCCCACAATCTGCGCCAACTACCGTGGGATTAGCCTCCTCAACATCGCATATAAGGTTCTGTCGAGCGTATTGTGTGAAAGATTAAAGCCCACCGTCAACAAACTGATTGGACCTTATCAGTGTGGCTTTAGCCCTGGTAAATCAACAACCGACCAGATATTCACGATGCGCCAAATCTTGGAAAAGACCCGTGAAAGGAGAATCGACACACACCACCTCTTCGTCGATTTCAAAGTTGCTTTCGACAGCACGAAAAGGAGCTGCCTTTATGCCTCGATGTCTGAATTTGGTATCCCCGCAAAACTAATACGGCTGTGCAAGCTGACGTTGAGCAACACGAAAAGCTCCGTCAGAATCGGGAAGGACCTCTCCGAGCCGTTCGATACCAAACAAGGTTTCAGACAAGGCGATTCCTTATCGTGCGACTTTTTCAACCTGCTTCTGGAGAAAATAGTTCGAGCTGCAGAACTCAACAGAGAAGGTACCATCTTCTATAAGAGTGTACAACTGCTGGCGTATACCGATGATATTGATATCATCGGCCTCAACACCCGCGCCGTTAGTTCTGCTTTCTCAGAACTGGACAAGGAAGCAAAAGAAATGGGTCTGGCAGTGAACGAGGACAAGACGAAATATCTCCTGTCATCAAACAAACAGTCGTCGCACTCGCATCTTGGCACTCACGTCACTGTTGACAGTCATAACTTTGAAGTTGTAGATAATTTCGTCTATCTTGGAACCAGCGTAAACACCACCAACAATGTCAGCCTAGAAATCCAACGCAGGATAACTCTTGCCAACAGGTGCTACTTCGGACTAAGTAGGCAATTGAGAAGCAAAGTCCTCTCTCGACAAACAAAAACCAAACTCTATAAGTCACTCATAATTTCCGTCCTGCTATATGGTGCAGAGGCTTGGGCGATGACAACAACCGATGAGTCGACCTTAAGAGTTTTCGAGAGAAAGGTTCTGCGAAAGATTTATGGTCCTTTGCTCGTTGGCCACGGCGAATATCGCATTCGATGGAACGATAAGCAGTACGAGATATACGACGACATTGACATAGTGCAGCGACTACGCTGGCTAGGTCATGTTGTCCGGATGGACGAAAACACTCCACATCTGAAAGTATTCGACTCAGTACCCGCCGGGGGAAGCAGAGGAAGAGGAAAACCTCCACTCCGTTGGAAGGACCAAGTGGAGAAGGACCTGACCTCGCTTGGAATATCCAATTGGCGCCAAGTAGCGAAGAGAAAAAACGACTGGCGCGCTGTTGTTGACTCGGCTATAATCGCGTAAGCGGTGTCTACGCCAGTAAAGAAGAAGAAGAAAAAATGTTTTATTTTCTTTTATTATTTGTTTTTTAGTTTATTTTATTTTTTTTCAGTTTTCTCGCACTTTTCGCGATACTCGTTCGTGATTCGTAATGGTAACACGGAAATTGTTTGTTTCCTTAAATGGTTACCTCAGAGTTTTATTATCACGTTTTGGTCCACCAGAAATTATTTCATCCCCTGGCAGGATCGCCAGTTAATATCTGCGCCAAGTTCTTGTGGGCAACTGCCTCGTTTTCTATATTTTGTCGTCTTAAATGCTGAGAAGTATGTATATCTACTTAAGATAGACCATATTTTACAAGTGAAAAGGTTCATCTTACAATCTATGAATTACATCTTGGGACCACTTAAAGAGGACCGTATTAGCAAAGTACAATGTTTCATCTTACATTCTAAAAACTACATATCCAATCCACTTAAGACGGACCATATGGGTCGTAAGTGTCATGTTACTTATTAATGACAAACTAATAGATTTGTTCATATTACATATAACTGGTGGTAGTAGCTTACACGTGTCGGCAAACATACGAAAGAAAATTACGTGATACGTCAATCGTATACGGTGATTGGCATTATAACATACGATAGCAAAGGGATCGTAATGTGTTTTTAAATTTCACATTACTTTGGATCGTATTTTCAGGTCACAATAGATGTGGAACCGTCAAAACTGTTGCAAATTTTCAATAAACTAACAAAAGCTAATTAAATATCAAAATGGATACAACTTTGTTTTTTTTATTTGAGCTTTAGTGAAAGTGATGGGGATAAAAAAATAGTGTGGGGATAGCTAAGAGATCTTGACAATAGCATAGGAATAAGGAAAAAAAAAAACAAATTATGAATCCTCATTAGCAAAATTTTCTGTGTAGATGTATCGTTGAACAAAGAATTGGAATCTTAAAAAGACGGTGGAAAATTTTAGGATACGTCAAGAGAGGAAGGTATCACCCCACAAAAGTGAAAGGTTTGCTCACGTTTGTGAGGCATTACATAACATCTGCATAAAAATAAAAATAATTTGCGATTCTTATCACACACACAAGAATTGGACACCGGGGTAGCGATCGCCTCACCGCAATCGACCACACGATAAGAGACCTAATAAGTATTTTATAATAAATTTAATTCATAAATGTATATGGCCTTAACCTTGTTAATAATTTTATTTTTAATATAAACTAAAATACAAAAATTTTGTTCATATAAATAATTTTTTTTTTTTAATTTTTATTGAGATATTCCATTCATTGGTTTCGTGTTTATGTTCTTTGTTACTAAACATTATAAGAAACTTAAAATTAAAACAAATTGCTCACATTTCTATAAATTTGTCTATTACGATAGGTAGTTTGAGTTCGAATGACGATTCGAACGAACGGTTACGTTTATATACTCGTTAACGTATGTCATCATGTCAGATTAAATAGAAGCGGTACGATCGCGCATGTCATAACACGAAATACAGGCTTTTATGTGACGAGCGATACGTTTACGGATGTAACGATTCGACCCCTGTGTTGATATGTATGCAAGCTCATACAGAGACATAAAGGGTGATTTTTTAAGAGCTTGATAACTTTTTTTAAAAAAAAAACGCATAAAATTTGCAAAATCTCATCGGTTCTTTATTTGAAACGTTAGATTGGTTCATGACATTTACTTTTTGAAGATAATTTCATTTAAATGTTGACCGCGGCTGCGTCTTAGGTGGTCCATTCGGAAAGTCCAATTTTGGGCAACTTTTTCGAGCATTTCGGCCGGAATAGCCCGAATTTCTTCGGAAATGTTGTCTTCCAAAGCTGGAATAGTTGCTGGCTTATTTCTGTAGACTTTAGACTTGACGTAGCCCCACAAAAAATAGTCTAAAGGCGTTAAATCGCATGATCTTGGTGGCCAACTTACGGGTCCATTTCTTGAGATGAATTGTTGTCCGAAGTTTTCCCTCAAAATGGCAATAGAATCGCGAGCTGTGTGGCATGTAGCGCCATCTTGTTGAAACCACATGTCAACCAAGTTCAGTTCTTCCATTTTTGGCAACAAAAAGTTTGTTAGCATCGAACGATAGCGATCGCCATTCACCGTAACGTTGCGTCCAACAGCATCTTTGAAAAAATACGGTCCAATGATTCCACCAGCGTACAAACCACACCAAACAGTGCATTTTTCGGGATGCATGGGCAGTTCTTGAACGGCTTCTGGTTGCTCTTCACCCCAAATGCGGCAATTTTGCTTATTTACGTAGCCATTCAACCAGAAATGAGCCTCATCGCTGAACAAAATTTGTCGATAAAAAAGCGGATTTTCTGCCAACTTTTCTAGGGCCCATTCACTGAAAATTCGACGTTGTGGCAGATCGTTCGGCTTCAGTTCTTGCACGAGCTGTATTTTATACGGTTTTACACCAAGATCTTTGCGTAAAATCTTCCATGTGGTCGAATAACACAAACCCAATTGCTGCGAACGGCGACGAATCGACATTTCACGGTCTTCAGCCACACTCTCAGAAACAGACGCAATATTCTCTTCTGTACGCACTGTACGCATTCGTGTGGTTGGTTTAATGTCCAATAAAGTAAACTGAGTGCGAAACTTGGTCACAATCGCATTAATTGTTTGCTCACTTGGTCGATTATGTAGACCATAAATCGGACGTAAAGCGCGAAACACATTTCGAACCGAACACTGATTTTGGTAATAAAATTCAATGATTTGCAAGCGTTGCTCGTTAGTAAGTCTATTCATGATGAAATGTCAAAGCATACTGAGCATCTTTCTCTTTGACACCATGTCTGAAATCCCACGTAATCTGTCAAATACTAATGCATGAAAATCCTAACCTCAAAAAAATCACCCGTTAGATATATACAATGCTGGTCAATAGATTAGACGCACGTTTACTTGCATTACAATTGTTTAAATATTTATTATTTTAATGATGATTGAAAAAAACTTGGAATGCAAAAACATGGGTAAATTCATGATAATTTAAATATAATATTCACTTATTTTTTCAAACTTAACAAAATTGTGTTTTTCAAACATTTTCCTAAAGCTACTCAAAAAGAGATGCCTTTTTCTTGGTCATTAGACGCTTTTAAATTTTTTATAAGAAAAGAAATTTTTTAACTTAAATTTTTAGTTCGTATAACTACTTGGTTTATTAGAAATAAAAAGATAATAATTTCAGTAATGAGTACTTCCTCCTTTAGTAGTAGTAACTTCATATATCCGGTCATTCATAGAATGATACAAAGAATCTATGTAGCTCAAGGAAATATCCCTCCAAACATCTCTAATAGCTGCAGTTAATGATTCCTTATCTCCGTATTGCTTTCCTCCTTCGTATACCTTCCGCGTTAGCCAGCCCCAAACATTTTCAATTATGTTCAGATCTGGAGAATGTGGTGGCCAGGTCATGACGTTAACGTTTTGACTTGAAATAAACGACTTTACTACCCGGGCGTTATGAATGGGAGCATTGTCTTGTTGAAAATCCAAGGAATTGGTCCAAAGAGATCCCTCAATTTTGGAAATATGGACCCCAACAATGTTTTGAAGCGAGCGCCGTTCATCTTCTGATCGAAAAAACCAAGTCAATGCCATAAAACGTAATGGCACCCCACAACATGACTCCACCTCGGCTGTGGAGACGACTTAAATATAACTCATCTTTCCGCAAATCGTGATAATAGTATTGAAAGCCATCAAGGCCATCTAAATTAAAACGTTTTTCCTCAGTTAAGACCACTGAACGCCAATCATTAAGTCGCGCGCCACAGTGAACAGTCCACGTCATGTATTCTTTCGCGAATCGAGGCCGTTTTTCTTTGCGTAGTTCATTCAGAAGTGATTTTTTCTTGATTTTTAAACGGTGTAGGGGTTTTGCATTCCTGATTGTACGCTGAACAGTTGAAATGCTTGCTCAAAAACGATTTATTAGTTTATTTTTAGTACTTTATCAATAGAAAAACTGCACTTGTTTAAAAAACATGATGAAATGTAAAGTGCGTCTATTTCAATGACCAACCGAAGACGAGTTGTAGACAGTTACACATGTATTTGGTTATATGTACATGTTTACAGATGCATTGTTTACAACATAAGTGCAGGTGAGAAAACATAAATATTTATGTATAGTTATAAGTACTAGTTATAGATAGTCACACATGTGTACAAATACTTATGATTATCAGTAAAAATCAGAACAATAGAATGTAAATACAAATAGTCCCAAAACCATAAATATTTCCCTTCTTTTGTTAGAAGTAGATGGGTACACATAAGATTTGGAAAACAACTGACCTGCGCGTCGGTACTAGCATAAGTATAAATAGAAGTAGTTTGAAAAAGAATAACTAGAATAAATTGACCACTGAGCGCAGAGCACCGCTTTTAATCATTTATTTAATTGACGCAAGTGATTGCCATAGACATTTCTGCCTACTATGGGCAAATATTTTTCGGACAAGATTCGAACTTTGACAAGACTAGCATTTTGGACAATATGATTGTTATAAATATAACAATCTATTAAAAAAAAAGGTTGGTGCGTCTAACCTAAGACCAGCACTGTATTTACGCTGATTTGTTGCCGAACGTGTTACAGCGGCAAAGGGAATCGTGACAATCGGCGTTCATTCGTTTTTAATACGCTTTTAGTGGCTTCACTTGCATGTATGCTTGTAACTTTTTTAGTGGTACTGAAACCTAGAATATTTGAATGACACTGTAGAAAGGCGATAGTAAGTTAAAGCAGCTCACCAAAAAGCTGCGCTTAAAAGTATGCAACATCTATATAAAACTAGTTTTGGTGGCATTTGAATAGCATATGTTTGTATTGAAATTTATGTATATCCTTAAAGAAAGTATACTTTATATAGATATATGTGTATATAACCGCGCACCAGAAGAAATAATATCAAATAATCCAAAACATGTGTATTTTAGGTAATAAAAAAATTAATACTTATAATAGAATTTTTGTAGTAAAAAAAAAAATCAGATACTAGTTTTCAAAACGCCTCCGAAAAGCACGAGCAATAGAAAAGTCCTTTTTTTAAACTTTGGCAGTCACCGAATCTAATGGCGGAGGATACGATTTAAGTTATATTCGTTTATATTTCACAATAAAGAAAGAATAGATTCCTAAAAATTTAAAACACACAAAAAAATATTCTACCTGCCTATTATTTGAACCCCTCTACCTGAAAAAATGGAAAATGAGACCACCCACCATCCTAGTTTATCTACTTTCCGGGTCGACCACTTGAATTATATGTGAGTGCTAGTCAAGAACAGTAGAAATGGATTAAGCCAAGTTTGTACCGTTACTTTTTTGGTTCCCGCGGAAAAGCGAATTCGTAAAAACTTAAAATAACGAAAGAAATATTCTAAACTCTACTCGTACCTATGTATCTAATATCTGAACCTCTCTACCTTCAAAAATGAGACAACCTACCAACCTAACAAATTTGGGGTTTCTCACATGAAACTACAAAATTAAAAATAAATATGTATAGGTTAAGGGGGTATTATACTCTAGAAATCAAATTTTGGGCAGTTTTTTGAATTGTATTTAAAAAAACCAAGAATATTTTTGCTATACATTTTTTTTTTAATTTCAAGTAAATCGGTTGCATAGAACTTGAGATAATGCCAGTACCGAGAAGAAGTTTCGAGAAAACGCGTTTAAAGTTTAGGAGACAATTCTAGTGAACACGGACGCCAGCTCACAAAATCGGCTGTATCTCCGAAAATAAGTCGAGTTTTGAAAAATCCTTCCAAGCTCATATTTTTGAAAGTCTAAACTTTAAAAATGTGAAAAAAAATCGAAATTTTTCAAAATTCAGAGAAGAATACCCCCTTAAAAGAAACTAAAAACACGCTTTTAAAGCATATAAAACTAAAAAGTGAAAAACAATTCTTTGTATCTTCTTCTTTACTGGCGTAGACACCGCTTACGCGATTATAGCCGAGTCGACAACAGCGCGCCAGTCGTTTCTTCTCTTCGCTACGTGGCGCCAATTGGATATTCCAAGCGAGGCCAGGTCCTTCTCCACTTGGTCCTTCCAACGGAGTGGAGGTCTTCCTCTTCCTCTGCTTCCCGCGGCGGGTACTGCGTCGAATACTTTCAGAGCTGGAGTGTTTTCATACATCCGGACAACATGACCTAGCCAGCGTAGCCGCTGTCTTTTAATTCGCTGAACTATGTCAATGTCGTTGTATATCTCGTACAGCTCATCGTTCCATCAAATGCGATATTCGCCGTGGCCAACGCGCAAAGGACCATAAATCTTTCGCAGAATCTTTCTCTCGAAAACTCGCAACGTCGACTCAACCGTTGTTGACATCGTCCAAGCCTCTGCACCATATAGCAGGACGGGAATTATGAGTGACTTATAGAGTTTGGTTTTTGTTTGTCGAGAGAGGACTTTGCTTCTCAATTGCCTACTTAGTCCGAAGTAGCACCTGTTGGCAAGAGTTATCCTGCGTTGGATTTCTAGGCTGACATTGTTGGTGGTGTTTACGCTGGTTCCAAGATAGACGAAATTATCTACAACTTCAAAGTTATGACTGTCAACAGTGACGTGAGTGCCAAGTCGCGAGTGCGACGACTGGAAAGTGCAAAAGAACAGCTGGTACGACGAGGAGTGCCGTGTCGCAGCGGAGAAAAAACAGGCTGCCTACCTCGCAACGTTACGATCGACCACAACACGTGCGGGATGGGATAGATACCGAGAGTTGAAGAGGGAAGCGAGACGCATTTGTAGTCAGAAAAAGAAAGAGGCCGAAATGCGTGAGTACGAAGAGCTTGATAAGCTGGCCGACAGGGGTAATGGTCGAAAATTCTACGAAAAGATGCGGCGGCTTACAGAAGGTTTAAAGACTGGAGCATACTCTTGTAGAACACCCAAAGGTGATCTAGTCACCGATGCCTAGAGAATATTTAAATTATGGAGGAAAGACTTCTCCAGCCTGCTGAATGGCAGTGAACGCACAACACCAGGAGAAGGCGAACCCGATCCCCAAATCCCCAATCCCATTGCCCGACCATGAAGAGGTTCGAATAGCAATTGCCCGCCTGAAAAACAACAAAGCAACAGGGGCCGATGGATTGCCGGCCGAGCTATTCAAACACGGCGGCGAAGAACTGGTAAGGAGCATGCATCAGCTTCTTTGTAAAATATGGTCGGACGAAAGCATGCCCAACGTTTGAAATTTTCGTGTGCTATGTCCAATCCATAAAAAAGGAGACCCCACAATCTGCGCCAACTACCGTGGGATTATTCTCCTCAATATCGCATATAAGGTTCTGTCGAGCGTATTGTGTGAAAGATTAAAGCCCACCGTCAACAAACTGATTGGACCTTATCAGTGTGGCTTTAGACCTGGTAAATCAACAACCGACCAGATATTCACCATGCGCCAAACCTTGGAAAAGACCCGTGAAAGAAGAATCGACACACACCACCTCTTCTAAAACTCCAACACCAAACTCTATAAGTCGCTCATAATTCCCGTCCTGCTATATGATGCAGAGGTTCGGACGATGACAACAACCGATGAGGCGACGTTACGAGTTTTCGAGAGAAAGATTCTGCGAAAGATTTATGGTCCTTTGCGCGTTGGCCACGGCGAATATCGCATTCGATGGAACGATGAGCTGTACGAGATATACAACGACATTGACATAGTTCAGCGAATTAAAAGACAGCGGCTACGCTGGCTAGGTCATGTTGTCCGGATGTATGAAAACACTCCAGCTCTGAAAGCATTCGACGCAGTACCCGCCGCGGGAAGCAGAGGAAGAGGAAGACCTCCACTCCGTTGGAAGGACCAAGTAGAGAAGGACCTGGCTTTGCTTGGAATATACAATTGGCGCCACGTAGCGAAAAGAAGAAACGACAGGCGCGCGGTTGTTAACTCGGCTATAATCGCGTAAGCGGTGTCTACGCCAATTAAGAGGAAGAAGATTTTCGTAAGTTTATACAAAGAATTGTTTTTCACTTTTTATGTTGATATGCTTTAAAAGCGTGTTTTTTAGTTTTTTCAACAATATTTATATTGTTTTGACACAGCTCGGATTTTCTACCAACAACACAATGTTGCTTAGAAAATATACATGCATGTGTATGTATATAAACTATATGCAGAGTCATTTGTGCATTGTAAATATTCGAGTCTGTAAGCGTACGTTCCTTAACATCGGAAATAGCATAATTTTTCTAATTTAAATGGTAGTTTTTAGCTATCAAGAAATGTAAAAACATATAAAAAACGCTTAAGAAATTCTCTAGAAAATTTCCTGCGGTAAGTTTTCTTGTGCAAGTATCCAGCTCTAAAGAAATCTAGTACCAATTTTTAAAACTTTTTCCAATAAAATGGCAATACTGGTTTTGCGAAGAAACAGGAAATCAACAATTGTTTCTTGAAGGAAATTCAAAGTAATCGTTAAATTTATCCTAAATTTGTTAAAATCATTATTATGAAATAATATTAATAATTCATTTTCAAATGATGTATAAAACTTACCAATTATCAACCGCCCTCCTTAAATCGCAAGGAAAATGTTTATATACAAGTGACATATCCTAATGTTGCATTGGAGACTTTTGTCAGCAAAAGTATCGAATGCAACATTGCCAACGTGCTTCAATTCAGCATTTTCGCCATTGAAGCGGTCCCGCACATTAAGCGGCACCATTTTGCTAAATCGTTTTTGTCACGCCGCACTCTGATTTCGTCTTCCTACTCGTAAGGTTTTAGTTGATCGTGTTACAAAATATTATTTTATAAAAACTGTTAATTGTTCCAAAAACATTATTCAATAAAATCTATTATATGTCAGAAGATCCTAAATAAAAAAAAACCTAATCGTCTAAAATATCCTAAACAACGTGGTAGGGAAAGCACGTGGAAGTGGAAAAGTGAAAGAGAACGTTATTATCGTGAGAAAAAAAAAAGTTTATCGTATAAAATAAAACGATCAAAACTTTAACATCGTAAAATAAACATTCGGTAACTCTAAAACAACGTGTAGTTAAGGAACGTCGAAGCGAAGAAAATGAAAAAAATTATCGTAACAAATAAAACTTAATTATTCAACATATAGAGTGTATAAATAACGTAAACGAGAAACGTGAAAAGTGAATCAAAATATCGTAAGGAACAAAACGTAAAGTGGGCTGTCGAAGCGAAGAGAAACAAGAAAAAATATCGTAACGAATAAAACTAAATTGCTTAACAAAAGAGTGTATGGCCAACGTAAAAGTAAAACGTGAACAGTGAAGAAAACTATCAGAGTGTTTAGCCAACGTAAACGAGAAACGTGAAAAGTGAAGGAAAAATATCGTAACAAACAAAACGAACTAAGTAATGATGGAACAGTGGAACAAAAATATTACAATACGTTAAAATAAAAATAAAACAGTATATAAAAAAAGGAGATAATAATAAAAAAATAAAAATAAAAAATAAAATATATATATAAAAAAAAATAGCTATTTAGCGAAACAAAAGCAAAAGTCCAAAGGCAACATAAAAACGAAGGTGAATAAAAACAAAACAGACAGTTTATGGAAGAAGAAGTGGACGAACTAAGCCAGATTTTGAAGTCCATTAAAACTAAAGAAGCAAACAACAAAATGGAGCGAGAAACCAGAGAAATGGCGATCCAAAACATTAAACTTATTCAACCATTTGATGGTGATCGAAACTACTTGGCACTCTTCATTCAAGGGGTCGACGCGACCATGCCACAGTCTCCTGTTATATCAGAAGAGACGAAGGTATTCTATCTACATTGTGTCATAAAAGTTCTCAGAAGCGCTGCATTGGACGTGGTTAGGCGAGAGCAGCCACCAGATTGGACGACGCTGAGGCAGTTACTTATAGATGAATTCGGAGAACACACGGCAGTTTCAACACTAATCCTAGAAATAAGCAATATTAAATTTAAAAATAATGTTAAGTTACTATGCGAAGAGATTAATTTAGAAGTTTGTAAAGTAAAGGATGTTATCAAACAAAAAAATGAAAGTTGCTCAACTAAAATATTCTTGTATATGAATTAGATCAGATAAGTTTGAAAACATTAAAAAGAGAATTGCCAAACTATTTAACTGCATTAATAAACGCTAATCTTGCTACCGACTTTAAGTCAGCAATCAAAATATTAAAAGAAAACGATGTTTATGAAAATAATAAACAATTCTCTAAACAAAAAACAATTTTAAGAACTAATACAAATTCGAAACTAGTTACCTAATTATATGAATAACAATAACAATAGTAATATAGAATATTTTGCAACCAATACGAATCAATTTCCAGTTCATTCCAATTACAACACTTTTTCAAAAACTTATCCATTGTCCAATCAAAATAATTATTATAAAAATAAACCATTTTTCAATGAATATAGCAATCAACATTATAATTTACTAAATAATAATTTCCTACAAGTTAGGCATACACCTTTCAATTCTGGAAACATTAATACTAATAGAAACTTCAATAATTTAAAACAAGATAAGATTCATGGGTCAAACCAATCTCGATTAAGATGCTTTGGCTATCCTGAACCAATGGAACAAGATGAGGTAAATTTTCACTTAACAGCCTCGGAAGGCTCCCCACAATTGAATTGAAATTTAATAAAAAATATTATAAATTTTTAGTCGACCTGGGATATCCAACGAAAAGATTATTTATGTTCACCCAATAACATTAACAACAGCGATAGGAAAAGTTGGTCTAAATGAAACCCAACAATTGTTTAGTGATGAACATATGAAAAAACTAAAAATTTTCGTTTATAATTTCTCGAATAACTACGATGGTTTACTTGGTTGTAATATACTTAAGCTACTTAAAGCTAAAATTGGTCTGGAAAAAATATGATACATATGAATGGTGGTCGGTATAACTTTTTCAAGAATAAATCAGATTCTGAAAATTTTGATAATTGCCTTCAAGAATTAAATATGAACGAAAATCATAACACTAAAGATAGTAAATTTAGACTTGAGCATCTAAATTCAGAAGAATTAAATAAATTAAAAAAACTTTTAAATAAATTTGAAAATATATTTTATAAAGAAGGGGGCAAACTCACCTTTACTCATAAAATAAAACATAGAATTAAAACGGTCCACGAAGATCCTATATATGTAAATTCGTATAGATATCCTGAAATTCATAAATCAGAACTAAACAAACAAATTAAAGAAATGCTTGAAAATCAAATCATTTCTCATAGTGATTTCCCATATTCAGTACCAATTTGGGTGGTGCCAAAGAAGTCAGATGCTTCAGGTAAAAAGAAGTGGAGGATTGTTATCGATTTTCGCAAGCTCAATAGTATTACTATCGATGATAGGTATCCCATTCCAAACATGGATGACATTCTCGAAAAACTGGGTAGGTGTATTTATTTTTCAACAATAGACTTAGCGCAAGGTTTCCATCAAATAGAAATGGATCCGGCAGATAAAAAAAAAGCAGCTTTCAGAGCGGGCATTTTGAATTTTTAAGAATGCCATTTGGGCTTAAAAATGCACCAGCCACCTTCCAGGGACTGATGAACACGGTTCTAGATGGTTTAATAGGGAGAGATTGTATAGTTTACTTAGACGACATTGTAGTATTCAGTACGTCATTACAGGAACACATAGAATCTCTAGACAGAGTTTTTCGTAAACTAAACGAAGCAAATCTGAAAATCCAGATGGATAAAAGCGAGTTTTTCAAAAGAGAAACCAAATTTCTTGGTCATATCATAACGCCAGAAGGTATTAAACCTAACCCTAATAAAATCAAAGCAGTTTTAAATTATCCCGTTTCTAAAACGGAGGAAGAAATAAAACAATTTCTTGGTTTGGTGGGATTTTATCGTAAATTTATTCAAAACTTTTCGGAAATAACTAAACCTTTAACTAACTGTCTTAAAAAAGACAATAAAATAAATAGCTCCGATGAGAAATTCATGGAAGCTATAAGCACCATAAAAATTTTAATTACTAATGATCCAATTCTGGCATATCCAAATTATGAGAAAATATTTACCTTAACAACTGATGCGTCAAATGTGGCATTAGGGGCAGTGTTAAGTCAACATGGACATCCAATTTGTTTTGCTAGTCGCACACTCAATGGACATGAGCAGCACTACTCAACTACTGAGAAAGAACTTTTAGCCATGGCTTGGGCTACCAAATATTTTAGACCGTATTTATACGGCAGGAAATTTTTAATAAATAGTGATCATAGACCATTGCAATGGCTCCACAACTTAAGGGAACCAAACTCCAAGTTACAAAGATGGAAGATTCGGCTTAATGAGTATGACTTTGACGTAAAATACATATCAGGTTAAGAAAATCGTGTAGCAGATGTTCTTTCCCGTATCAAAATTACGGAATGCTTTTTTTATGAAGAATTTGAATCTAACGTAGACACTGTTCATTCTGCCGATGAAGATTCCGAAAGTTTTATCATGATAACAGAGCGACCATTAAATGTATTCAAAAATCAAATTAAATTAATATGAGATGGTAAAGACTCAACCACAATAACAAAAGTTTCTTTTAATAACCTAATTGTAATTACATACAAAGAATTAACTACAGATTATATTAAAGATATAATTAAAACCCATTTATTAAAAAATAATACAACAATTTTTATGCCCAATGATACTGATTTTATACAATTTCAAAACGTTTATAAGACACTAATAACAACAAGTCGCAACAAGATTTATCGTTGTACAAAAGAATTAGAAAACATCACAGATTTTGCAAATTTTAAAAGTAAAGTACTTGAAATCAATTTAAGTGGACTTCATCAAGGTATAGAGAAGGTTGAAAAATGTTTTAAATTACAGTATTATTTCCCCAATTATCTTAAGGAAATTACCAAAATAATAAATGAATGTGAACTGTGTAATCATTGTAAGAACGATCATATTTCTAACAAAATTCCGTTCAAAATTACACCGCCAATTTACAAAATAAGAGAAAAATATGTTATAGATTTTTGGAAATGGAGTAATGAATATTATTTAACATGTATCGATTTATACTCTAAGTTTGCTATGATAGAAAAAGTTAAAGCATTGAACTGGCTGGAATCCAAAAAAGCATTGCTAAAAATTTTTAATTGTATGGGTCCTCCAAAAACTTTAAAAGTCGACCAAGACCAAGGTTTAAATAATATAAACATTAAACAATGGTGTAATTCATTAAACATAAAAGTAGAAGTAACCACCGGTAAAACTGGTATAGGTGACATTGAAAGACTACATAAAACTTTAAATGAAAAACTTAGAATAATCAACACTTCAGGTGATAAAGAGCTAAAATATTTAGAAATTGAATAAACACTTTTCACTTATAACCATATAATTGTTCACTCTACTACCAATGAAGTTATATATACAATTTTTTTTAATAAGGAGTCACCAAAACAAGATCCTCAAATTATTAAAGAACAAAGAATAAATAAGGTAAATAAAAACCGTCAAGAAAAAGATATTGACACAAACTTTGTAAACGCAGAAGTTTCGAGGAAGAGATTAGACAAACTTAGTAATCCATACAAAAAAGTTAGTCTCATTAAAACTGAAGAAGATGGCGAACATCATATTGTAAAATTTAAAAGTCAAAATGTAAGGAAATATAAAAACCAATTTAAAAGAAAAAAGAAAACCAACTAAAACTAAATCTAAGAATTGAAAATTGTATCTTATCATACCTTTTTACTTATTCATTATTACTTAATAATTTTTATGTGCTAAAATATCTTTAAATATTGTAAGAATTCTATTTAAAAAAAAAAAAACTTTAAATTGTAAACAAAGAGAAATTGCAATGAGGACATTGCATTATTTTAAGATGGGAAGAGTGACATATCCTAATGTTGCATTGGAGACTTTTGTCAGCAAAAGTATCGAATGCAACATTGCCAACGTGCTTCAATTCAGCATTTTCGCCATTGAAGCGGTCCCGCACATTAAGCGGCACCATTTTGCTATATCGTTTTTGTCACGCCACACTCTGATTTCGTCTTCCTACTCTGAAGGTTCTAGTTGATCGTGTTACAAAATATTATTTTATAAAAACTGTTAATTGTTCCAAAACATTATTCAATAAAATCTGTTATATGTCATAAAAATATTATGTGTAAGTATATTTTCTTTGTTTATTTTCTCTTGCTCTTCTAAAGTGCATCATTCACTATGCGTAACCTGTTGCCAAATTTACTTGACTACAGGTCAAGAAATAAGGAATGTTAAATGTGTGTGTAGTTCATTTTGAAATTTTGTATAAAACCTGCCAATCTTCATCCACATTAGTTAAATCCGAATGAAAATATTTATATACTTACACACTTAAGTTTATTTTCTTTGTTTATTTTCTCTTCTATCGTCTAATGTGGATCATTTACAATGCGTAACCATCTGTCAGAATTACTAGAAATAAAGATTTTTTTTGTTAAGCAATAATTTAAGAGCTGGGTACGGACCTTTGAGAATACAAAGCTATACCAAGATACATGTGTACTTGCTCGTAATACATCTGTGGTCTCCTACGCAGAAATTATTGAGTATAGTACATATATAGTCGCTGATAATTGCTCCCAGTGAATTTTTATTCGCCAATGTCATTGATAACAGTTAATAGTGTATTTTTAGGCTTAGGTGCAATAAGTGGCTCCAGAAAAGTTTCCAAACTGCTGATGGTTTTCTCCTCTTTGTCCAAAAAAAGATCATACCAAAAAACATAAAAAACCTCCCAATCCAAATTAGTCAGAGTGTAAGTCGCTGAATCTGCAATTCAATGTACTCTTTCGATTTTTCGGATTGATGAGTAGAGTTTGTAAAATTTCAGTCGAATCGTTACATCCATGCACGGATCTGCAAACATATGAAAGAAAATTACGTGATACGTCAATCGTATACGCTGATCGGCATTATAACGCACGATAGCAAACGGATCGTAATGTGTTTGCAATTCACAATAGTTTTTAAAATCGCCATTGCTTTGGGTCATAATTTTCGGTCACAAATTATGTGGAACCGTCAAAACTGTTGCCAATTTTCAATAAACTAACAAAAGCTAATTAAATATTAAAATGGATACAAATTTGTTTTTTATTTGAGCTCTAGGGATGAAAAAAATGCGGAAATAGCAAAGAGATAGTAGAAAAAGCGCAGAATAAAAAAAGCAAATTACGAGAACTAAGAAACTTTTCTTTGTAGATGTCTCGAAGCATAGGAATTTTAAAAAGACGGAGGAGAATTTTAGGATATGACAAAAGAAAAAGGTATCATCCTACAAAAGTGGCAAGGTTTGATAACCTATATAAAATTTAAAAAGGTTATGACCCTCAAAATTGCAATTCTGATCACACACAAGAAATAAACACCGGGGTAGCGAACCGCCTAATCCCAATCGAAAAACAGAAAACATACCAAATAAAATATTCTTTATTAAATTTAAATTGAAAATATATAGTATATGTAATGTTAACTGAAATACAACAATTTTATTATTATTTAAATTATTTTATGTTAAATAATTTTTTTAATGGGTTATTCTACTCTTGGTTTCTTGTTTTGGTTCTTTATTTCTAAAAATTATACATATAAAATTTAAAAATATTTACTCATGTTTGTCTATTATTCATTCGAATGACATTTCGAACGAACGGAAACGGTTATGTGCTCGTTCACGTATGTAATCATTCGTTCATGATGTACTAATCCCAGAGTATCCGCGAACAGATCTTATATTGAGGGCGTACAAATTACAGCTTTTACAATCTTTTTAACCACTCTTTGCGTGAAGGGAACATGACATAGGACTGATTTTCTTCCTCTGCAATTGTACTTTGGAGCCGCTGGTCAACTGTCTCCGAGCACCAGAAGAGTAAGGCAATTATTTTCACGCGACGTATTCTATGAGTGGTGCAAGCCGAAAATGCAGCGTTTGTTAGGGCGGTTCAATTCGGTGTGAAACTCGGTAAATATGCGACAGAGACGTTTGATATGATCAAGTAGGTTAACGCAGATGTTGCTTTAGCAAGAAGTGGCGTGTTCTGTTGGCACCTCTTTACACATGCTTGCGCTTCAATAGCAAGTAAACGTCTGATCTCCCTTTGCTCAAGGGAACTTGGCTTGAACTTATTTTTAAGCATACGAAATTGAGCAAAAGCTGTTGCTGTTTGATCAAATTCGACTTACGAGCAATTGCTCACCTGACTTAACTAAGCGCTTTTACTCGTTTTTATGCATGAGACCCAGTGGGGCTGACGACATTTCTAAATTTTTAGTAGAAAATATAAAAAAAAACAAATTTTTACTGGAAAAAAGTCAATTACCAAGCTTTAAAAGTAAAAAAACAACAACAAAAAAACAATAGAAACATGTGTAACAGAAATTTAGCGAAAATTTGACATTGAATTAAAGGGTAAAATACAATAAGAAAGAAAGAATCAAAGCCAAGCAAATATCTACTGTGTAACGTCAACCAGAGGATCGAAACGTAACATAAAATAAAACGATGAGTTTTTCTTGGCAGCACTATGTGCTTACATTGAGCTTTTATTTCGAACTGAAAACTTAATTCTATTGCAAGCCACCATCAAGCTTAGCTCGAGCCCTATAAGTGCCTAGTCATCAAAATTAGGTTTGCACGTGTTTCGCTCACCTACCTAATAAATGGGAGAACGGATGCGAGTGTAGCGCATTCCATTGAGCTAAGATTGCAATAGGAGTCTCAACTGTAAGTTGACTCCTAATTGTGCAGACATTGTTGTCAGCGAATTTATATGAATTTATATTGTGTTAACTCCTCCCTCCGAAATTCCAATCGTCCCCGATTGGTCTTTAAAAGTATGGTATGTCGTTAAGACTTTTATGTTTTGCTACTTTTGTTGTCGGCATATGAATCGCTTCCGCGTTTTGAATAGTCATTTCGGCAATTTTCCGTGTCCGAATTTTAAGAATTATAATTATGATTATAACAACGATCAAAATACCGAAATGAGTTAGCATACTAGACTTGACTAGTAAATTTAGAGAGCAAATTTTTAATATTAAGCTCTCTCATAAACTTTAGAGATAGTACTTCTTCGTACTCGGATCGAGAATTTGAATTATGGATTAATGCTGGCAATGGTCTCAGGCTGTGAGCTTCGATGGCAGTAAAATTTAAATTGTTAATTTTTATTGTTTCATTAAAAAATGTTACAATAAATGTACCATTTAAATGTCTCGCTACATTTTTACTTATAGTTATATTTCCTTGAAAGTTATTTAGTAAAATTAATCCTGCTTTTAGTTCTTCAATGTTTCTTACATGTTCAGTATTTGTAATAATACAATCGTAAGGTTTGTTTTCTATCAATTTTTAATACAATTTTCGTTTTTTCTTCAATTTGGTCTTGTTTGCATATTTTTACATTATTTATTTGTTTACAATCATTTTCTATTCCATAGTAATTTTCATTACATTTCAAAACGTTTTCAAATTTTAATTTCAAAATTGTTCCATTTTTGCTTATTGGTTTTATTAAAATGCAATTACAAATTTCATTCCTTGTTTTTGGTACTTTTATTACATAAATTAGTAAATTTTGTTTCATAGCTATTTGAATATTTGCAAAGTTTAATGATTCTTCCAAAGAATCAAACGGAATGTTTTCTTCAATAAATAAATCAGTTATCTTGTGAGCCTCTTCATTCGATATTATGAAACTGTTTATTATGTTTGCTTTGGTAAGAAGTATTGCTCTGTTAATGTTTTCAATTTCTTCTTTTATTATATCAATTTTAAATTTATACTGAAGTATTAGTGAGGTTCGAAATTCATTGCTATTTTGTAGTGTTTTTAATATGCTGTTGCTTACATCGGTAATATTTTAAATTCTTTCAAAAACGTTTCTATTAATTACTATCTGTTGATTATTGTTTTCTATGCTTTCTTCAAATTTACTATTGATCGCTGCAACGTCATCATGGTCGGGATTTCCCGCAATCCATTTCCATGCTGATCCTATAAAATTTAATGACCTCTTTACTTTATATTTTGGTGTTATATTGTTGACAGTAATATTAATTATTTTAATTTCTTCTGCAATGAATGGGTGCAAGGGATGGGAAGGTGGGATATTTTTTGTGAAGTGGGTATTTATGTCATCTAGGATTATGGAGTATTCGGTGAGGTTGATGAAGTGAAGGATCCTGTAAGTTCCAGACCGCACTTTCCCGATGCCATTTTCGATGGTAACAATTTCGGATCGAAAGTAATCGAGTACTTTAACCGAAGCATAGCAAAGGAGGTAAAGGGTTATGAAAATTAGTGATCTAAAAAGAGATATGATTATATTAATTTCTTATACGATCTTTGTGGACTAATTTGCCTGATTCTGTTTTTACAGTGGAATGTCTGTTTTCCTTAACTATTTCCTCTTTGTACCTTTTTGAAAGTTTTGTTCCTAATATTTTATTCTGTTTAACATGAATTCTATTATAATTCTCCTGTTCTATAGTCAATAGTTTCCTTTCTATATTTGTTATGATATTGCAGGTCCTTTTCCTATTTCTCTTTCAATTTTTCTAGAACCTTCTTCATAGTTTTTTCTCTATTAGTGAAATCTGAGGTAGGTCTACCGAAGAATATGTCAACGGGGTTTTTTCTGTAAAAGAATGAACAGAATGGTTGTATTCGTTTACAGACCATTCTATTAATTCGTCTAAATTTTTATCAGAGTGTTCCTGTTTCTCATAATTTCTGATATTGTTGAGTGAAACCGTTCTATTTGTCCATTCACCTCGCTTTTATAGGGTGGTGCAGTGAATATTTTTATATTGAATTCGTTTTCTAACATGAATTTTATTGGTTGAGAATTAAATGTCTTTTCGTTATCGAAAACTATAGCCTTCGAAATTCCAAAATAAAATATTATTTCTCTTAAGGGTTTTTTTTTATACTGTCTATACTTTTCCCATCTATTTTCTTTATAATGGCTAATTTGGAAATAGAAGTCAGTACTTTATGTTTGTCTGTTGAGAAAATGTCTATGTGAATAGTATGACCTGGATATTCTGGTAAGGGTGTAGCTCCTAATTTTGCATTGTTTGGGTGGCGATCATATTTATTTTCTTTACAAACTTTGCATAATTTTGTGATTTTTTTATATTTTTTTCGACATAGCGGGGAAATAATATTTTTGTAAAATCTGTAGCTTATTTTCTTTTTCGTTTCTGTGAGCATGATTATGTTCCTCGATTATTATTTTATCTTGGGCCTCGGTCTTAGTAATATCTTCAACTACTATTTGTGTGAATCGAATTTTGTAATTTGCGAAATGTAGAGGGTAGATTGATTGGATGTTTAGCATAATGGGCTCTGTGGTTTTTATACCATTGATTACCTATGGATTAAGATATTTTTTTAAAAGCGATTTTAGCGATTTTTGATTGTAGGTTGTTTCATTTACTAAGTGCCTATGGTACGCAGGGAAAACTATTTCAAATTTGTATGAATTTTTGGAATCTTCTGATATGAAAATTTGGTTTTTGAAGACGTTAATGGGTATTTCTACTGAAGAAATTAAATTTTCGGAAGAGTTGTCACTACTGTGGACAGTCATTGAATTTAAGTTAGCGATTGGTGGTCGTGAGAGTAGGTCTGCGACGATGTTTGTGTTGCCTGGTTTATAAATGATTTCGTGGTTATATTCTTCCAATTGTGCCTTCCATCGCTTCATTTTTGCATTAGTATTTTTGTTGCTGAGAGCAAAGGTCAATGGTTGGTGATCAATGTAAAATCTTAACCTGTTTTGATCCGTATAGGAAGCATTTCAGGGACTGTAGAGCCCAAATTGTTGCCTAAATTTCTTTTTCATTGGTGGCAAAAGTTTCCTCTGCTCTGCTTAGAGTTCTTGACAGAAAGGATATTGGCCTACCGTCTAGGGAGAGTACGGCTCCTAGAGCGTAATTTGAAGCATCCGTGGTAAGCTCAAAGGCTTTTTCGAAATCTGGATAGTGAAGTATAACAGATTTAAAAGTGTCCTTTTAGACTGATTCATGGAAACTCTTCCCAGCTCTCCTCTCAGTATTTCAGTCAGAGGTTTTGCAATTTGTGCGTACGCTTTTATAAATCTGCGATAATGTCCGGTCATTCCTAAAAAGAAGCGTAAATCATGGACAGTTTTGGGCCGTGGAAAATTTATTATACCTTCTATCTTTTTTTGTCTAGTGCGATTTCCATTTTGGCCAACTATTATACCGAGGAACTCGATTTCCTTTTTGATAAATTCACATTCATCGAACTGTACCTTTAAATGCGCTTTTTCGAGAGTGTCGAATATAATTGCAAGATTTCTAGAATGATCTTCTTTACTTTTGCTAAAGATAATTATGTCGTCAACATAAACGTAGCACCGAACGCCGATGTGTTTTCTTAGCACATCATCCAAAGTGCGTTGGAAAATGGCAGGAGCATTTCTTAAGCCGAATGAAAGTCGAGTAAATTCAAATTTCCCATTGGCAATGGAGAAGGCGGTCTTCTCAATACCTGATTCGTTGAGAGCAATCTGATGGAATCCACTCTTAAGGTCAATTGTAGAAAAATACTTATTTGATCCTAGAATAGTTAGAATAGTGGTAATATTTGGAATGGGATATTTATCTGCTATGGTATCCCCGTTCAATTTACGATAGTCGATCACCATAAGGAATTTTTTTAATCCTGAGGCATCTTCTTTCTTCGGTACGACCCATACCGGAGAATTGTAGGGAGATTTCGATGGTCGAATAATGCCATCTTTAAGTAATTCCTCAATTTGTTTGTCTATTTCCTTTTTTAAAGGCATTGGATAGGGGTAAGTTTTGGAATATATTGGCCTATCGCTTTTAGTCCTAATTTCGGCTTTAACGTTCGTGACATATGTTAATTTTTAATTTTAAAGAGTTTCGTTATCTTCGGGACTCAAATGATTTAGCCTTAATGTAGTGTGTGCAATAGAGTTAATTGCTAACTGGTGGATGGGGTATTCGTATTTATTGAGTAATGTAAAATAGTTCTCCTTAGTAAAAATTACTGCGTTTAAACTTTTCATTGTCTCGTTACCTATTATGGCATCAAAGGTTCTTAACTTAGGCAAAATGTGAAATTTTAAATTACCTATTTCATCACCGAAAACACTGATATTAGCATGATGAGTAATTTTGACGGGGCCACCAACAGAATTTGCAATGAAGGGTTTGTTCGGAATGGGTTTCCTAATATAAGTTGGACTAATATAATTTTTGTTCGATCCGGTATCTAACAAAAATTTTAGTTCATTGCCATTTTTCATTTTGAAACGATAGTATGGCAATGAGGAGTTTAGTCTTGATGATTGTATTGTATCTCGTTCTTGGTCTTCGTTGTATTCGAGTTGGTAGTCCTGCGAAGACTCGTAGTAGCCTTCAGAATATTCTAATATTTCATTATCGTATTTTATTGGGTCAGTTTCTGTAACTTCAGTATTGTAGATAAGTTGCATTTTATTAGGAGTCTGTATTATGTGTGATGGTGGTCTCTTACTAGCTTCATTATTATTAGCCTGCGCTAGTTCATTACTAAATGCTTGTGGTTTGTTACTGAGTGTGTGCTGCCTATTATAAAATGTTTGATTTTGTTGATACTGAGGCCTATTCTGATAATTTATTTGCTTCGTTTGAAGAGAGCGATCAACTTCCATTGGTGTAGGAGGTTTTGGAGGAAGAGGTGGTCTAAAGTTTGGTTGCACAGTGACGTAGTGTCGGTTTTGTCCGTACTGTTGATACGAATTTGGTCTAAAGGATTGGTTGTGAACATTTGTAAGTTCTGGGTAAAAGGATCTTACTTGGGGTTTGAATGAGTATGACCTTGGTTGATTGTGGCTAATAGGTTGATTGTGGCTAATAGGTTTGGTATTGGTCGGCAAGCGACTGATACTATTTGTATGGTTAGTCCTGTAATTCATGTTGCCTAATTTGAGACACATGTTGAGAGCATGTGGTAAACTGGTTGGTTCCTTTACACTTAACAGACTGGGTAAGGCACCGTTCAGACCTCTTACAAATGTGTCAAGTGCCGTTTCTCTATATGTCGTGGCATACAAAGTTTCTTCACCTAACTCCAGGCAATCGTTTTTGTCTAGGATAAGCGAGAGATATTGATAAACTTGTTGATAAAATTCTTCAACAGTGCTACCCCGTTGTGCAAGTGTTGTCATTTCATATTCCAACGTGCAAACGTCTCTCTTGTCTGAGTAATGTAGCATCAGACATTTTTTTATCTTACCCCAATTTAATTGGGTGGGGTAAGACTCAAGGGCCGTGTCAGCTTCGCCAAATATCTTGTGTCTTATTGTATGCAGGGTAGCAAAATATTTCAGGGTGTTCTTATTCTGTCCGTACAATAATAATATTCCATCTACCAATTTCGCCATAAACTGAATTCTCCGTTTTTACACGAAAATTCTCTTAAACATTTTACCACATCCGGAACTCTTTCGGATGCGTCCACGTTAATGCTAAAATCTACAGGATGTTCAACTTCTTCTTCGGTTTGTGGGTGTGATATGGTCGAAACTGTTTCCGATATTAACGAAACGAGTTCTCTTTTTTGATGAGGAGTGAAAGTGGAAGGGATGTTAGGAGGGGAAACGTTAGTGCTGGATGAGTGCAGATTTAATCTCGACAATGTCGATGCTATTTGTTCTTCCTGACTCATTTTGATTCACTTCCTTTCTTTTGCGTTAGAAAGATGAAAAATATGAACCTTTCCTTTATAATTTATTAATATTATTTCTAGTATATAAAAAATTTACATTAATCCTAGCCACTGCATTATGTCCTTAGATGGTTGATTGCTGGTTAATAGTAAGTTGATGAATGTTGTTGCACCCTTTTTTTCTCTTCCTGGGTTGATGAATGTTGTTGCACTTTTTTTTTGTCTCTTTTGCACTTAGCTTTATTTGTTGATTTCGTTATTTGATGATTTTAGCCTTTTAAGTTTTTAGTATTCTTTAAAAATTTTATTTTATTTTTTCTTTAAAAATGTAAAAAAAGTTTTATTTTCTATTCTTGTTGATTATGTTAATCTTCTGTTTGACCGTCCTTTCCGTGAACACGTGTTGTGCTCTTACTACGGGGCCAACTACCAGAATTTGTTTTTGGTTTTTTTTTTTAGAAGCCGCGAATAGAAATCAGTGAACGATTTTTAACTTTCGTGGTCCCTGCGCAGGCGCCACATAAAAAAACGATAAGTTTTTCTTGGCAGCACTATGTGCTGACTTTGAGCTTTTATTTGAAACTGAAAACTTAATGCTATTGCAAACCACCATCAAGCTTAGCTCGAGCCCTATAAGTGCCGAGTCATCAAAAATAGGTTTGCGCGTGTTTGGCTCACCTACCTAGTAATTGGGAGAACGGATGCGCGTGTAGCGCATTCCATTGAGCTAAGATTGCAATAGGAGTCTCAACTGTAAGTTGACTCCTAATTGTGCAGACATTGTTGTCAGCGAATTTATATGAATTTACATTGTGTTAACTTGTATATTCGTGCATATTTCATTGTTTTTTATGTTTTCTTTTTATCATACATATATATACATATTGGGCTTTGGCTTTAATTTTATAATTTTCTCACTTTTATCAAATGTTTGTTTCATACGTACTTTTATTTAGGCACATCATATCATTATCATATATTTGGTGTTTAGAAAATATGTGAGGAAATATCACTTATCACCGAAGCAAATCCAATAAAGCTTCAATATCTACTTATTAGAAGATCCGTTAACAAAAAACTTGATATTACCTGATGTTGAAGTTGAGATAAAAAAAAAATATTGCACCCCATTGCCTCACAAATGTAATTAATGAATGGAATGAGCCCTCTTAATACTTATTATCAATAGCAATATGTGGCTTTGATGACAGTTCCGGTCAGAGCGAATATAAGCAGTTTATTTCTCACGACATATGTATTTCCCTGTACAATTGATAATAAAAACTGCAGAGCTTCGTCCACCCGTTATTGTAGTCGTGTTCGAATTCAATTACAAAAGGAATAAAACCCTAAATTCACTAGATTTGTGCTAGATCCTGCAAAGGAATTAACTTCAAAATATTTCCGGTATTATCTTCCTTCGTCAGTCATAACATCGCTGCCGATGTTATTTAATATGCACCAGTTTCAATTGGAGAACTCTCATAAGAATCTGCTGAGTCAAGCAATAAGGACGTGAAGATGCATCGACTCCATCATACACGAAAGGACTAACGGATCGGATTAGGAATTGCTAAGCCGATTGCTTCTGAGCTTAGATCCTTTCATCACCAGTCAAAGAAACTATCATGCAAAAGGAAATCAATTTTATTAAAATGAATTTTTGATTTAGTTGAATAATATTCAAAAAATTCCTTTCTTCGTTTATCAGCTTTTTGGAGGGGTGGCGAAGTGTGACACGGGAAAGGGAGATTTTAAAAAGCTTTGTCAAAAGTTTAATTTTAATATAGGCAGTGCGAGTATTTTTGGCCGCTGACTCCATACAAGACCGACCACTGTGCATCGGTTGAACGAGAGGAGTAACGTTTCAATTCTTTGCCTTTCTAATTGCCAGATTTTGAACTCCAGTGTCGCTTAAACAACACAAAAACGTGATTCGCTGCTTCTCTGCCTTTACCGCGCGGGCTTTTTTTTCCAAATTGGAGACATACTTTTTTCTGGCAGAAGTTTCCAGAATAAACCAGACTCATCAGCATTATAAAGCTGATCCCTGGAAATTTTTCGCCTGATATTCTACCGCTAGAATAAGCTTTGTTTTCCTTTAACTTTTAATGCAGGTTTTTGGCTTTTTCTTTTAGCATTAAAACACTTACTGACGAGTTCTTATTTTGCATACGGATAAACCAACTATAAAGAGCTTTCTTCATTTTGGGCAGCTCTGAAGAATGGTATTTTTTCTTTTCCCCGGCCAACTTTGAAAACACTCGTATTTTTGCTTTAATGCCTCAAATTGTGGACTTAGCAATATTATATTTCTGCGCTAAAATCGTCACACCGACCGCTTTTGTAAATGACCGAGAATGTAATTTTTTTTAATGTAAAGCACTCAGGTTTCCTCGAACTATTTTTTACGCAGTAAGTCTAATATGAAACGCTTCTTACAAATCTAAACTTGCCATTAAAGTTTGTTGTTCTTCGAGAGAAACCACAAATAAAATAACCCTATTTTACTACTTCGAGTATCCTCAAATTCGGAATTATTTAAGGTCAATGCAGAATACTTTTGAACTTAGAAAAGTTTTTTGTTCATGTTTTAGAGCTTTCTTGTTCACGTTTTAGAATAGTCAATTCACAAAAACTGTGTATGGATGAATGTGTTTTGTTATCATTTTAATTATAAATGCATTACATATGCTAAACATACATGTCTACGCACTTAGTTTAAAATCGCATTTAGTATCCTCAAACTGACAAATTCACATTAATTAAAATCTTGAACCTGCCTAGTCGACTCTATTTAACAGACAACTATATCATGATAACAAATACTTATGATGCTTAGATTAGATGAATGGATTTGATAGTTGGTTAGCAAAAGTTATTGGAAAACCTACCGAAATTATGGGTGTTCATTGCAGAAACCGAGGGATGGACATAGACTCTTTAAATAGTTTTTATTAAACTGAAAACTTCTTTAAAATATGGACTGATCATCACAAGTTAGTCCAAAAAAAATTTTAAAATAAACTGATGGACATGTCAGATGACCTATGTATACATTTCCTCACTCTAGTTGAAAATCCGATTTGGTAAAACCACAATTTCATACATTATATAAAATAGTTAACAATCGGCTAAATCAGTCCAGATGGTCGAACCTTTGTTTTCGGAAGCTTGTCAGACAGAGAGCAAGCAAAGAAATTGAATAAAATTTAAAAGGATGAATAAAATTCTACTTTTGCAATGCCTAAGAAAATAGTTATGGGGATTTTTAAAAATTTAAAATATATATAGAATATATTTAAATTAACTTTGTATGAGATTATTTTTACAAATTTAAACACTGAATACCATAATTTTTAAAACCTTAACTGTTAAAGTTCAAACTGTTAAGCTTCAGTTTTATTGATTGATATTATTTCAAAATTTGCAGTTTTAATAATTTAAAATTAGTTTTTTATTACTTTCGGTAAAAGTCATAGTTTCGATGCAGCAGTGTTTTTATTCGATACATTGTTTATCATCGATCAAGTTTCGATGCATTTCTATAGACATCTCTAAAGCAGACTGACTATTTTTAATCTTTGTTTCGCCTTGTTCCTCAGTAGGGTGGGTCGATTCCGGACTTTTTTCGATTCGGGATTTCTAATAGTGCCGAAAAATTGCCTTAGTACTTCCTTACTCCAATGCAACTTTTTGTTTTGAGATCGAATTGCATCTTCAACCCCAACTCCGGTTTTGAAATTTCGGAAATTCGTCTAAAATCGTGAAATTGTCTACCTAGTGTCTGAAATACGCATCTCATGGCAAAATGACAACTATATCATGATAACAAATACTTATGATAATTAGATTAGATGAATAGATTTGATAGTTGGTTAGCAAAAGTTATTGGAAAACCCACTGAAATTATGGGGGTTCATTGCAGAAACCGAGGGATGGACATAGACTTGCGGCCACACTTCTTGACATTGATTTCGCCGAGTGCTATCACTCACATTCATTCACCAACGCCAAAGGACACGTTCGGATAGGTCTCCACACAAATATTTTTTCATCGAGTTCACCAGAGTTGTACAAATGCTCACAACATACCACAAGAAATTTCTCACTCTTAAACAAATGTTTTTAAGGAACCCAATAGGTTTGAGCTCTAAAAGAGACGACTTTGTCTCTTCTGCCGGAAAATTATTTGACATCGCTGCTTGTAAATGCATTTATTTTTCATCTTGCACTTGCAAAGGAAAGGAAAGTTCCTATCAATGAACAACCATTTCTCTTGGACCAGAGAACCAGAAGAATTGGTCGCATAGGAAGTGTTGATCTACCTGAAAGAGAAAAGATTACAAAGAAAAATTAAAACAAAGAAAAGCTTTCAAAACGTCATTCAACATCAACACTTACCAGAAAAGTATCAGCTAGAACACGTGACCATTCATATCAGCCAGACTCTCATACAGACGACAACAATGTACATAGGTGCGTCGCACATGGATTCTTCCAAAAACGATGCTGATGATTAATTTTCTCTGCCATTCTCTAAAACCAAACAAAACACACTAGTATTAGAACACACTCCTTTAGCTGCCCAAAGATTTAGAGTATATGATAGAGCAGCGGCCCTGATTGTTTCATCTGCTCTTCTGGATGCCAAAAAAGTAGGTTTGATGACAGTGGATCAGGCTAGCTTTGTCATTGACAAATGCAAGATTAGTCGGGCAAAAAAAGTATTGGAGTTAAGCTCCAAAACACCGAAAGTATTGACTCCGTATATGGGCTGTATTTTGACTGCCGCAAAGACAATACACTTACACAAGTCAGCGAAGGTGAAAAATACTACCGCGACACTGTCAAAGAGGAACATATTTCTCCTATAGCGGAACCTGGTTGTCATTACTTTGGGCATGTCACCTCTCCTTCTGGGTCAGCTGAGGATGAGACGCAAGCTATATGGCAACATTTAAAAGAAAATTCAGTTGATGTGGAACATCTAGAAGTTGTCGGTGCTGATGGCACCATCATTCGGAAACTAGAAGAAAGAATAGGTTGGCCATTACAGTGGGTTGTTTGTCTTCTACATTTCAACGAACTTCCATTTCATGCTCTTTTCGAACACATAGATGGTGTCTCAAAGAGTCCAAATACATTCTCTGGCGACATAGGTAAACTCCTCCCTGATTGTGAGAAGTTGCCTGCTGTCAAATTTGAAAATTTACCAATTACCTTCTGAGGTTACTAATCCGACCCAATTTAGCACATACAAAGCTTATCCCTATAAAATATCAGAAGCTGTTTTTTCCGGTCAATGTTCCTCAGATTAAGCGTCGATGCATCCAGGTAACTTGTGCAAATCTCGCTGGCTTACCTGTGAAAATAAAATTCTGAGATTATACATTTCTACTGACAAACCAACAAAGGAAATAAAGATTTTAGTCTGGTGCATACTTACAGTTTACTCAACTTTGTGGTTTTCAATAAGATTCAACAGTTCAATCAAAGATGGCTCGGGGCATCTCTATGCTGCAATTTAAAGGTCGAGATACTTACCTGCTAAACTGCGCAGGGTTGTCGATTCATCCATTAAATAGAATGCTTTCTTTGCTCTTCCAGAAAACATTCTCCTTAGTATGATGACTGACGAACGGATAGAAGTCAGAAAGTTGGCCCTTGACCGTCTTCTGGCAGCCAGAGAAGCAGAGTCTGACACTTTAAATTGAAGGGTTAGATGTAATAAAAAGCCAAAGCTGAATTTCAAAGCTAATAATTATTACGATATGATAACCTGGAAGACTATTACCTTGACTGTTCCACCAGTTCTTTGTTCAGTTTCTAACGAAGAACTGATAAAAGGGCTGTCGGGAGACACTGCAGAGGTATGGTAATTTAGTGAATTCCCCTCTCACACCGTGGCAGTCGAGAGAACCGTCAAACTGGTGACAGAGGCATCTTCTAAAGTTATTGGCCCCCAATCTCGTGATCGTTTTATACGCTCTACACTGAAATCTAGGCAAGAAGTGCCAAAGTTTAGTACAAAATCTGATTTTATACGTATCAATAAATTTGACACAGATTCAGACTAAAATAAGCCTGACATATGGTTGGTTGGTTGGATTGGGCTTGGGAGGAACCCGAAGAGCAGCCACCTCCACGCGGTGGGTTCTGGGTGACCAATGCAGGTTAGCTGAGAGCTGCAACAACTTTCACCTTGCGCTGTGGCGCGCCTCATTTTCGCTCGTATCTCGTGAACGGTTCGTCCTACGGCCATGATCACGTGAACCATTTCGGTTGCAAATGAAGTGTTAAAGAACTTTTGTTTTATATATTTTGCCATGAGATGTGTATTTCAAGCGCTAGGTAGACAATTTCACGATTTTAGGCGAATTTCCGAAATTTCAAGGCCGGAGTTGGGGTGGAAGGTGCAATCCGATCTCAAAACAAAAAGTTGCATTGGAATCAGGCAACTAAGGCAACTTTTTCGCACTATTAGAAATCCCGAATCGAAAAAAGTCCGGAATCGACCCACCCTGGTGTCCAATTCACTTCTATCATTGGCACATTTACCACTTTCACTTCTTTAAATAAAATCACTCGGTTAAATTCTAAAAGTAATTCCATTACGGTTTTAATGAGATTATTCATTTATTTACAAATTCGGTAAATGAGTTTAAAGGTCCTTTGAACAATATTGCCGGAACTAACGTGCAATCAAAAAGTAATTTTAGTTATTGTTTAATGTTAAAAAAAGATGTGCGGATGATCGAAAAACGCGAGGTCACAGCGGCAATGCGTAAACTTGGTTTGCAGATCAAAACGAGACTGATCTCAAACTTTTTAGTTGACCCTTTTCATCAGTGTGGTATGTGTTTTCCTGTGTGGATGTCCTCTCGCGTGTAGGTAATGTTGGTAGATTCTGTGTGTGTGGTGAATTGGTGGTGGTGGTGTATTCGTGTAGTGGCATTAGGGGAGGGGACGGCTTATTTCATTTAGCCATCCCGCCCCCACAAGACGAATATTCATCCTAGCAATCTTTGTAGTTGCTGGAGTGTGACCACTACGTTGCTGAGTCCAGTAGCGGGGCGATGCTGTGGCGTTGTGGACGACGTCTGGTTGGTGCAACGTGGTGCGAACGCCATTGATGGGGCGCAGGCCGGGCTGCAGTAGTTCGGCGTCGTACCGTCCGGTTTCCTTGCGTTGATTTATCCGTACTTGGGTCAGATGGCCGACCTACATCCCGTCGTGGGGTCCTGTACAGCAGCGTGTGATGTGGTCTGCCACACGTGTGGCATAAATCGGCAGAAACACACTCCTGCGTCCCATGCGTGTGCGACAGGTAGTTGAGGCAGTGCTCATGTGCCTGGGCAACACGCTGTCGTGTGTGTGTTAGCTCCTTAAAAAGCCCACAGAGCTGTAGTCGATGTTTCCGGCGACATAGTGGGCATCGGATGCGACGCGGCTCGACTTAAGTGGATGGCATTGATGAGGCTGCTCGTGAGCCACTACCAGAAGCGACAGTCGATATAGTTGCATTGGTTGGGCGGGACGGAGGAGTAGGCCCAGTACGTGCCACGTTGGTTGCCGACCGAACCGTTGATGTTGGGATAGTAGGTATGTCCACGTAAATCTTGATCTCTGTAAAAAATTATATTTGAATGTACAAGGTAGTATATACATAAATGGAATGTGCGATTGTGCCACGTTATGTGGCGTGACTGGGTCGTCGTATTGACCGACAATTTTTTTGTATTTTTTATTGTTTTTTTTAACGGTTTGTTGCGGGTTGCGGTTTTATTGATTTATTCTCATTGTTTGATTGATTTTTGTTTGTTTTTCGGCATTATGTTCGGATTATTTAGTATCGGATTTTCGCTTTTATCCGCGGTTGGTAGAAAGCATAATTTAACCATCGGTCTGGGGAGAATTCCGCTTTGAGTACGAAGATCAACTACCCGGATGTGACCGTCTGAGCCGTAATGGAGCTTTTCTATACGGCCAAGTCGCCACTAGGTAGGTGGAGACAATCGTCGTTAATCAGTACACAATCTACAAGCTTTGGCGCATTTTCTGATGTTTTCCATCGATACCTCTTGTGGAGGTCCTTTAAATAGTCTTCTTTCCATCTGCGACTGAAATTATGATGGAGAATTTTAATTCTTTCCCATCGATTTAATAAGGATAGCGACTCCACGCCTGGCTCAGGTGTGGCCAGAATGGGTGCTCCTTTGAGAAAGTGCCCTGGTGTTAGGGCTGTGAGATCTGAGGGATCTTGCGAGAGTGTTGTTAGTGGCCGTGAATTGAGAACGGCTTCAATGCGAATTAATAGAGTTGTAAATTCTTCGTAATTAAATTTGTAGTTTCCAGCTACTTTTTTTAAGTGGGATTTGAAGCTTTTTACAGTTGATTCCCATAAATCACCCATATGAGGAGCTCTTGGGGGGATGAATTGCCAATTAATCCCTTTGGGGGGGCGTACTTTTGTACAATCTCAGGGAGACTTGTTTAATAAAGTCCACAAACTGTTTTTCTGTGGCTCTTTGAGCTCCGATAAAGGGTTTTCCATTGTCGCTCATAAGTTTGGACGGAAAACCACGTCGTCCGACGAAGCGAGCAAATGCCGCGGGGAAAAAGCCTCTTTTGTCAAAATTAGTACATAGCTCAAAGGTGCACTGCTTTTGTCGTGAAACAGACAAAGACAGCCACGTAGCCTTTCATTAGGGTAGGAGACCTTGGGCTGGACGCCTTTATCTAAAAAGGGTCCCAGCAAAATCAACACCTGTGAAGGGGGCAGACCATTTAATTTTTGCGTCCTCATTTTCTGTTTATGCATAGTGCAGATCTTGCACATGAAAATGCACTTTTTTATTTGAGGCTTAAGTCGGGGAATAAAACAACTCTTGGCGGATTATATATTGCATTAGGCGATGTTCCGCGTGCAACATTAGTATATGTATATACTTGAGAAAGCAATGTCGCAAGTCGAGACTTCTCTGGTATTATTAGAGGTTGGGGTTCGTTATATGTCAGGCTTGAGTTAGCAAGCCGACCATTAGCACGAAGCAGACCTTTCGGGGAATTTTTGGGGGCTCTTTTTGTCAATCGGCTTCGATTCTCTTAGTAGTGACATCTCGCAGCTGAAGTGGCGCGACTGGGTATAAGTGATAAGAGCGACCTTTCCCTTTTTCCCTAGGTCTAGGTGCGTCAATGTATCGCCTTGGGATATACTGTGCGTTTTCCCGCTTTATTCTAAGGGTTTTAGTCGCTCTATGAAGTTGAGCATATAAGCGATTACCCTAAGGGCTAGAGGGTAAGATGAAAATCGCTCAAGGATGTCAGTATCATCCAATGCCGTGTGAAAGGAGTCGATTTTCCGACTTTCGGGGGCAATTATAGTTTCGTATGGGCGATCGTGGCCAAGAATCGGGGGATTCTATTAACCATCGAGGTCCATTCCACCAAAGAGTGGTGGTTGCAAGGTGCAGAGGCTTGCACCCCCTTGTACCTAAGTCAGCAGGATTATCAGCACTGGCCACGTGTCGCCAAGTGGCTGATCCCACTAGGTCAAGGATTTGAGACGTTTGATTGGAAATATACGTCTTTCATGCATGTGGAGGTTTTTCTAACCAGGCTAATACAATTTCGGAATCAGATCAGTGATACAATTTATATTTGGTCATATTTAGATGCGTTTGCACCATGGATATTAGTTTGGCTAGTAGTAGCGCACCACATAGTTCCAGTCGTGGCAGATTTATTGTTTTTAGCGGAGCCACCTTTGCTTTGGCTACCAGTAGGTGACTGGTGGTCGCTGTGTCAGATTGTGTGCGCACATAGATGGTGGCACAATATGCCTTTTCAGAGGCATCACAGAAGCCATGTAGTTCGACTTTGTGCTCTGGGGCATAATTTATCCATCGTGGGATTTGTATCTGTGAGTTATCATTTAGATTACCCGCGAACTGGAACCACTTTTCTAAAGTAGCTTCACCTGTTCATCCCAGTCAGTTCTGTCTAGCCACAATTCTTGTATTAGAATCTTTTAGAAAAGTTTTGCCACCGAGGATAAAATTTGCCTCTTAGTTTTAGCTGATAGTGCGGATATTGACTCATTAGTGTATGAAAACTGGTCAGATATCGCATTCCATTGTATCCCCAAAGTTTTTGTTGTGCTTTCCTTTTCGAATTTAAGGAAATTAGTGTCTAATAGATTTTCTTTAGGCATGTCCTTTAAAATATTAGGGTGGTTCGCCATTATCTTTTTCAACGGAAACTGCTGTATTGAGCGCTTGTGTCGCTTGTGCTAGTGACTCGTACGCCTGTGGAAGATTGTGGCTTCCGGACAGACAACACTTGTGTTGCCAGAGGAAATTCTGACTTTGTGTCTTCTGCCAGTTCGTGGAGTGTACGAATGGCGAGTTATGGGGCACAGTTTACGCTAAAGGTAACTGTTTTTAATTTAAAGTCGCGTAGTGGACTATTGGGAGATTTTCGAAAAATAATTCGCTGAAAATCTTGATCATCATCATGTACGACTATTTGTCGATACATTTTCTCAACATCCCCATTGAAAACGTATTTGTATGTACGCCAATTTAGTATGAGGAGCATTAGATCTGGCTGAAGCGTGGGTCCCGTTAATAAAATGTCATTTAGGGAATTGACCGAACTTGATGATTTTGATGCATTAAAGACAACTCTTACCTTTGTGTTTTTTGTGTCTGGCTCTATTACTGCATGATGTGACAGGTAAAAAGAATTATATTTATTTTTTATAATTTTTTCGCCAGGGCTGACTTCCTCCATGTGGTCTAAATGGAGGCATTTTTCTAAAACCCTAGCGTATTCTGGTTTTAGCTCGCCTTTTTTAAGTAGGTTTTTTTCCATACTTAAAAACTAGCAGAGGTACGAGAATGACCTAAGGCGAGTGTGTGGGGAAATTCTGGCTTTAGTGGTAGTCGTACGACGTACCGGGCATTATCTAATCGAGTAGTTGTGGATTTGTAAAAATCCTCACAATATCGATCTTCTGCGGTTGTGATTGATGTACGGGGAAGTTCTTCTAACTCCCAAAATTTTTTCAGTTCAGTATTGAGGTATTCGTTTGATATTTCTCCAACTTAAGTTGTCATTGTTGTGACTGGTTCCGCAACTAGCCCGCTTAGGATCCATCAGAAAATGGTATTTTGCGCCAGAAGTGTTTTTGTAGTTTTCTCAACACCTTCGAAATAGTTTGTGGTATGAGATTGCTGCCTAATAGAATGTCTAATTGAGCGGGAGTGTTGCAGTTGGGGTCTGCTAACTTAAGGTGTGATTCCTTTTGCCAATGCTTGCTTTTTATATGATAGCTTGGAAGCATGTTTGCTAGTTGCGGTAAGACAATAGCTTCTGCTTGTATGCGCTTATCCGCTTGGGGAGAAATAAGGGTAATGGGGCAGATTTTGTTTGAGTCTTGTACTACTCTTCCACCCATTCCCGTAATTTCAAACTAGTTTTGTTGGCAGTTGTAGCCTATTTTGTGCCCTAGACGCCATAAATGATCGTTGAGATCCTTGGTCTATTAAGGCCCTAAGTTTAAACAGTTCTCCTCGGTGCTCGATGCAGACCACTGCTGTGGGTAATAATACACTGCTTTGGTTTTCGCTGTGTAGCGTCTGAGTTTTTAAAGCCTTTCAGCAGCATGGTGCTTCTTGGCAATTTTCTGAATTTTGTAAGTCGGGATTTGCTGTTGCAACTAATCCCGCAGCTCTTTTAACATTAGCGTTATTTTGAGCAAAGCTGGAAAAATGTGTAATGTGAAGCATTGAGTTATGTCGTTTATGGCAATAAAAGCAATTAATTTTGCTTTCACAATCTTTGAGCTCATGCGCATTTGACAAACAGTTGGCACAAAGTTTTTTCGTTCTTACGAAATTGTTTCTTTCGTTAATATTTAGTTTTTTAAATTTCTCGCAAGATTTCAGCCTGTGCGCTCCTTTACACAGCTCGCATGGCGTATGCTTATTTTGTTCTAAAGTGAACGCTTGTGTTTTGAAAAAACTACGATTTAAGTTGTTGTTGGTACTCGCTTGAGGTCTAATGAAGCTTCGATTTAGGTCGTGTTGAACGTTTTTAGTTCTAACATTTTTTTATCTACCCTTTCTGCAATTTCATATTGGGAAGTTAAGAAATCGTTCATTTGTTGCTACGTTGAGCACTTTCTTCGTGACGAGAGCGATTGCTCCCACAAAAGTAACGATTTTTCTGGTAATGCGGATTTGCATATATATACCAGAATGGGGTCCCAATTGCCTGTGGAAGATTCTTTGTCGCTAGAACCGACAAGCAATTTGAAACAGTGGATTGAAGTTTTATAAATTCTTCACTTGTTTCTTTCTGAATTTTTGGTAAATTCATTAATATTGTGACTTGTTTGTCGACTAATATTCTTTCGTTCTCGTAACGAGCTTTTAGAGCTTCCCAAGCATAATTGAAATTTTCGTCATTAAGAGCGAACTGTTTGACTAATACGCCTGCTTGACCTTTTGTTTTGTATCAGAGGTGATACAATTTCTGCCTTAAATTTTTCAGTGTCACATGCTGGCACTTTAAGGTGCATGCCTGAACTCGCCTCTTGGCTTTGAATTTGTGGAAGCTCTACTCTCAGCTGTGAAGTAGGTGCAATTGCTTTAATTAATCTCAATTCATCGGAGATCATAGCTCTCGTTTCCTCATACTAGTCTAAGCAGTTTTCGTATTTGGAGTATGCTGAAGATTTGAAATTTTCAGGTAGATCTGATTCGTCAGATTCTACAATTGCGTCATACGCAGCTTGGAGACGTGTCCAGAAATTGGCCAGATTTTCCTTTTTGATTTCTAATACCGATTCAGAATTATCTTGAATCGGTGAAGATGAAAATCGAGTGCAGTATCGAATTAGACTGTCACTCTCAGCAATAAACTTAGTATATGAAATATCTTTCACCTTTTTTTTGTTTTGTAGCACCTTGCTTTGAGCGTGTAGCATTAGCAAGTGTACATGGGCTCTTTTCTACTGAAATCATTTTTTGTACTTTGAAATATTGTGTTGATTTAGATTCCTTAGAATTTCCGTTCATTTAGATAATATGATAAAATTGAAATATAAATATGATATAATAATAATTACGCGTGAAATTTTTAAGATAAAATTTTTTTTTTTATTTTTGTTGTATACGCAATGTATCAAATAACGAACGCGTATTTCGTTTTATTTATTCCTGGTGCTTATGTCTTTAGCTATTAGTTTGTTCTTGTTTTTGTTTTTTTTTGTTTATTTAATGTTTCGTACTCGTTAGTAAATACTTGCGTATACGAGCGATAATGAAAAAGGAGCAAAAGGTTTATGACCTTTGTATATAAGTTTGCACAATATGTGCGTGTTTATGCGCAAGTTAACGGCAGCAGCCACACAGAGACCTAATGATAAATGTAAACAAATTGTATCTTCCTACGGTATTACTGCTTGGTCAGCAGAATACTTTAATTAATAAGAAATTAATACTTCACTTGTTTTGATAAGTAAGCATAATTCAATATTCCATTGCATATGTGTTTTGATAATGAGAATAATTGGAAATCCAATGCTCTGGCATTTCATCACTTAATGTAATGCCAAAGCATCTTTAGTAGTAAGCATAGAATTGTAAGAATATAAATCTAAGTGCTTTTACTAATAAAGATCAGTGGATAATCGGCAAGCGTATTGAGAGATCATCTTGATGATCAAAGCGCACTATATATTATTGCACTCAAACCAACACTTGCGTTTTATTTCTACCGCGCGTAGCGGAACGGAATACAATTTTTTTTTAATACTTCCCACGCAAGGGAAGTTAATTGGCGCCCAACGTGGGGCACGTGTTCGTAACGATCGCGTTTAATGAACACCGGTCCCGGAACCACTAAACGTACATAAACCTCGTGCGAGAGGTAGTACGCTTTAATTTTTTTTTTTTTTTTCGAAAAAAAAAAAACAAAGAAGTATTCCACAAATAGGCAGAAAAGTAAAACAAAAAAAAACTACAACAGTAAATATAAAGTGATTTAAAAGTTTGAGTTGAAGAAAGAAACTGAAAGTGAACATTTATGAACATTTGTGAAAATTTCAAGGAAATAAAAGGAAGTGTGTGCATTAGCGACTAAGGCCATCAGCTTCTTAAAATTAAATATTGATAAACTAATATATAATGGTTTAGTTATTTTGGAGTATCACACTTCAAAATAGATATCTAGCGTACATATAAATTTAATGAACTGTTTTATGTTAGTATGTGTTACGTTTGTTAGTAATTCTGTTAAGTTTAAGTTGAGACGGTTGTGTTCCAATGATGTACAGTTTTGTATTAAATGTTGAGTTGTGAGATTCTCGGTATTACAATATGGGGGAACTGGTGTTTGGGAGTTTTCCAATATATGTTTGTGTGTTAATTTGGTGAGACCCAACCGAAAGCGAGTATATACAATGCAATGTCTTCTGGATATAGCTGTAGGGAAAAGAGGCGGTCTTCGTTGAGGATTTATTGTTTTGTAATAGTAGGAGTATCGGCTCCAGTGTTCATTTTCGGCCTCACGATAGTCCTTTTTAGCAAGATTTTTAATGTCTTTTTTATTGTTGGTATTTATAAATTTTAAGGGAGCTCTTGTCGCATGTTTGGCTTGGGAGTCGGTTAGAGTATATCCTTGTATACCAATGTGGCTGGGTATCTATGATAACTTAATTTTACTAATATTGTTGATGAGGATATCTCTAATTTGACAAACAGTTGGATCAGCATAATTTACGTTTAGTATGGCTTGGAGCGACGATAAAGAGTCGCTGAAGATGAGATGCTTACGTCTACTCTTTTTTGCTATTAGGCAAGCGTGCAGGATGGCTGTTGCTTCTACGGTGAAAATTGAGGCAAAAGGAGGTAGTATGGCTGACATGATTACAGAGTTATCCTTAACGACACTGAAGGCCACATTATTATAATCCTTTGAACCATCTGTGTAGAGTCTATCCCAATATTTGTGAGAACTTATTATTTCTGAGAAGTATTTTAAGTAAAAATCTGGTGGTGTAATTTCTTTTTTAAACTTAGCCAAATCCAGAATAACGCACGCTTTTATAAGACTCCAAGGGGGAGCGCGAAGGCTTGGGATCACTGGATTCTTTAAGAAAACGTTCATTTCCTTTGCAGCATGAATCAGCGTTTGCAAGGCTGAGGTTTTCCTGGTTTTTCTTTTCCGGCGTAGCCTGTTTGTTAGCGCGGCTTTAACAGGAGAACTTTCGGCATTGATCAATTTCGTAATCATGCTTCTGGTGATGAAAAACAATCTGTCTTCTAAGGTAGGTAACCCGGCTTCGGCTAAAATGTTTGTTATAGGGAGTACGGAAAGCTCCAATGGCGAGTCGGGCTGCGGTGTGGTATGCTGACGCCATCTTTGACCAGTTTCTTTTTGATGTTTTGCAGAATATAGGGAACCCATAATTAATTTTTGACAGAATTATTGCTTTAACTATGTGAGTGAGTGTGTTGGAATTACTTTCTAATTTTATATTGCTGAGGCACTTGATTATGTTTAATCTATTATGAAGTGATAAGCATAATTGTGTTATGGGATCATTCCATGTGTACTTATGATTAAATATTAAGCCTAAGATTTTAAGTTTATTTACATCTATAATATTACAGTTGTTGATGCTTAATGAGATATTATTACAATTTCATTTGTTACATATGTGTAGGTGTTTAGATTTACTAGTGGAGATTTTAGTGCCACTGATAAGACACCAGCTTAAGATGTTGTTAAAAAGAGTGTTAATTTGGTTCGTAAAATTATTTGAATTTCGCACGATGTTGAAGATATAAAGATCATCGGCATATAGTAAATGTTTAAAGTATTTATGCTCATTTATTATACGGCTTAAATGATCGAAAGCTATAAGGAAAAGTGTTACGGACAAAGGAGAGCCTTGTGGAATACCGTTTTCAATTGGGCATTGCTCACTTATAACACCATTAACTTTTACGCGAATTTTTCGACTGAGAAGGTAGTGCCGTATATAGTTAATTAACTGTCGTTAAGTAGTATTAGATTATTATTTTGTATGAAGTTGGAAATGATTTTACCTCTTTTGTTATAATTAGGGGAACCCTATAGAGGACTCCACCCGTTAAAGTCGCCAAGAAGTAAAATAGGATCTGATGAAGTGTTAATAATATTTGTTAAATCGGCTTCTGTTAGGTTGTCGGTTGGCGATATATAAGCGTTAATTATTGTGAAAGTAGTGGTGGATTTAATATTAGCAGCCACTGAAAGAATATTAATATTTATGTTAAGATTGGAATGTTCAATTGAGTTATGAATTAATAAAGCTACTCCCCTTTTGGCGAATGTATCGCGCTCTATGTCGTTATTTGTGTAAATAGAAAAATTTGCCGGTATCATACTGTTTGGTGGGTTATTAAATAAATGAGTTCCTTGGAGAGCAACTATATGAAACAGATTTTCTTTTAGAAGTAAAGTGAGCTCATTGTAAATGTTGTAGTAACCATTAAGATTTCACTGCAGAATGTTAAGTACTATAAAGAATCAATGAGTTTAGGTGAGAGAAAACTTCACTGTTAAAGAAATATTTAATAGTAAGAGTTTTTTATAGAACTATATCGTCAACAGTTTCTGAGCTTAGAGAATCTGTTGAGAGAGCTAGAAGAGTATTATGGATAGCAGTTCTGTCTTCGGTGTTTTGTAGTACTGTATTATTGCTTAAGTGTTGTGTGAGAAGAGTGCGTGCGTTTGAAAGGGAGACTGGGTTATTGTTGTTGTTTGGTAAAGAAGAATCGGAAGAGGATATGTTATGTGGGTGTTTATTTGAATCAGTTGTGTAGTTGGATTGTTGGGTGTATTGTTGGTAAGGAGTATTGATGTTATTGTTGCAATTTTTAATAGTAAGAGAAGTATCAGATGATGGGAATTGTTCATTGTTGGTTGTTTTTTGTTCTATTAGTTTTCTGATTTTTTTACTTATTGCTTCTTCTAAATTTTCTGTTGGTGAGACGTATTCCTTGCGTTTGTTGTTTATTTTTTCAATTGCTTCTTTGTAACTACATTTATTTAGTGTTTTATATGTTATAATGTCTTTCCTCTTAAGTAGGGTGGGACATAGTTTGTGGTCTGATCGATGTTGTTGTCTACAGTTAATGCATTCTACTTTACTACATGGAGTGGGGCTATGGGTTGAGGAGGAGCAGACGTTACACTTCGGATCGGATATGCAATGTTTGGCTGTATGGCCCAAAACAAAGCAGTTTTTACACTGCATTGGGGAAGGGATATAAGGTTCAACTTTAACTTTAAGCCAAGCAGCATTAACTTCTTTGGGTAATTCGTATGCGTTAAAGGAGATTATATGAAGAGGAGTGTTTATAGTTTTACCATCTATAATTTTCGTAATTTTTTTGCACTCTGTTGCACCCTGTTGGCGTAGACCGTCCACTATTTCGTTTTCAGTAAGGCTAGCAAGACAGCTTGCATATATAACGCCTTTCACCGTGTTTAGTGTTGGGTGTAAATTAACGGAAATTTCACAGATGTTTGACAGTTTTGTTGCTTTTAGGAATTTGTTTGTTTGTTGGTTATTTTTGGTGAGGATGAGGAGATCTCCGACTCTGGTAAATGAGACAGAACTGGGTGATTCATAAGTAATCGATTCTAGTGCTTTTTGGAGAAGGAATATGTTAATGGATTTTAAAGGTTTTTGACTGTCTTTGTTTTTAATTATTAGGAATTTGGGACAAGAGAAAGGGGAGAGGTTCAGGGTTTTGTTGTTTTTCTTTAAATGTGGGAAGTCATGTGGGTTATTGAGGTTTGGAGTTTTACGTTTGGGTGATGGCTAGGCTCCCAAGATTGCAAAGTAGTTTTGGTCACCACCGCCAGGATCGGAGGCCATGATTGATTCACAAATATATATATTTTTTTTCAAATTACACAAAATTTACTGATTAATTATAAGTTTAGTTATTAAGAGAAAGTCACTGCCTTATAAAATTGACACTTGAAAACAACCAAATTGTTGAGAGCGAACGAAATAGGAGAAAAACAATCACTAAGAACGTGTTTACTGTTCGGTAGTCGATTGAGAACTGCATAAAATTAGTTGTAAGTATGATCTATATTTAATAATTAAAAGGGAAATAAACTTAATTATATTAAGTAATATATATTAAATTTATACATACATATAATATTTAAGCCAATAAATTTAAGCAATTAAGTTTAAACCATTAAGAATAATTGAAGGCTCGACCAGCCAAATATTTTTAAAAACCGCGATTCACCACCGCAAGGGTTACCCTCCGGTTTATAACAAAAACACAATTCTGCAATTCTGAACTCCAGACCCTCCAGAATAAAAGAGTCTCCTTTCCTAGAAAGGATCAAAAATAAAAATTATAATAAAAAAAAAAACACAAATGACAGATTCTTTACCAACTGACCTGGACTATAACGAAATAGACAGAATAGTTTGAAATCTTGAAGAATTTGTAGAAGTCATAAGGATTAACAAAAAAGAAAGGGATCTAAATAAAGATAAGCTTAAAATTAAATGTATGGAGAAAGTTTTTCGATATATAGGAAAATATAAAAAGGCCACACTTGAGGATTATTATAATCAGGAGACAATTGTGTCTGAGACTATAAAGATGATACAAGTAGCAAAAAAGGAAGATTTGTTTTAAATGGGAAGTAATATAAGTGCTCCAAACTACGAAAGGTTGCATTATTGTGATTACTGTAAAGGTAATCATAAATTGTCGATATTTAAAGGAAAAGAAAAGAAAAAAATTAATTTATCAAAAATGGCTTTAAGTAGCGAAAATGAGACCTTAGTCGCAAGACTAATTGCCGCAACGAACGCATCACTTAGATTAGAAATATCTGAAATGCGCAGGCAAATAGAAGACTTAACGAAGTCTACAACAGTAACCGATTACAAACCTGAAGTAATAAATTCAGAGATTCGTTGTGACGAACCCTTAGAAGTAGTAATGTCTTTACCAGAATTTGGGGGAAAACAGAATAAATATGTTAGCTGGAGGAAACCGGTTAACAATGCAGTGAGTTTATACATAAGAGGCAGCCGTAGGTATTTTGCTGCATTGACTATATTAAGAAATAAAATTACTCACGATGCTAATGACATTTTGTCCAACCACGGAACAGTTTTAAATTTTGATGCTATTTTAGCACGATTAGATTTCGCTTACGCCGATAAGCGACCAGCTCATATAATTGAGCAAGAAATGCGTATCCTGCGTCAAGGCAATTACTTCATAATTGAGTATTATAATAAGGTTAATGAGAAATTAACCTTGCTAATAAACAAAACTATAATGACTTACGGATCAGATAGTGCCGTAACTAAAGAATTTAATGCCAAAAATAGGCGGGATGCATTACGCCCATTCATAACGGGACTAAACGGAAACTTAGCAAACATACTATTTTCACTGTAGCCTAGCGATTTGCCAAATGCTTTAGCAAAAGCACAAGAATTAGAATCTAACAATATGCGAGCGTCCTTCGCATTACAATTTGGAAAAAATCAAAACTATTCAAATCCTAACAACAATAACAGGCAACATACTTTTAATAATAACAGATTCAATAACGGTAATTTCAATAATAATTTACGGTTCCCACAAGTCCAGCCACAAAGAAATTACAACCAAAGAATGGGTTATCAAAATAACCAACCACGACCTACGCCAATGGATGTCGACTCAAGCATCCATACACGCAACCGTTTGTTGCAAAAGCCAACAACCTTAAACCAAAACAATTTAGAAAAAAGGCCACATGGAAGTACACAAAAGAATGTGCAGCCACCGATTAAGACTCAGCTCATTAATAACATTAATCATCATTTTTTAGGTCAAAATTAACAATGCCATATATTTTTCTAGATGACAGGGTTACTGGTCAAAATTTTAAAATATTAATACATAGGTACGGAAGCAACTAGTTGCTATATTAAATCAGAAATATACAAAAATAAAAATAATTTGGACATACAAAAGAGAGTAAAAACAATAAATGGATTTTCAATAATACGCTATTATCACATTATTCGGTAAAAAAAAACAAATATTCTTCGAAATGGAAAATTTGGAAGCGGACCTATTAATAGGATACAAATTTTTGAACGACATTAATGATTAACTTGGAAAAAAGAAGTTAATAATAAATGTTGTGGAGGCGAAGTAGTTCGTAGTAAATAGTATTAAATGAATATGTACTTTAAATTACAACCAAGTACCTCTTGCAACTCTGTATTACTTTTCTATATTCTCTTTTGTTATATCCTTTCATAAACTGTAAAGACATGTTTATCTATATTGAATAAATTCAGTCGTTATTTAACCTTAAACGTTCTCGGACCATTAGGTTATGGGCCCAGAATCCCATGTGATCGCGAACGACTGGACGATTAGAGTAAAAGTGCAAGTGCAATTGAAAAATATAATTTGAGACTTCAGCATAATGGCCGGTATAGTAAGAATCGAGCCGCTTAACGCGGAAAATTATGATTCTTGGAAGCTGCAAATGCGGGCAATTTTAATAAAAAATGATTTGTGGGAATACGCTGATGGCACTAAATTGTGTCCTACAGACGAGACAAAACTCTCCGAGTGGAAAAATGCTGACCAAAAGGCATCAGCGGATATTACGTTGGCGATAGCGCCATCAGAACTAGGGCTGATTTCGGAGTGCAGAAGTGCACGTGATATTTGGATAAGGTTGGAATCGACATTCCAATCAAAGGGGCCAGCCAGGAAAGCAACGTTACTTAAACGTGTAGCGTTGTCGCGTATGTCAGAAGACGAGAAAGTTCGAGAACACCTTAACGGGTTCTTCGATGCAGTAGCGAAGCTTAAAGAAATAGGCGTCGAAATTGGCGACGAGCTACTGGCAATTTTGTTATTGTACAGTTTGCCGGCGTCATACGAGACATTTAGATGTGCAGTTGAAACGCGTGATGAACTACCGAAGCCGGACATTCTTCGTGTTAAAATTCTTGAAGAACACGAGTCGCGAAAGTCAAAAGAAGACAAAGTGGAAGACAATAACGTGTTATACATAAAGAAAAAACAAAGCCAATCGTATGTTGATCGTAATTCGTCAAATTCAAAGGAAACAAAAAAGTGCTATCGGTGCGGTAAACCGGGACATTTCGCGAGAAATTGTAATGAGAAACAACAAGAACAAAATACGTGTGTGAGTGAAGAAACAAACGAAAAGGCAAAAGTGGCTTTATGTTCAGTAGAAAAAGCATTTGCCGTCCCTATAGGAAATATGAGGTGGTGTTTGGACAGTGGCTGCACATCTCATATGAGTGCGAATAAAAACATTTTTGAAAGTGTTAAACTAGTAAATGACGAATTAAGTTTGGCAAATAATTGCTCAACAAAGATAAGTGGTGTTGGTAAAGTGTGCACCACAGCAAACGTTCGCGGAAAACAAATTGACTTAGACTTAGAAAACGTTTTACATGTGGCCGATTTGCGTACGAATTTGTTGTCTGTTGCTAAAATTACCGACAGGGGTTATGCAGTTAAATTCAAAAAGAACGAAGCCGTGATTATGAACAGAGATAATGAAGTAGTATTGGAAGCCGAACGAATTGGCAATTTGTATTATTTAAAAACTTCAAAAGATTTCGCAAATTTGGCAAATTACAAAAACAATATTGATTTGTGGCATTACAGAATGGGACACGTTAACGAACGCGATTTGAAATCAATGGCAAACGGTTCGGTATATGGTTTAAAATTTAAACAAACTGAAAAACTTTCTGATTGTGAAATTTGTGCAAGTGAAAAGCAAGTGCGTGCAACTTTTCCTAGATCAGATGGAAACAGAGTTGGCGATCTGCTAGAGATTGTGCACAGTGACGTGTGTGGACCAATGAGGTGTGAGTCCCATGGCGGTGCGAAATATTTTGTGACATTTATTGACGAAAAGTCAAGATGGTGTGAAATATTTTTCATAAAACAAAAATCACAAGTACTGGATGTTTTTAAAGAATACAAAGCTAAAGTTGAGACATTTACGGGAAAGAAAATAAAAGCGTTGCAATCGGACAACGGGCGTGAATATTGTAATAATGAATTTAATACATTTTTAAAAGAGTGCGGAATCAAACGTCGACTTACGGCACCGTATACTCCGCAGCAAAACGGTATGGCTGAACGTAAAAACAGAACTCTCGTTGATATGGCTAGGTGCATGATGAAACATGCGGGTGCACCACCATCATTTTGGGCTGAAGCGGTGAATACGGCGTGTTATATTCGAAATCGTTGTGTAACAAGAACAACGGGTGAAGTTCCATACCGGGTATGGACCAAGAAAAATCCGACAGTGGCGTATATGAAAATATTCGGTACAATAGCATACGTTCTAAACAAAAATCCTTCAAAAGGAAAATTCGATTCGCGCGCTGAGCCTTGTATATTTGTTGGCTACTCATGCGAATCAAAAGCGTACCGTGTGTATTCAAAGACCAAAAAGTGCATTATAATAAGTCGTGATGTAAAGTTCATCGATAAATCTGCTTTTGATGGAACTTTTGAAGAATTTGAGCACGAAAATGAAAAAGACGTTGAATATGATAACAAAATGGACGTTATATTCGAAAATAGCAATACAGATAGCGAGGTCGAATGTAGGTATGAAGAGTCGGTAGACGCGTCTAATTGTGAGGTAGGTGTAGGTAATAAACTACGGGGCAGAGGCCGACCATCGTATGTACGTACGGGGCAAAGAGGGCGACCACGAAAAGTGTATCGCCAGTTAACCGCCAATAATGATTCAGAGGAGGAGGTTACTGATCCAGACGATTTTTACGAGTGCAACGAAGCACGTTTTATAATTCATGATCCGCAAACTTTGGCGGAGGCATTGAAGTGCGAGGACGCGTCTTTATGGGTAAAGGCGCTTGAAGACGAATTTTTGGCACATATGAAAAACAAAACTTGGCAAATAGTCGAAAAGCCTTTGAATCGTAAAGTAATTGGTAACAAGTTTGTGTTCCGTACCAAAGATGAACATTTAAAGAAAGTTCGACTGGTTGCAAAGGGTTATGCTCAACGACCGGGGGAAGATTTTCACGAAGTTTCCTCTCCGGTTGCACGGTCAACTTCAGTACGGCTCTTTACAGCACTGAGTACAGAGCTGGATCTCCAAATACATCAGATGGATGTGGTCACCGCATATTTGAATGGAGATCTAGACGAAAACATCTACATGGATGTTCCAGATTTACTTATGAGTGTGTTGAAGAAAATTCAACGAGGTCAACCTGTGGGCTTAAAAGGTTTGACAAAGTATAGTAGCGAAATACAACAAACAGCAAGAGAGTGGCAAGCAGCTCTACAACGAGAAAACCCCGTATGCCTAGTAAAGAAAGCATTGTATGGTTTGCGACAGTCAGGGTTAATGTGGTATCACAAATTATCAGCAACTCTAAACAAGATTGGATTAAAATCAACGAAATTTGATCCATGTTTCTACGTACGTCGAGAAGGTGGTAACATAATGTTGGCCATTATATACGTAGATGATTTGTTGTTAGCATCAAATAACGAAATTTGGTTAAAAACAACGAAGAAAACGCTTTCTCAACATTTCGATATGAAAGATATCGGTTACGTCAATCGTTGTTTGGGTATAGATTTTCATCAGAATCTAGAGAAAGGCGAAATATTTCTATCGCAGAAGACATACGCGGAATCAATAGTGAAGCAATTCGGAATGTTAGAGTGCAATCCTTCGAAAACACCAATAGAAGTGAACTGCAAACTTACCATTCCTACAACAAAAAATGAGGCGATTATGGCAAAATATCCATACCAAAGCTTAATCGGCGCTTTGATGTATTTAGCGGTATCTACAAGACCAGATATAGCGTATGCCGTAAATTTTATGAGTCAATTTAACAGCAACTACACTGAAGAGCATTGGAAATCAGCAAAAAGAATTTTACGTTACGTCAAGGGCACAGTACAACAGGGTTTACTGTATAAGAAGACAGGTGCAGATTTGTATGGTGTAGTCGATGCTGATTGGGGAGCAAATTCAACAGACAGACGATCGTATTCAGGGTTTGCATTTATATATGCTGGGTCATCTATAAGTTGGGAAGCACGGAAGCAACGTACTGTTTCGCTTTCCAGTACTGAGTCAGAGTACATCGCCATAACTGAGGCGGCTAAGGAAGCCCTTTATTTGAAAGGCGCTTTGAAAGAAGTGGGAATTGAGTGTACCAGCGTAAAGTTATTTAACGATAACCAGAGTGCACAAAAGTTAGCAGTATCTTCGAATTTCCATCCTCGGACGAAGCATATTGATGTACGGCATCATTTTATCCGAGACTGCGTACGAGATAAAGCAATTACACTAGAGTATATGTCAACACAGAAAATGCCAGCGGACATATTAACCAAGGGTCTTACGGAACTGAAGCATAGTAATTGTTCATCAAGTTTGGGCCTTACCGAATGCAATCATGAAGAAGAAGAATAAGCTCTCTACTTCGAGAGGAGGTGTTGTGGAGGCGAAGTAGTTCGTAGTAAATAGTATTAAATGAATATGTACTTTAAATTACAACCAAGTACCTCTTGCAACTCTGTATTACTTTTCTATATTCTCTTTTGTTATATCCTTTCATAAACTGTAAAGACATGTTTATCTATATTGAATAAATTCAGTCGTTATTTAACCTTAAACGTTCTCGGACCATTAATAAATAATGAAAAAGAGGAGTATATATTAAGCTTAGGATGCGAATATGAGCATCAGAAAAGTAAGGATAATTTAAGGATCGTTAAGGAGGACAAAATTACTTTGGAAGCAAAGACTTCTAAAGCGCCAGCCGACGCTAATACCGGCAAATATAAAAAAATAAATACTGTGGAGCAGGAAAGCTCTACAACGCCAGCTGAAGATTTATACCAGCACAGTAGATGTAATAATTATGCAAAAAATATTGTGGAACGAAAAAGTTCTACAACGCCAGCCGATGATAATATCGGGCAAAATTAAATAAAAAATTTATTGTGGAACAAAGAAGTTCTACAACGCCAGCCGATGATAATACCGCCAAATTAAATAACAAATATATTGTCGAACGAAGAAGTTCTACAACGCCAGCCGATGATAATACCAGCAAATTAAATAAAAAACTTATTGTGGATCAAAGAAGTTATACACCGCCAGCCGAAGATTTTACCGGCAAAATAAAACGAAAAAAGAATCGTGAAAAACCAAACAAAAATATAAAAATACGAAACTTAAACTACTTGGGAAAAGAAAATCCTAGGACGCCAGTCGAAAATAGTGCCGACAATAAAATAAAAAAATATACTCCAAAAAAAGGAATAACTAATCTCAATATTACCGATGAGAATAGTTTCGAAGAATTAACTGAGCTTCAAACACATGTAAAAGAAAAAATTGCTCAAATGTAATACAAGCTTCCCATTTCACCCTGGAAAAATATTTTATGAAAAAATAACAGGAGAGAGAAATAAAATAAATCCTAGATACAAGAAATAGGTAGTAAAGAAGACTTAAGGAATAAAGTTAGAATTAACTACAGGAATAGAATAGTACATAAAGATAATATTAGATCTTAATTATATATTTTTAGACGAGATTAAAAGTATAATTAAAAATGAACATGGACGATTGACAATAACTGATTTAATAGATATTTCAAATTTTAAAATAGTACAGAATAAAGATGTAATAGTTATATATATTAAATACCCAAAAATTATATATGATTGTAAATATTATAAAGTAAGAGCAATTACACAAAAATATGGCAAATTAATAATTGATAATGAAATTGCGAAATGCAAAAAAGAATATATAAATATAAAAAACTGCAAAAAAGAAATGATAAATACTTATTGTAAAATCGTAATAAAAATACTTGCCTATCAGATATTTTGCCCAATAAAAAAGGAAAATGTAAAAAAATTAAAGAAAAACATAAAGACATAGATATAATTAAAGAAGGAGCAATATTAGTCTCTGGAAATCATACTATAGATGACTCTGTTATAAATGGAGTTTACCTTGTAACATTTGAAAATTATACAAATATTGATAATATAACTTACGAAAATATTGATTGTAAAATTTGGAATTATTTAAAAAATAATCATATTAATAACTTTGAAATTATAGAATATGTCAAAACAAAGAATAAAGAATTTAAATTTGAAAACATAAATATTTTGAGAGAAAGAATTAAAGAATTTAATAATCATTGACTTTTCTGGTACATGATTGTAAAAATTGTACTATTAATAATAATATACATAATCTATAAGATTTTAAAATTAAAAAAATCATATAAAACTAATAAGCGAAGTAAAAAATAAAATTCCAAGAATTGTCCTATAAAGCTATTTTAGAAAGAATCAATATATATATTATATATTTAAGAAAGAAACAATATATCAAAAAATGATACTGAATCGGGGAGAATTCATCTTAGAGAGGGGGGAGTTAACGGCAGCAGCCACAGAGACCTAATGATAAATGTAAACAAATTGTATCTTCCTATGGTATTACTGCTTGGTCAGCAGAATACTTTAATTAATAAGAAATTAATACTTCACTTGTTTTGATAAGTAAGCATAATTCAATATTCCATTGCATATGTGTTTTGATAAGGAGAATAATTGGAAATCCAATGCTCTGGCATTTCATCACTTAATGTAATGCCAAAGCATCTTTAGTAGTAAGCATAGAATTGTAAGAATAAGAAAAATATAAGTGCTTTTACTAATAAAGATCAGTGGATAATCGGCAAGCGTATTGAGAGATCATCTTGATGATCAAAGCGCACTATATATTATTGCACTCAAACCAACACTTGCGTTTTATTTCGGAATACAATTTTTTTAATGCTTCTCACGCAAGGGAAGATAATTTGCATACGTAAGATGCTAAAAATTTATTTTTTTGTTTTGTTTGCAATCCTGCTTGCTTGTGCTTTAACAAGAACAAGGGGTATTGCTGGACAGGTGCCGATTTGGTCTTTGAATATAAGTAAGTGTGTGTGAACACTTGAAAATGGCAATACTTATGTATTTGTTTTTGCTTTCTACCAACTCTTAAAATTTTTTGTGTTATTTTGACCGTAATTTTTTTTTTGTTTTAGTTAGTAAATTTAAAATTTGTAATAAATTAAAATTTCACATAAATCGTTTTATTTTTTCCGAATTTTGTAAAATTTGTGAAATTTCACTTCTTAGAATAAAATTACTCGGTTAAATTCTAATAGTAATTCCAATACGGTCTTAATGAGATTATTCATTTATTTACAAATTCGGTAAATGAGTTTAAAGGTTCTTTGAACAATATTGCCGGAACTAAGGTGCAATCAACAAGTAATTTTAATTATTGTTTAATGTTAAAAAAAGATGTGCGGATGATCGAAAAGGAGCGAGGTCACAGCGGCGATGCGTAAGCTTCGTTTGGAGATCAAAACGAGACTGATCTCAAACTTTTTAGTTGACCCTTTTCACCAGTGTGGCATGTGTTTGCCTGTGTGGATGTCCTCTCGCGTGTGGGTAGTGTTGATGTGTGGGTCCTGTAGAATGTAGGTTCTGTGTGTGTGGTGTATTGGTGGTGGTGGGGTATTCGTGTATTGGCATTAGGGGAGGGGGCGGCTTATCTCATTTAGCCAATACCCAAGAAATGTAATCTTTTTCATTAAAAATTGACATTTTTGCCACTTAATTTTAAGTCCATAATTTTCTGCTCTAGATAAAACTGTTTCCAGTTTATCTATTGCTTCCTTTTCATCTTGAGCTGGTATAATTATATCGTCCATATAGACCACAATAATTCCCTTTTGAACCAGATCTGTAAAAATTGCTGAAATGTGCCGACAAAACACGGCCTGAGAATTTGAAATACCAAAAGTTACGAAATAAAATTCATACCGCTTACTATATGTAACGAAGGGTGTTACTTTTTGGAATTTGACTCTATAGAAACATGAAAGAAACCGTTCATCAAATCCAATGTCGTAAAAACTGCTGCACCCTGCAGCATTTCCAAAACGTCGTCGATAAATGGCATAGGGAAATGACTACGTGTAATTTTTTCATTCAGTTTTCTAAAGTCGCAACACAATCGCTTCATGCCATCTTTCTACGAGACAAGAACTACTGGCGATGCATATTCAGAATTATTTTGACGAATTATACCATCTATCAACCAACTGGAAATATGTTCATCTATAATACGTTGGTCAGCATATGAAACGCTTCGATATACGGGGATATAATTTGACAAAATAATTTTCATTTCTACCGGAGATTAGAAGTTTTTAACTGGAGAATATGGTTGGCCATTGTGGTTATAAACGCATTTTTCTCCACAAATAAATCAGACAAATTTAAATCAATGTCAGACTTTTCAACAGCTAAGACATTTTGAAGACAAAACGAAGTGAATTCCTTGAATAGAATACTATCCTATTCACTTAAAATTTCCTCTTTCATTATAAATATTTTGCACCAATTTTCTTTAAAGTGGACTTCTTTCCCATTGTCTGTCATTTGACACACTGAAAGTAAATTCGCACATTAACTAGGAACGTCAGCATTTTTGATAATAGCTCGAGAGAGTTGCACATTGCCAGTGCATTCAACATCAATTTTGTTTTTGTCAGCGACAATTACTCTATTACATATTACCATATGTGACCTGGTCTACGAAAAGGGAGCTAACGTGCGAAAACTAGTTTTCTGCGAAACAGCTGTTAAAAATAAACAACTCGTTTCGTCAGTTTCTAGTTATCTCATTAATTGTTCTCCTTTCCAGAGGCTTCAAGGATGTCCAGTAAGTATTGTTTTTGGTCGGAATATTATTATAGTTCATCGTGTAAGTTGCTAGTGTGGAAAATTTAAAAAAGTAACACTGCAGAAGGGACGTTTACTCTAATACGGCGCAGCTGCTGTTGTCTTGTTTTCATTCGTCTCTCTTTCCCGATGTTCTGTTATCACATTTGTGTAAGTGTTTCTGTTGATTATAGTCTTTGCATTTCGCATGAAATAAAACATGAATGTTGATGAGGAGTTCAGTGCCGTATACGGACAATTTTTCCATGAAAAGGATGATAAAAACAATGAAGAGAGCGATTATGATGAAGACGAAGTATGTGTATCTCAGGCAGAAGATGATACCGAACAAACTTTTGTTAAGATTGACCTGTCTGTTGTTGAAGTAAAGCAGGAGGAGCTGGTAACAAAATTTCTGTCAAAAGATTGTTGTAATAATAAATATCATACACTGATACCACGAGAAATGATCGAGAGTACGCGGAACAATTGTTTAGAGATGTCGAAAAATGAACTTGATTTAGTGATTATGTCACATCGAAGCTGGAATTATGAGTAACGAAAAGCTAGAAAATGTATACGCAAAGCTTGCTGGGCGGAAGAAATATAGACAGAGACAGAATACAGAAGTTATAAGGCATAAAATTACATTTACCTTCTACAGAGTACCTGTTTGTCGTTCGTTTTTCCTTTTTGTACATGCGTGTGGGAAGAAGCGTTACGTACATTTAGTACGTCATTTTGCCGCACAGGATGTAACAGTGCGCCAACACGGACTGGCAAATAAATTGAGAACACATCCAAAGTCATTTAAACCGGCTGACATCGAAAAAGCTGTTAAATTCATCGAGTCTATAGCCGATTTAATGGCTCTTCCACTGCCCGGATGACTCCCAAAATTTAAGGATTTTCGGATAATGAAACTGCCATCCAGCGAGACGAAGTCCTCAATTTATCGAAAATACATTTCTTCACTCAGTGATGACGAATTGAAGATGAGTAATCGCGGTTTTTGACGGATATGGTCCATATACGTACCCTACGTTACAGTTATGAAACCAGCGGATGATTTCTGCGATGTCTGCCGTGGTAAGTAGCTCATTATTTTCTCATTTTATAGTTGTATCAAACGTTGAGATTAAATTCAGTTTGTTTTCTTTTAATAGGAAACGCAATATCGATTGCGCAAGCCAAAGGTGTTACTAACATTGACCCGCACAGAAGCTTAATCAATTTCTTGATCACCTCCACCGAGCCCGAAATCAACGAGAATATTATCAAAGTTGGTGTAGAAATACTGACCCTACAGCAGTCGTTCTGTCATTTGATTTTGCCCAAACCGTTCACTACCCTGTCAGTCCACAACAACGCGATACAGCATACTTCAAAGCAACCAAGAGGTACGGAGTCTTCGGAATTACAGACGAAAAACAAAAAGTTCAGGTTAGAATTTCAAACTGAATCATAGGAACTCAAATTGCTCGCCTTTACAGGATCTTACTTAAATTTTTTTTACAGTACAATTACATGCTAGACGAAAAAGATGACGTTGGTAAAGGACCGAACTGTGTTGTGAGCATTCTGCATTATCACCTGGAAACCTACAATAAAGACATTGAAACACTCGTTCTTTTCTGTGACAATTGTGTTGGGCAGAATAAGAATAACACTGTGCTATCATATTTGCAATGGCGTTTGGTTCGGGGTCTTAACAAAACTATTTTATTCAATTTTCTACTTACAGAGCACACTAAGTTCGCGCCTGATCGTTACTTCGGTATTTTCAAAAGTAAGTATGCTGTCAGTAACATCGACACGTATGCAGATTTACTGCAGTGTGTCGAGGCATCATCACCTGGGGGTTATAATTAAGCTGTATCGCCTGAAAAAGTCGTCTGGTATGAATGGGACAGCTATTTTAAACCACTGTACAAGTCACTTGTTGGAATAACGCAATTCCATCATTTAATTATCTCTACAGATTGTGTAAAAACAAAGAAATTCGCAGACAGTGAAGAAGTGCAGTCCTTTAAGCTTCTGTTAAAGCCTATCGTATGCAGATTTACTGCAGTGTGTCGAGGCATCATCACCTGGGGGTTATAATTAAGCTGTATCGCCTGAAAAAGTCGTCTGGTATGAATGGGACAGCTATTTTAAACCACTGTACAAGTCACTTGTTGGAATAACGCAATTCCATCATTTAATTATCTCTACAGATTGTGTAAAAACAAAGAAATTCGCAGACAGTGAAGAAGTGCAGTCCTTTAAGCTTCTGTTAAAGCCTATCGATCCTGAAATGGCGAAAGTTATACAACCAGTCGGTTTATCTTTGGAACGTCAGTGGTACATCTATCACAATCTTCGCAACTTAGTTTCGGATATATCTAAAGTAGATATTGAGGCTCCATTACCGAAAGATTTGCCATCGAAGAAACGGAAGGCAAAAACTAGTGAAGATGTCCTCAAACCAGACGAGGAACCAGGTACATCTTCCTCAGGATCAACACGTAAAGAGATCTCAAGAAAAACGTCAACAAAGAAAAATACATAAACTACTCAGCATTATTATTTTTGGCTCATAATACGTTTTTCTAGTGTATAGTCATGTCTTTATAGCTTATAATTCAATGCATTTTGTTCATTACAAAAAAATTATATTTTTTCGTTTTTTTACTTTTCTTTCTCTACATTTTTAGGGAACTTTCAAAGAAGTTATGACTTTTTGGATTCTATCACGAGAAAAAGCATCTCATCTTCCATCCGAATAAACTAAAAAGTGAAAATTGATTTTTTGACACCTAAGCCCCTTTCCATAGACCAGGTCACATATGTATGTTGAGAACAGCCGGAGTCGACATACCAGTCTTCGTTGTTGTGCCTTTGTATAAAGGGCATTTTCGGCAACTTGCTTTGCATTTAATTTTGCATCTTGCAAAAGTAGATTTTTCACAGCGTCTACCGAATTAAGAATAATATTTAGTTATTCTACAAAAATATATTTCCCTTGGATTCCTCTAAGGTTTCTTTATTCAAATATATGTATATATGGTTGTCAAAAAAGTCTTGCGGTATTTTCGCTAGTTGGCGCTGAAAGCGCGTAGTTCTAGTTTTATTCGTCGCATCGGATCATGCTATACCTTTTTGGAAAGCTCGTTTCACGCGCTAACACATGTTTGATTGATTGTCGTTTCTTTTAAGTCGTTCGTGAGTTATAGCTTCGCAAACATGGAGCAAAATAAAGAGAAAATACAGCATATTTTACAGTACTACTACGATAAAGGCAAAAATGCATCTCAAGCCGCCAATAAAATTTGTGCAGTTTATGAACCCGATACAGTTTCCATTTCTACCGCACAACGATGGTTTCAACGTTTTCGTTCTGGTGTAGAGGTGGTCGAAGATGCGTCACGCTCCGGAATTGCGATTAAATCGCTGAATTGGTCGAAAGAAACCGGCAAAGTAGCAGCCGTAGCATCGGTCAAGAGCTGGGTATGAGTCATTAAACCGTAATAAATCAATTCAATAAATTCAATAGATCATTCAATGAAAATACCACAAGACATTTTTGATAACCTAATATTGTATGTTTACGCGATGAACAATAATATATTACTGGCTATGCCTAAGATTATATTTAAACTGAGAAAAAGTACTGCATGCGCTCTGCTCTTTAATAGTTATGCTAGAGTAGGGTGTCGTACTTTGGTTAGTTGATAAAATAGTGTAACTTAAGTGGCGTGTCATATTCCGATTGGTTAAGTCTAGTTTGATCATGCATTGCTTGCGTGATCGAGTGATGTTATGGTTATCGCTGCTATGCGGATGTATATGTATGCTAGCTGTTATTAGTTGGGTTCAGTGTAGGTCATGTATTAACTCCCCCCTCCTTTATTGGAAAGATCTCCTGATATTTTTATACGCTGGTTATTGCATCTTTCTTTATGAGATGTTCCGATCCTTGAGTGTTCATATCTCTTTTGTTGATTTTCTTTAAGTTTTGGAGTTTTACATTTCAATATGGCATAATACAATTTTAAGCTTAAGTATATTGTTGTAGCTAGTATACATATAATTATTAGAGTTACAAATATGTTTTGTATTGGGTGTTCTTCGTGTGGTATAATAAATTTATGTAGTTTTTCAATATTATTAAATTTATTTTTTTAGTTTGAATCTAATATATCTAGGATTTTAATATTATTTTCTTCCTGTGACAGGATATTTTTTAATTTCTTCGTTTTGATTGTGAAATGTTAATGTATTTATTTTTATATTTTCTTTAAACTGCACAAGGTATATTCCTGTGATAGTTTCCCTATTTATTTTATTTTTACCATTTATTAAAATATTTCCTTCATTGATTTCAATCATTTCTTCATTTGATTCTTCTTTTACATTGCATTGTGCTTTGAGGTTTAATAACATTGGTATTGTACAAGTATCTGTTTTAGTTTCTTGACATATAAATTTTGATAAAATATTTTTACATTTGTTAGTTCTTTTTATTTCATTTTTACATTTAGATACTTTATTGTCTAATTGTAACTTTTCATGTCGATATGCTTATATGTTTCACATTTTTGTTTAATTATAGGGTATTTATATATAATAATAAATGTGTTATTATTTCTACAAGTGTGTATGTCTGAATATTCCATTATATTTATTACAGGAATATTTGAATTCTCTAATTCAATAATTTTTTGTATATCTTTCGTGTTTAACGATGTAGATTAAAAGTTTTTATTTTTAGCAAAATTTATTGTTAAAGTTAAATCTTAAAGTTCTTTGAGTATTTCTTGTAGCATTACTTGTTGATGAATTGTTTTATAATTAAAGCATTCCAACAGTTTTTCGAAGTGAATGTTGATTAACCTCTGTTTATTATTATTTTCTACTATAACATTAATTTGTTGTTTTATTTTTATCATATCTTCATGATCTGGCTGGTACGCCTGTTATAAAGCTAAGTGCTGATCCTAAGAAACTTATGCTCCTTCTTTCTTCTAATTATTAATTGATTTCTCAACACTTCTATTTTGTTGACTAAGGCTGTGTCTTTTAGATGATGCTCAGAGTGTGTCATAATGTTCTAAAATTTTTGTTAAGTTTATCATGTGATATAAGTAATCTGAATCATTATAAATGTATGACGGATATGTCTCAGTTAATATAAATTTTTTATTTTCCACATTAGTAATTTGGTATTGGAGAGATTTGTTCACTAGAATTATGAATATTATTATCAGGTAGTACATTTCGTATAATAACCTTCTGTATTAATTTATTTTTCGTTGTAAGCACCGTACTTTCTTTATTTTCTTTTACTATGTAAAAATTATATATTTTGCTATATTTTTCTCTTCTACTACTTTTCTCATAAATTATTTGTCCTGGTTTAAAATCTTTTTGGCTACTTTTTTTATTATGGTATTCTAACATACGTTCTTGGTTTTTTTCTATATTATTTTTCACTATTTCGTTACATATGGTTCCAACTAATAAATTAGCAAAAGATAGATTCCTCTTTCAAGATGTTGATAATCATGTGGTTCTACCCATAAACTCACAAATTCGAGTTTTAGTAACAGCTGCAGATGTAATTCACTTATGAACAGTACCAGCCTTATGTGTAAACGTTGATGGGACTCCCGGTCGACTAAACCTAACTAATTTCCTAATAAACCGTCCGGCTATTTTATGGTCAATGTTCAGAAACTTGTGGGGCTAATCACAGATTTATACCTATTGTAATTGAAAGACTTCCTGTCAATAATTTTATCAAATGAGTAACTAATAGAACTAATTCATTATTTTCATTAGATGACTAAAAGCAAGTACTGTTCTCTTAAACCATTTTATAGTAAAGTAGCACTTACTTCTAATGAAAAAAAAAAAAAAAAAAAATTAGTTAAAAAATAACATTAGTATGTCAAACTAAAATTATTAAACTATTTAATATTTTTTGGTGCCCCAAATAGCCCCATTGGCTGATTAAGCTTATTTATTATCTTTTCAATTATTTTTATCTTGTTCAGTATAATAAATTATTACTCTGTAATTCCTAAAACACCTAAATCAGAAATTTCAAGCAAGTATTCAACAACTTCCTTAAACTGAAAATGATAACAAATTTATTCTCTGTATTCGACCCCTCATCAAGTATTTTCAATTTGTCATTAAATTGAATAAGAACATTTTTAGGGCTTCTTCTAATTCCTTCTGCTTATTGATTGATACCTTCACGATGACATATTTTTTGAGATTCAATTCTTCTTACACTTCATAAAGAATTCAAATCTATTTTAGGTCTATCAGGACACTCAGGATCAACTTTTATTTTTGTTTCCTTATTTTCATTAATTTTATTCAATAATTTTATAGGACTATTTCCTTATATTTTTACAAGAACAAGCCATTTCGCACTTACACTTACATTAGCTCTACGCTTATGATTATGTTTTATACTTTATGGATGAATTAATCATACTCAGCACATATTCGCTCACCTAGTCCCTCAAGGAACTCCTGCAGTTCTTATGCCATTTATAGTATGTATTGAAACTATTAGTAATATTATTCGTCCTGGAAGTTTAGCCGTTCGACTAGCAGCTAATATAATTGCAGGACATTTATTACTTACTCTTTTAGGAAACACTGGACCTTCCCTTTCTTACGCAATTGTATCTATTATTAATTGGCCAAATTGCCCTATTAGTATTAGAATCAGCAGTTGCTATTATTCAATCCTATGTATTTGCAGTTCTAAGCACACTATATTCTAAAGAAGTAAACTAATGTCAACACACTCAAATCACCCATTCCATTTAGTAGATTATAGCCCTTGGCCCTTAACAGGAGCAATTGCAGCTATAACTGTCTCAGGATTAGTAAAATGATTCCATCAATATGATATTTCATTATTTGCTTTAGGAAATGTTATTACTATTATAACAGTATATCAGTGATGACGAGATGTTTCCCGAGAAGGAACTTTTCAAGGATTCCATACTTTACCCGTAACATTAGGGTTACGATAAGGAATAATTCTATTTATTTTATCAGAAGTTTTATTTTTTGTATCTCTTTTTTGAGCATTTTTCCACAGAAGACTATCCCCAGCTATTGAATTAGGAGCTATATCGCCCCATGCGGGAATTCAACCCTTTAATCCGTTCCAAATTCCATTGTTAAATACAGCTATTCTAGTATCTTCAGGAGTAACTGTTACATGAGCTCATCATAGTTTAATAGAGCGCAATCACTCTCAAGCAACACAAGGACTATTCTTTACAGTTCTTCTAGGAATTTATTTTACTATTCCGCAAGCATACGAATGCATTGAAGCACCATTTACTATTGCAGATTCAGTTCATGATTCTACCTTTTTCATAGCAACAGGATTCCACGAAATTCGTATATTAATTGGAACAACATTTCTTCTAGTATGTTTAATTCGACATTTAAATAATCACTTTTCCAAAACTCACCACTTTGGATTTGAAGCAGCTGCATGATACTGACATTTCGTTGATATCGTCTGATTATTTCTTAATATTATTGTCGAAGAGGATAATTAATTTATATTTATACAGTATACTAGCTGACCCCGCAGCCGTTGCCCTGCGTTAATTTATAAGTTTTGAAATGAAAAGAAAGTTGAATTTATATTGTGTTGAAAATCATTTATTTTTTTAATGTAGCGCAGCTTGATAAATATTTTTTTTTCTGTTCTGGTGCCTAAATATAAAGAGAAGGTGGGTTTTTAACTCGTGAACACGCCACGTATATCTGGTCGTGTGAAACACATAGCTTTTCTAGATTTATGCCACACTTCTATCTATCTATCCTTTTGTCCTCTTGTCATCACAAATGCAATTTTCTCTGGAAACGAAATATGTTTGAAATGAAATTACTGTCCCCTTATATTCGGTAACTGCGTCACAATTATTGGGGTTCTTTACACAGTTTCGGTGAATAAATAAAGATTGTGAAACACAGTAATGACAGATCTAACTTTGAGATGCAAATAATGCTGTGGTATACCAAGCCTATCCAAGGAATTTAGAAATTCCACTGGATAATTCACGGCTTTGTCTTCATTGTCAAGACGATCGATCGATTGGTATGAGCGCAAACCTTTCTGAATTTGACTTTGAATCTTCCAGTTTAAGTCATTAACATTGGTATTTTTGGCAACTAAAATTGCGCGGGCTTTCAAGCAATCGCAGTTATGACAATTTGCCGTTGTTGGGATAAACATGATGAGTTCTTCTTTCGTTGAAGTGAATTGACAATAGGCAGGAAAAATTCATATCAAACCAATGGAAGTATCAATCGAAATTTGCTCATTTTCAATCATTAGCGAATACAATGTAAAATGTCATCGACAATATCATTTTTTCGTATCCCTTAATTGACGCGTATTTGAAGGATGATATTTCGAAATGATCTTCGCGAAAAGTATGCGAACTTCAGTGGCATGCGGATGATTCCAGTTATTATCCTTTCCCAGTAATTGTACTTGCTGGCTTGCAAACACTCTACCATTCACAGTACGCAATGACTTAAATGAAGTTGAACCGAGAGGCGCACAATAGTCGGAAAACTTTCATAAAATGCAAAAGTTTTATTGCAGTTCGCGTATCGACTCATTTGATACTTAGTGATCTCATCTTATTCAAGGCCAATAATCGCAATGTTGCTTTCTTTGGTGATGTATTTGCAAACGTATTTCAGTGATTTCACCAAACTTAATACTTAAGTTTTGAATGTGCATTAGACAACAGTTGCGAATATAGTACGATCCATGTGTTGTCAACTTCGATATTCACTCCTCTAAATTGAATGCTAAATGTTCTGCCATTGTCATCTGGTGAGCGACACCGATACAGTGGATATCCATCATTTCCAGTTTGCGTTTCTTATAGAAATGCACGTGGATAGTGTTTCGTGCATTTATTGTCAGACATACAAACTGAAGAAGGATTGTGGTGTTCGCAATGTTCATGAACCGTATTGGTTTTTATCACTTCGCATCAATTTAATCTAATGTAACCACCATCCACCATCCAAAAAAGAAGAAGCGGCAAACCTCTTTTTTGCCCCTCAACAGAGTACATTAAGCATCTAACAGCACGTTGATTCAAGATAAAGTCCATCAAGCATCGTAACTGTTGATTGAGAAGTCGTGTTGTGAAATCGTGACGATCGCTGAGTAGCTATCGCGGTCCATAATTCAGCACGTACTATATGTCATCGCATCCTGGGAGTACTTCCTGCATTGCCTTGACTTAGGCTGCCATAAACTGATACCAAACAGAACGCCGACCGATATTAGCGCGACCTCTTCGTGGCTTCGTAACAAATTTCAATCTGTAATTGATCTTTTCATGTGAAACACGCATAAAGTTTTCACTGAATAATTTTCAAAAATTTTTCTTTTGAATAGCTGGATTAAAAAAGGAAGCGACCGAAATTGAACGATTCAAATAAATTACAAATCAAAATATTGAAAAACAAATTAAACAAAAATTTAAAAAATTATATGAACAAAAGTTATTTTTTGGAATTGTGCAATTTTCCGAGTTTTCCCAATTAAAAGTATAAGGTATTTTTATTTCTAAACCTTCCCCGATCCACAACGAACACATTAAAAAAACAATTATCAAATTTGGGTCAGTCGTATGAAAGTTATGAGCGTACATACATTTTGGCGATTCATTTTTTTTTTATATAGATTTCCTCTTTCATTATAAATATTTTACACCAATTTTCTTTAAAGTGGACTTCTTTCCCATTGTCTGTCATTTGACTCACTGAAAGTAAATTCGCACATAAACAAGGAACGTCAGCATTTTTGATAATAGCTAGAGAGAGTTGCACATCGCCAGTGCATTCAACATCAATTTTGTTATTGTCAGCGACAATTACTCTATTACATTTTACCGATGTATGGGTGCCACACGAATTGATTCAATAAAAATACCGCAAAACTTTTTTGACAACCCAATATTTTGCTCATCATTTGTTTTTTGTTTTTTCTTAAATGTAGCCGAACCCGAATGTCATTTCCTTAAACGGCTTGGCAACGCAAATCATTACTCCTGACCATGTGGAACGTTGCTTCTACTTTGAGACTATCAATCTTTATTTCTCTAGTTATGCTGCCTATTGTATTTAATTCAGTATCTTTGATTCCTACATATTAATATTTTTTTCACCCCACTTGGTTGTGGACAATTTAACTTTGCAAACGTATCATATCTTAGTAAACTCAAAACAGCTCCCGTGTCCACCATAGCGTTTACACTGATATCGCCTATCAAAATTTGTTTATAAATTAAACCGTTATCTATGTGCCATGGTACGTCGGACATGCTGTTGAAAGAATTATTCTCTACCTTTATGCGTTTCCCAGCACCTTCTTTACACTCAAAGCTCCTGTGACCTATTTTCCCGCATTTGAAACACTTAAACTGTTTGTCTGTGTTACCCAATCTTTTGCGAGATGTGTGGTAGCTGAGCATTTGTAACATTTCTTTACGTTTTCACTGTTTTAAGAAGTTAAACTTTTTGTTGAATTCTGTGCATAACTTGGCTTGTTTAAATACTGCCGTGAACTTTGCACCTTTTCGTAAATTTTAAGGTTTTCTTTCAAATCTTTAATGGTTTTTGCCTGATACAAGATTGTTTTATTAGCTTTCGAGTCAGGAAATCTCTCTATAAAATATTCTATCCAACTAGCATCATCTAGATTAATGGGTTTGGCTATCTCCATCATAGTATATATGTAAGTACTCTTTAAACGATTCACTACTTCTTACGTCGATTCTGTAACATTTTGTGGATGTCTAACGAAGATAATTTGATGCCGAATTCATCTGTAATAGCTGATTTTAAAAAATTCCAATCTTTAATACCCGACTGATTACGTACGGAAAGTTTGGCGGCTCCTTTTAGCAATTGTTTAGCATATGTTATATATATTTTTGTAGCTCATTCCACCCTAATGTAATGACATTATCTTCAAACTCTTGAACCCAATCATTAAAATTTAATGCGTCTGTCCCAGTAAACGAAGGTAAACTGTCTTGAATGTCTCTGAGCGTGAAGTTGCTACTGATTTCAACAGCTCGTTGCGTAACTGCTTCTTCATACGCGGATTCCACCTCACTATCTTCTTCATCGCTCTGTATGAGATTGTGATGTCTTAGAAGTCTGTCTCTAAGTATATCTTTCCGTCCTTGAATACTTAACCCAACCCTTCTTATATGTTCCTTCAATGTCTTTACTGTCATATCTAAAATCGTTTCTACGTCCATGGTTTTACAATATTTTACAACTATGAATATTATCAATATTAAATATTAGGTATAATGCAATTAAACGTATGTATAGTATACTATTATGATTTATACGTGCTATATAAAGTAAGTATTTAAAAATTAATTAATATTTCATACAAAAAAGAAGTAAATTTAGGTGTACTTCAATTTTACAATATATAGTATATAGCAGGGATAATGGGATGCCCAACTTATTCCAGTGTGAGAGCGCCTCAAAATAAGCGTTTTTATAACATTTTCCATTGCCAGATCAAACAAAATAAGAATTTTTGGGCATTTTAAATTAAAATGCCTAACATTTATTACGATTGCAAATTATTATATTTTGGACTTTTAAATTTTGGCGAAACTACTTAAATCCTTTTTTTATTATTTTATGGTATATTAAAACAACTGACTTTCGATCTTTCAATACTTAATAAGGTGAATTAAGCCTTATAGTTCTCAATTAATAAATGTTTTTAATCATTTGTAACTGAAAACTAATTCTATTATGCATCAAAATACAAAACGTTTCATGAAATAGATTTAGATTTCTCATTTTCTTTGATTTTCATTGTTTTAAGATTTTTAGCGATATTGAGCGGCGGCAACAAACTCCTCCGTTCACATATATTTTTGGTAGGTGAGCGGTTCTCGCATTTGCCGTGACAGGAGAGTTGGAGATCTCTTTATCTCTGATATATAGTATTATGTAATATTTTGTTAACAATTGAAGTATATGTAACAAAAATGCTTTGAAAAATTGATTTGCGGCTTAAACGTTAGTTATAATAATAAATTGCAATTTTGCTATTCATTACTTATTCGCATTTTCGTTTACATTTATAACTCAGTTTCCAATTCTTTAATTAATTATTATTATTTTTGTTTTGATTTCTGTATTATATGTTTAATGTAGTTACTTTACTTTTTAAAATTCATTTACTTATTTACTTATATTTTTTCTCACTCTGCTTGTACTGCTTCCCCTTATATTTCATTACACTTCGCTTCTGCTGCAGAATATAGCTTAATGGCTTTTGCTGGTCTCGATCACGTGACTCTTTTTGCTTCGTTCTACCAACTGTGTCTTACTTCTTCTACACTTTAATGACAATACGGCTTTTCTGCATGTCCTGCTTTACCTTACATTTCGATACACTTTACTTCTGCTGCAGAATATAGCTTAATGGCTTTTACTGCTCTCGATCACGTGACTCTTTGTGCTTCGTTCTACCGACTGTGTCTTATTTCTTCTACACTTTAACGACAATACTGCTTCTCTGCCTGTCCTGCTTTACCTTACAATTCAAAAAATACCCATGTTCGTGGAAATGTTTTGAAGCCTCTGGTTTTTATCAGAGAATGTAAAGTATAGGGAAGGTGCAGGTTTGATGTCGAGTAAGTAAGGAATTCGCCGCACTTGTTAACATTGTAGGTCGGAATTCGCCTCACAATTTTAACATTTTTTACAATTCTCTCAGATATTCTAACCGAGAATATTAAGAGACAGATATACTTATATGCATTTACGGCATATGATGACAAGGCATATATGCCGAAGCAGAGAATATGAAGAGACAGAAATACATTCCCAAAGAAGACTTTCGTTTTGCTTTTCGTTTATATTTTATTCCATTTTGACAGCGAAAAATGTGTTCAAAACACACCTCTCACACAGAGAACATAAACACATTTTTTTTATGTTCTCTGTCTCACATACCCAAGAATATTAAGGGACATAAATATATGTATGCATGCTCCTAATGATACTCCCAAGAACAGCATTGTGATATTTACATTTTCATGCTTCCATTTTCGCTTTCAACTTGGGAATCGCAATATATGCAAATATGTATGCTTTTTCGTTTTGCCGTCGGCATTTCCATATTGGCATGTAAAAATAATTATGATATGCGTCACCGACTAAACCTCGTACTGAGCAGTTGAGTTAGCGTCTTTCTCTGAGTTTATAGCTATTCACATAGCTCTCTTTTGGTGTTTCTTTTTTTGCACACCGGTCTGCTTACTTAAGTAACGCGATTAATACTTTTTTTAAGTGAGAAATATAATCCAATATTTATATAAGTGTATTATTCGGGGACAACAGGTTTGCTGCGCTGGCCCAAGGTCCCCAACCAAAACGTAAAAAATCGTATCAAAAACTGCAAGATGCTTTTCCTGACTTACCGCCAATAAAAAGTGATGACCCAAAGTATATTGTGATTAAATCCGATGAAAATACTACACCCCTTTCGAAGGTTTCTTGTTTTCGTGTTTACAATGCCTTACTTACCGTGAGCACAGATATAAACAAAATTGGTGAATTACGCGATGGCAGCCTATTACTGCTAGTGAAAAATAAGCAAGTAGGAGAAAAGTTTATAAAAACGAAATGTCTTTTCAATATTGGCGCTGTTAACGCTAGCTATCAATAACATCTTAATTGTAACAAAGGCACCATTTATGCACCGTTTTTAAACGATGTGCCTGAAAGCGAAATAATAGAAGGACTGAGTTCTTACGAAGTTTCCGCGGTTTATTAGTTCACTCGCAAAGTTGAAGGTGTTATAAAGCCTACTGATATTATCCTAATATCATTCAACAGTTATTCCCTTCCAAACAAAATAAACATAGCATGGAGGATGACCTCTGTGCGACCGTACGTGCCTAATCCAATGCGCTGCAGGTCATGCCAGAAATTGGGTCATACGCAAAAACATTGTAAAGGTTCCCCAACATGCGAAATTTGCAATTTTCCTTCTCCACACGATAATGACTGCATCCGAGTCATGTGTGTGAATTGTTCTGGCGAGCATCGTTCTTCTGACTATACGTGTCCAAAGTATATGCAAACCAAAGAAATTTTAAAAATAAAGACACTAGAAAAGTGCAGTATGCACGAAGCCCTCAAAAAATATAGAGAAAATACTTCCCTCCCTTCCCTCACTGCCAGCTTTGCACATGTGCTTCAACCTACAAAAGAGGTATCCTCTGTAACAACCACACCAACAAAAATTTCAGCCACCAACAATTCCACAAAATCTAAAAATACTCATAGAACTGCCAACAATGACTTGCCCAGTACATCAAAACAAAACGCAGAGGTCACCTCTGCACCCAAGTCATCAATAAACTCTTTAACTAGTAAAAATCACTCACCAAACGCCAACAATAAGCATATTTCCATCAACAAGCCTGCATCGATCAGTTCAGACTACAACAACGTCTCTCATTCAGCTAAAAATATCAGCGACAACTGTACCCAGCAAGACTCTTTCTTAAATCCCAAACTATTCAGTCCAACAACAGCCTCTTTCATTTCTAACTTAAACAACTCCTTAAACTCGCTTTATAAATATACTAACTTCAACAATACTACTACCAACACTACTATGCAATCTAATCCACCTAATCACGAAAATCTCTTTCCAACAACAAACATTTCCAACGATAATCAATACTCTACTGAATATACTGAACAAATAGAAATTGACTCTCAATAAATACGCTTAGCTTTTACTCTCTTTTGAACTAGTTCTCAATTGGTGACACTCAGCTTCAACTGACTGCTCATACGAGTTGAAATTCTAGCTCTTTTCTGTTTCCCTTTTTCTTTTTTTTTTCTACATAGATCTTATGATTCCAATATTGCAATGGAATTTAAACGGCTACACGAATAATTACAATGAGCTTCAATTATTAATACAAGATCATGCCCCAGCTATTATATTCTTAAATGAAACTCACATCTCTTTCAACTTGTCGGCTTTTACTCCTAAGCAGTACATTGGCATGTTTCACAATCTTCCACATATCAGCACAAATAAAAGAGGCATTGCGATTCTCATAAGAAGAGATATTCCACACAAAATTAATGCCATTCAATCCAACTTGCTGGCTATGTCGACCGAATTTATCTTAGTTAAAAAAAATCACCATTATCTGCACCTATATTGCACCAGACGAACAATTTACCAGTACAGACATCCTGCAATTAATCAACCAAGCTTCTACTCCTTTAATTTTCGCTGGTGATTTTAATGCATGGAGTCCACTATGGGGTTCTCCAATAGCCAACAAGAGGGGCAAATGCATTGAAGACGCTTTACTTTCCTCTAACTTAATATGTTTGAATAACGGATTCGCGACACACTTTTCCACTCACTCCACTTTTTCCCATGTAGATCTTACAATGTGCACCGACAAACTTGCCACAGAGTGCGAATGGAGTATACTCGATCACCTGCATGGAAGCGATCACTTCCCCATTGCACTAAAATTGCACCTAGGTTCAACAACAAAAAACCACAAAATAAATAAAGTATTCAAAACTGATTACGCTGATTGGGAGAAGTTTCATACTCATTGCGAGATAAATGGCAATAATACCCCAATATCTGACAACCCCAACCAAGAAAGTGCGAGCTTAACAAAAATTATTCGATCAGCAGCGAATGTTAGCATTAATCATACAAAGCCAACAGCAAGTTCCAAGAGTGTTCCTTGGTGGAATAAAGAAATCGCTGAAATGCGGGCAAAAAAGCAGACAGCTTGGTATGAATACAAACGTTCTCGATCACTAGTTAACTTAATATCTTTCAGGAAAGCCAATGCTCTTTTCCGTCGTTCCGCGAAACAGGCCAAGCGTAAATGTTTTCAGGATTTCACAAGCAAAATAAATCCTTCGTCTAGTCCTAAGTTAATATTGAACGCTTTAAAAAAACTTTCTGGAGTGCCTAGAAATCTAACCATTCAATGCGTAAAGGGGCCAACAGGTTTGGTAACCAATCCATCCAAAATTTCCGAGTTATTTGCTAACTACTATTCTGAAACAAGCTCAGATACTTCATTCAGCACACAGTTTCAAACCTCTAAATCCACCACTCTGTCCGACACTTCCTACTCTATCTCCCCTCTTTCTTTTTCTGCTAAACAAATAGAAACCAGCATTTCACTGTCTGAATTCGAATTCGTTGCATCTACCGTTAAAGGTAAGTCCCCGGGACAAGATAAAATTTCTCATCCAATTATCAGACATTTGCCGAAAAGTCTCAAGCTCCGTTGGTAAAGCTTTACAACAAAATTTTCAATACTGGTGTCTACCCCCAATTTTGGAAAACGTCCTGTGTTATACCAATACTTAAACCACACAAATCCTCTGATGAACTTGCTAACTACAGGCCGATTTCCCTCCTTCCATGTATGGGCAAAATTTTGGAAAAGATCGTGGCAAACCGCTTGATGTGGTATGCTCAGCGAAACAAGTTCATATCACCGAATCAAGTCGCCTACAAAAAAGGTCAAGGCATGTTAGATGCTTTAATTCAACTAGACTATTTCATTACAAACGCTTTGTCCAGAAAAAACCACGTGTCCATACTATCTCTGGACTTTCACAGAGCTTTCGACAAAATTGGAGCCCATATTATTATTCAACAACTTAGAAAATGGAAAATAGGCCAGAAGCATATAAACATACATATGTATGCGTACACATGTAAATATGTCACCAACAAAAAATTGAAGCATTGTTCTACAAAAACAACAATTGTCTAAATAGCAGACGCATCACAAGTCAATATGGCAGCCGAATTAGTGAAGCCCAAATGTAATAATTTTTACAACAAAAACGATTTCATTCATAAACGCAGGCGCGTACACAAGTGACCTCGCTTTATTCATAAAAACAAACGCCGTAACATCGCCCCGAGCATACCTTTGCCTACAAGCCGTTCCCACGACAGTCGGGTGTACGCAACCGGAACGGACTCGAATTTTTATCCGGCCCAGGACTGTCAACTCGGCAGAATTCTGCCTCTACAACAACAACAACTACAAGCGTCTTCGCGACGATGGCAAAAGCTAAAAATCATAAATTGAACATCTTCTGGTTTTTGTTCTAAGGAATAAGTGAAAAAGTGGCAACATAGCTGTTGTCGATATACAATATTTGTCAATTCTAAAATATTTTACGTGGCTCGCAAAAATCTGCTTCGATATGTATTCACGCTCATACGTATACATACATACATATTTACGCACGTTTGTAGGCAAAGCTGTTACAGTGGCAAGGGAAGGTGACAATCGGCGGCCATTCGTTTATTTTTTTCGGCACAGCTTGGACTTTCTATCATCACACAAGTGCTGAACACAATGAACGCGACAGACTGCAAACGACATCTGTCAAATATTAGAATACACACGTTCTTAGGGACACAGTTATTGAGACAGCTGCACAACTACGTAACGGTGTCCTTAAGAACGCTTTTTTAATATTTGAAAGAACATTCTGTCGCGCTCAATGTGTTCAGCGCTTGACTCTTTGATAAAACGCCAGTTTCGGCCATTGGTTGATCGTGACAACGGAGATGCGAAAGATGCGTGCGGTACTTGTTATTATGAGTGTAGGTATATACACATGTATGTAGCTCGCATTTGGTTTCGTAAACATGCAGACAAATGCGCCAAAGAAATAATATACATACATATGTATATGCCATAGAAATTCTATTGTTACAATTATGGAAATGATAACGAAATAATGCGAATATGCATATTTCAAAAAGGTCATTAATTTTTTTTGAAGAAACAAAAGGAATGAGTGGAAGTGTTTATATGAGACATTTAAGTTCATTTTATAATAGTCGAAATAAATATAATTTTTGAAATAATAATTTATTTAGAATTATTTTTTATTTAATTTTATAACATAAAATTTTTACCATTTTTCGGAAAACAATGATTTTTATAACACAAAATAAGCATGCATATGTCGCTCAGAGAATGATTTTTTACATTCTCTGTGTGACTTTGTATATTTTACCTAAAAGCAGTTCTCTTTATTTATGTTGCATGAATTTACATACTATATTTCTGCCACTACACGTGCTCAATTCTGCTAAATAGCAGCGAGAACGGCGAATTCCTTACTTTGATTCTATCGGCTCTGTTATCCGCCAAATCGAACAGCATACAGAATTCAATTTGAACCTTCCCTATACTTTACATTCTCTGCTTTATTTATGTCGCATGAATTTACATATGTATATTTCTGCCACTGCACGTGCTCAATTCTGCTAAATAGCAGCGAGTTCGGCGAATTCCTTACTTTGATTCTATCGGCTCTCTTAGCCGCCAAATCGATCATACAGAATTCAACTTGCACCTTCTCTATACTTTACATTCTCTAGAGAAGGTGCAGGTTCGACAGCGAACATTTGTAAGATTTGTAGTAAGGAATTCACCTCACTACCAAAGAATTCAAGCTATGAAGAGAAATAAATATACATATTGTTACAAAAAGTAGTATTTAGTTGTATTTGTATTGCTATATGCATCCCTTATTATGAACAATAGCTGTAGGTATATGGAATAGCATTTGTCTTGTTGTAGACATCTGGCGCCGCGGCTGTCTGCTTGCGTCTGGCGCCGTATAGCATTATGTTCTGGTAATTTCCAGACGCGATATTCTAGAAGGACACGTCGGCGTCAGCGAGAAGGGCGTGGCTATATAAGCCGAGGCAGCGCGAACGTAATCGATCAGTGCTAAGAGTAAACTGCTATAGTGTAGACGAGTTGTGAAATAAAGAGTAGTTGAATTAAATTAAACAGTTGTAGTTTTATTTGTCAATCCAGAGATACGAACCTAACAAAGTGAACTAGCAAGCAGTAAAATCGTAACAATTGGTGTCAGAAGTGGGATTGTCAAATAATCCAATTTCAAGATGGTTAAATTCGGAGAATTGAGAATTCAGCAATTAAAAAAGGAACTGGAGGAGCGTCATTTGCCGATAAGCGGGCAAAAGGCGGATCTGCAGGCACGATTACGTGAAGCAATGGAAGCGGATGGAATTAATGTGGACGAGTTCGAATTTTTTGGGCCAGAAACTTCTACAAAGGTAGAAGAGAAAGTAGAAGAACAACGAACATCATCAAGTGTAGACATGAACACGTTGTTAGTGGCTATTAAGCAAATGGCAGAAAATGCAGTGCAAACAGAAAATCGTCTGGCACAGCAAATGACGCAAATAGCTGAAAATACATCACAGTTAGAGTCTCGCCTTACACAACAAATGACTGAAAATAATACGCAGTTAGAAAAGCGTTTGGTACAACAGATTACAGAAAATAATACACAAGTGCAAGAGAAATTTTCAAAATTTGAAGACGAATTAAGCACAATAAAAAATGACGAAGAAAATTTAAGATCAGAATTTCTTCAACTGAGTAATCGTGTGCGAGAACTGCAACTACATGGCCCTGCACCATCAACAAATAATCAAAGATTGAAGGCACCCACATTCGATGGAAGTATTCCATTTCAAATTTTCAAACTTCAGTTTGAAAAGACGGCAATGGCCAATAATTGGAATACAGCGGACAAGGTGGCGTCCTTGTTTGTATCATTGAAAGGACCTGCGGCAGAAATCCTTCAGACTATTTCAGACTGTGAACGGGACAACTATGAGGCATTGATGAGTGCGATAGAAAGACGATATGGTAGTGAGCACCGGAAACAAATATACCAGATCGAACTGCAAAATAGGGGTCAGAAAATGAACGAGTCATTGCAAGAGTTCGCAACTGAAATAGAACGACTGGCTCATTTGGCAAATGCAGATGCACCTGTGGATTACATTGAGAGGGTAAAAATTCAATGTTTCATAAATGGAATTCGTGATGTGGACACCAAACGCGCCACATATGCATTGCCAAAAAGAACGTTTGCTGAAAAGGTTTCGCACGCCCTCACACAGGAAACAGCTTCCCTACTAAGTAAACCAGCACACAAGGTACAAAGGGTTGAAATGGAACAACCGGCGCTGATGGAAGAAATATTGAAGACTCTGAAGACAGTTGCTTCACCGCGAGTAAATACAACAGGCAGATGTTTCAACTGTGGAAAAGCGGGTCACTTTGCCCGAAATTGCAATATAAAAGTAAACCCATCAAAACGGAAACAACCAACAGATAAGGAGGACGAAGCATCCACATCTCACAAGTCGTTAAACTTCGAAACGGAACATCGAAAGGGGATTCACCACAAAAATGCGGATGCATTATCACGTCGCCCTTGTCCACTGGAATGTAAACATTGCTCCAAATCAGAGGGAAAAGAAGGTATAATCGACGTGCGATTACTGAATATAGAACCTGAAGATTATTGGACTCCTCATCGCATCAGAATCAATCAGCTGGAGGACCCTGATCTTGCAAAGCTGGTAATGGCCAAAGAAAATGGGGTACGACCACCAAAGGAACAAATAAGTAACGAGAGTCCAACGGCAAAAGCATATTGGGCCCAATGGAACAGCATAAACCTCGTTAATGGATACCTTCATCGTACCTGGGAAAGCAAAGATGGCAAACAGTCTCGTCTGCTGATCATAGTACCGAAGTCCATGATCCCGAAAGTATTGAAAGAATATCACAATGGACCTAGTGGAGGGCACCTTGGGATTACAAAAACTATTGAGAAGATTAAACAACGGTTCTACTGGATCGGTTGTCGAGATTCCATAGCAGAATGGATAAGTAATTGCGTAGAGTGCATGGCAGCTAAAGGTCCTAAAGCCAAGAGTCGCGGTAGGCTACAACAGTACAACGTGGGATCACCATTTGAACGAGTCGCAATGGATGTTGCAGGTCCGTTCCCAACCAGTACGGCCGGAAACAAATATCTACTGGTTGTCATGGACTATTTCAATAAATGGCCAGAAGTATATGCCTTACCAAACCAAGAAGCGTAGACAATAGCCGAAGCGTTTGTAGAAAATTGGATAACAAGGTTCGGAGTGCCCGTCGAATTACACTCAGATCAAGGCAGAAATTTCGAATCTTCCATTTTCCAAGAAGTCTGTGCATCCACAAGACACGGACAACAGCGTTACATCAACAATCAGATGGAATGGTGGAGAGATTCAACCGAACGCTCGAAGAACATCTGCGGAAAATCGTTGATAAAGATTAACGGAATTGGGACAAGTGCATCCAGATGTTCCTGCTGGCGTATCGTTCAGCGAAGCACGAGACAACTGGTTACACGCCAGCAAAGATTATTTTCGGATCTGATCTGGGACTCCCTGCTGATCTTAAGTTTGGAACGAATCCTACAGCTGTAAGAAATGATGGAGATTATTGTTCTGCCTTAAAGGAAGAAATGAATGAATTGCATCTAATGGTAAGACAGCACACGCATCTGATGAGCAATAAGATGAAGGACCGGTTAGATCAAGCGGCAAATTCAAAAGGTTTTGAAGAAGGTGATCTGGTCCTGTTGTACAATCCACTTCGAAAGAAAGGCTTGTCCCCGAAATTGCAGACAGCCTGGGAAGGACCCTATATGGTGATGAAACGACTTAATGACGTGGTATACCGCATACAAAGAAATGGGAAAGCACGATGTAAAATGAAAGTAGTGCATTTGGAGAGGCTCGCCCCATTTGGTTCAAGAGGATTTGTGCCTAATCGGGACGATTAGGCTTTAGTGGAGGGCAGTGTTACAAAAAGTAGTATTAAGTTGTATTTGTATTGCTATATGCATCCCTTATTATGAACAATAGCTGTAGGTATATGGAATAGCATTTGTCTTGTTGTAGACATCTGGCGCCGCGGCTGTCTGCTTGCGTCTGACGCCGTATAGCATTATGTTCTGGTAATTTCCAGACGCGATATTCTAGAAGAACACGTCGGCATCAGCGAGAAGTGCGTGGCTATATAATCCGAGGCAGCGCGAACGTAATCGATCAGTGCTAAGAGTAAACTGCTATAGTGTAGACGAGTTGTGAAATAAAGAGTAGTTGAATTAAATTAAACAGTTGTAGTTTTATTTGTCAATCCAGAGATACGAACCTAACAAAGTGAACTAGCAAGCAGTAAAATCGTAACAATATGTATTTTCGGCATATGATGACGTGGAATGTGTGCCCATGATTACACTCCCAACGAATGTAAAGAATTTCGTTTTGCTTGTTTAAATTTTTGCTTTCAACCAGGGAATCGCTTGTATGTGCAATGTATGCATATACATACATACATATGTATGTATGTGTGCATTTGCGTTTTGCCCCCAGCAATTCAATATTGACATGTAAACATAATTATGATATGAGTATAATTTTTTATCAATGCATGCATAGTAATATTTATAGTCAATTTGGATATTTAATCAAATATAGTAAATTTCACAACAAAAACGATTTCATTCATAAACGCAAGCGCAAATTTCACAAGCGACCTCGCTTCATTCATAAAAACAGACGTCGTAACATCTCCCCGAGCATGCCTTTGTCCACAAGCGTCTTTTCGCGACGATGGCAAAAGCTAAAAATCGTAAATTGAACGACTTCTAAAATATTATTTTGAGTTCTCTGTTTAAAGCATAGAAAAGGTGCAAATTGAATTCTGTATGATGTTGTATGGGAATTTGAGAAAGTGTTGGTCACTCCACCATATTTTTATGCTTTCCCTCTGGCTAGTTTTCTTTCATACAAAATGACATGCATTTCTTGGAATATTACTAAGAAGTTTAACTTCTTTCGCGCGTAGGGACTCCACGTACCAGTTTTTTTATTAATAGATTTGATTACATTTTTTTAGGTATAAATTTAAGTACATTTTTAATAAGATCTAAGGTATAAGTAGATCTCAATAGAAATCAAGAATTATAATAAGAGGATAAAACTCTTCTGCTGAAACGCCTCTCTCTGTGGAAGTAATGACCGGTTCCCGCGGAGGCGAATATTCTGACAAAACATTTGAAAAAGAAAAAAGAAAACTTTTACGACAAACCCTCATATGAGCTCGCATACATATTGACGCGAATTCCAAGCATTGTCGCGAAGTTGTCAAAATTTCTACGAATCAACAATGTCGGCTATGTTGACACTTTTGTTCATTTTGCAGTGCTTTATTATTAAAAATATACTTATGCACTTTTGGAGTACTCGGTTTTTTCGATTGGGCTGCACAGTGGTGTAGCTACAACCTCGGGCGCCCGGGGCCAATAATGTTCTGCCGCCCCCCTTTATCTACCTACCTACAAGTTTCATGAGGTGGTAACCAGAGGCTCATAGAATGACAAACTCATCGAAATTAAGAAAAAATGCCAGCAACTAGCCGAATCCTATCCAGATGACCTGGATAACGAAGATACAGTGACATCCACGACTTTATTAAAGAGAGCGAATAAAAACAAAGAACAAATTGAATTTTCTCCAGAAAAAGTTTTATTATACATTTCTTGAATGGGACTGGAAGCCTACAAGACGTTAGCGACAGCCTTAAGAATACTACTCACTATACCTGTATCAGTTGCATCTTCTGAAAGATCGTTTACTTAAATTTTTTAAATCTTACTTGAGATCGACCATGAGTCAGAGTAGAGTGTCCAATCTTGCGATTCTCTCAATAGAATGTGAAACTGCTTCAACTTTAAATTACAATGGTATGATATGTGATTTTGCAGCGATCAAAGCAATAAAAGTGCATCTTTAAGTTCTATCACTATTTTTAAGAAAGATATAAGACAAAAGACATATAACAAAATTCAAAGACTGAAGAGTATTCGAGTAAAAATATTATTTTTCATTGTTATTCAAATTATTACATTCTGAGTGTACAACTCTTTATCTTTTATAATAAATTTTGTAAAAAGAAATTGTTGAAGTATTTTCTGAATATTAAAAAACAGCGAAGATCGCTTTGCCGCCCCCAAGACGTTGCGCCTGGGGCTATAATTAAAGGTCATGTACCTAGAATGTTCGGTCCATAAATTAGGAAGGCGGCGGTCTCTAGCTGCGAGGAACGGCACGAATACCCAGACTAGTACTAGATTCCAGCATAGAAAATTCATTAAGCTTCTTGACTGTCTCCGGATCGAAAAGCTCGATACCAGATCGATCATGCTTTGATAGATTTACGACATGTATCCATTGTCCTTAACGTACTTACCGCGGACTTAACATCGACTCGGATCAATATCTTGTTGTAGCGAAAATACGCGCCCGTCTCTTAGAAAAGACCCGTGATAGGAAGATTGACTCACACCATCTCTTCGTTGGTTATAAGGCCGCTTCCGACAGCACCCATAGGAACTGCCTGTATGCCGCTATGATTGAACTTGGTATTCTACAAAGCTAATCCGTTAGGATTGAGAAAAAAATCTCAGAGCCGTTCCATACCAATGGAGGTTTAAATTTTGGAGACTTCGAATCGTGAAAATTCTTAATCTATTACTGGAGAAAATGAAACGAGCAACAGAGATAACTAGAGAAGGTACAATCGTATATAAGTGTGTACAGCTGCTGGCGTACACCGTTGATATTGATTTCGTTGGCCCCAACAACCGCGCCGTTAGCTCTACTTTCTTTTTACTGTTGACAGTCATAACTTGGAAATAGTATATAATTTCGTCTACATATATATCCAACGCAGAATATCCCTTGCAAACAGGTGCTACTTCGAACTGAATAGGCATTTGAAAAGAAAAAACCTCTTTCGATGAACAAAACCAAACTCTAGAAGACCCTCATCATTCCCGTCCTGCTATGTGGTGCAGAGGCATGGACAATGACATCATTTGATAAGTTTGTGTTAGGAAGAGAAATTAAAGATCTCCACTCCGTTGAAGAGATTAGTTGAAAAAGGACCTGGCTGCATTTGGTATCTTGAATTGCTGCTAAATAGCGGAAAGAAGAAAAGACTGGCGCGCTGTTGTTAACTCGGCTATACAGGGTTCGTTCGGAAAGTAATAGAACTGATTCGATTTAAAAAAATTTATTGTAGCGATCGTTACAATTCTTTTAAAATTTTCAAAATACGAGGTTTGACAATTAAGTAATGAGACTGATTTAAAAAAATTTATTGAACCGATCATTACAATTGTTTAAAAAATACGAGGTTTGACAATTAAGTAATGAGACAGATTTTATTGCCACGCTTGTGGTAAGCCTGTGACCTTGAAATTCCCTTCCGCTTTTTTCGGCATCCCTGTCCTCTCCATTGATATGTGTGCTTATTTAGTTCGCCTCCTGCGTCAAGTTGAGTAGACCTGTGTTTGTAGTGCTCGTCACGAAAATGGAAAAACGAAATCAAGAGCAACGCGTCGCGATAAAACTTTGCACCAGATTGGGCGAAACGGCTTCGGAAATGTTCGCTAAAATTGTAGAAGTGTATAGTGATAGTGCCCTTAGACCCGAAAACCAAACGCCAGAGCTCACAATTATTGCCTTTTTTGATAGCCGTGGAATCGTCCACAAAGAATTCGTTCCACCGGGGAAAACTTTGAATCAAGTCTACTATTGCCAAGTAGTCGAAAGATTGCGAAAACGAGTCAACAGGGTGCGCCCAGACATCGCTCGTAACTGGATCCTTAATCACGACAGCGCGCCGTGCCACACCGCCTTCAGCGTGTCCCAGTATTTGGCCTTTAAAGGGATCGACGTGTTGCAACAGCCGCCTTATTCGCCTGACATGTCACTCTGTTACTTTTTTTGGTTCCTAAAATAAAATCGGTGATCAAAGGAACCCATTTTGAGTCGATTACGGACATCTAGGCGGCCGTGACGAGGGTACTCGCGGACATGCAAGTCGAAGCGTTCCAGAAATGTTTCGAAGCACGGAAAGCGCGCTAGAATCGCTGTATATCTGCCCAAGAGGACTATTTTGAAGGGGATGGCAGAAATGTAGAATAATTTTCAAATATACGGTTTTTATGGAATCAGTCTCAGCACTTAATTGTCACACCTCGTAAACTCCTTCTGCGTCAATGCAGCGCTGTCAGCGCGATTTACAAGCATTTCTGTGTCTTTCTGTCGTTTCACAATGCTTGCCTTTCATCGCCCTTTTCAGGCAAAGGGGAGGCCGTATCTGTGCTAAAAGGCTGCTGTGGAAGATTTTTGATGCCGGCCTTGGTTAAGTAGCTGTTCACAAGAAAGGCGGTGTGAGCCGGGGCGTAGTCATGGTGCAACTTCCAATCGGCTGCGATGTTATGTTGGACCCGACTGTCCCTTCGAAGGAGTCTCTTGAGGATTTCCACGTAAAATTTGGCGTTGATGGTTTCTACAGGAGGAACAAATTCATGGTGGACGATGCCTTTGATGTCAAAAGAGCCAATGATCATCGTTTTCACATTGGATTTGTTCATTCTTCCCTTTTTGGGTCAGAAGAGGCCGCACTCGCACTCAAAAGATTGTTTCTTTTGTTACACCACTTCTTGCTAAAGCAACATTTGCTGCTTGATCATATCAAAAGTCTCTGTCCCAGATTTAATTAGTTTCATACAGAATTTAATCGCGTACGCCTGCTTTAACGAACGTTGCATTTTCGTTTTGCTCCACTCACAGGAACACGTCTCGCGAAAATGCTTGTGACCTGACCCTCCGTTCGGACATAGATATCTAGATCAGAATCTCTTTTCTTGCTCTCTCGCTTGTCAGCTGGCAAGGCACCCTGATCTGTTTTCTGAGCTGGAAACAAAACACAATCAGGGTGCCGTCACCCAGCAGTAAGTGAAAAAGGCGGGATGCCATAAGGCAGCGCTATAACTACTTGACGAAATAAGTGTAAAATGAAATTTCATTGAACTGTGCGAACATATTTTGGCAAAATAAATGATTATGTAAATTATTTAATGATTTTGCATTTTAGCATTTATGTATGTGTGCATTTTCAAAGTGTTTAATTAAGTGTTTTGTATAATTTATTATATACCCAATCTAATATTTTTCAGCAGTGCCATCATTGGCAAATGTTATAAAAAATGCTAGTTTTGATAGCTTTCTCTCGAACCAAAGAGTCTCGTATCGAGTTATCTGTGGTTCGGAGTTAACTGACCAGTCGCTCGCTCGTTAGCTAGGAACACCTTCTACCGAATTCAATTAGTGCGCGTATGCTTCGAAGCACAGCCGCGGCGGAAGAAAATCAACCCTTTTACTTTTCGGACATACCCTTTAATCGCGTAAGCGGTGTTTACGCCAGTGAAGAAGTAAACCTCACAAATTTCATTGGTGGCTTGCGTAGCATTATTTCCTTTTCATACAAAAATTTCAAAATTTAGCGATTTTCTTCAGTATTTTTACTCATTTCTTACCATATTTTTATACCTGTTTCAATTGACGTATATATGTATTTGCACTACAATAAAATAACGATATAGATTATGAACTATTTTATTTCACTATTTATTTGGTACGTTCTAAATACCATCCAATTCATTTGAAAGACAACTAACCTCAATCTTATGCTCAATTATTGCTTATATGGAAAATAGTACAGTCACCGACTGATACTCATCGCGTATGGTTGTCGAACAGCGTATTATAGTGATAACAGCGTGATACAGGGATAGTGATTTCCATTTTTTCTCTCTTTTTTATCGTGACATAAATAAAACAGTTTCTCCAGTTGAATATTTGTTGTTTTTTTTTTCAAAGAAATCAAAAGGGTTTGCCCTGTTATCCACAAGCCCAAAACCCAAGCGAAAAAAATCCCAAAACATAACCAAAGATTGCTTTCCGGCATTGTCAACTATCAAAAAAGACAATCACAAATACCTCGTGGTCAGTGCGACTAATTTAAATAAACACCTAACCCAATATTCGTGCTTTGCTGTACACAAGGCATTAAAAAATATTTGATCTGAACGAATGGAAATTTCAAATTTAAAAGACGGCAGCCTGCTGCTTTTAGTTAAAAATAAACACATCACAAAAAAATGTTTGGCTACAACACATTTAATCGGCGTGTATGATGTAAAAATAGAGTTACACCATAACCTCAATTATTCAAAGGGCACTATTTTCGCACCGTGCCTTAATGATATACCTGAAACTTCGTCTCTGTTCATAAATTTATCAAACACATCGACGGAAACACTATCCCTAGTGGCGTAGTATTCCTCACATTTGATTTGTACCAATTACCCACAAAATTAGAAGTATCTTGGCACACTACTAAAGTCAAGCCATACTATCCTAACCCCATGAGGAGCAGAAATTGCCAAATACTTGGCCACACAACAAAACGCTGTAATAAACCGGCTGCATGCGACTCATGTGCACTCCCACCCCACTCTTCCACTCCGTACTCTCGCGCTCTTTGTACAAATTGTTCAGGTAGCCACGCTGCTTCTAATAAGACATACTCGAAATTTATACAAATCAAATAAATAATTGTCATTAAAACAGACAAAAAATGTACATGCGTGAAGCATTAACAACATACAAAGCACAGCCTAAATAAGTCTTCGATCCCCTTCTCTCATATTATAAAAAATAGACCCAATTCACAACGCAACAATATCAACACAAACACAAATAATTCTCAAGCAAACCATGCATTAGGTAACAACAACAACACAGATATCCAAGTGACAAACGATGCACCAAAACAAAATAAACAAAATACAACAAATACAATACAAACCCTACCAGCTCCTACTCCAACAACAGACATTAATAACTCTTTTAACAACAACAACGCAAATAACAATTACAATAACTCAGCAAACAATAATATACACGAAAATAATTATAACACCGAAAACTTTATTGACTCACAAAACACAAACACCTTAATTTCTTCCTTAATTTCTCACCTCTCCACTGGCATCCCTCTTTCTCCCTTCCCACCGTACCCCTCTGATACAACCCACAATGATACAAATACCTCAGGGAAACAAGTATATGTGCATTATTGTATTGAGCGATTTCTTTTCTCTCAATAACGGTATCAATCTCTTAGGTATGCAAATGGTTTTTGTTGTATTTTTTGTTTCATTTCCATGTGCGTAATTCTAATATAAATCCTTAGTACCGTTAGAATCAATTTGTTGTCAGTCTCATGTTTTCCTTAGGAAATAAGTATAAGTGCAGTAAGACATATTAGTGCACTTTGGACTGTAAACAGGAGAAGTTAAGTGAAGTGGTGATATTTTTAGCTGAAAACTAGTAAGTAAAATTACTACAGTGGAATATAAACGGACTTTTGAACAATTACGTAGATTTAAATATTCTAATAAATGAATTAAACCCTGAAATTATTGCGTTAAAAGAAACGCATATTCCATTCAACAAAACAGCATATTCACCCATTAAATATCATAGTTTTTTCATAACAAAACCTCTATTGGCTCCTGCAAACAGGGAATAGCTTTTTTTATAAAAATAATCCATAAATCATAAACTAGTCCCTGTTACATCAAATATTTCCTGTTTAGCAATTTAAATCAATTTTGAGCAAAAAAATCACATTAATTAATTGCTACATCCCACCCCACCAAAAATTTAACAATAAAGACATAATTCATTTGTGTAATACATTCTCCACTCCCATTATAATCCTAGGAGATTTTAATGCGTGGTGCCCATTGTGGGGCTTCAAATGTGTTAATAAAAGAGGGAAGATTATTGAAGACGTTATCCTATCCCAAAACCTTATTGTTCCAAATGATGGTTTACCCATACATTTTTCAACCCATAAAACCTTTACCCATCCTGATATTATCCTTGCCTCAGCATCTTTTGCCCCCAAACTCTCCTTCTGCACACTGGATGAACTCCACAATAGTGATCATTTCCCACTCCAAACAACCATGTCCCTTCCTAATTAGTATCAAGTCAAACCTCAACTTAAATTCCTGATAGAAAAGGCAGATTGGCAGAGATTTCAATCCGCTGCCATATCTGCATAAAATAACAAACCGGTTTCAAAAAATATCAACGCCGAAGCCTCTAAAATTAAACAAATAATTCACTTATCATCCCATGCGACAATACCGCAAACAAACTCAAAAAAATTGACTGTCAAATTGCCTTACAGGTCTAACTTACTTACCACCCTACGAAAAAATAAACAAGCGCTTTGGCATAAATACAAACAAAACATCAGTGATACAAATCTTATTAACTATAAAAAAGCAAATGCTCCGTTCAGAGAAAAACTAAATCAGCCAAAAGACAATCCCTTGAAAAATTCACATCCAATATAAATCCCTCCTCTAATCCAAAACAAATATGGTCAGATATAAGAATGCTCACAGGTTCCACTTCCCGCTCTCGTATCTCATTTATATATAGCGATCCTCCCGCCTTCAATGTCCTAAAAAATCAAATCATTCTAGAAGATTATTCCAATCCATTCCCTTCATCCTCAGCATTCCTTATAGAAGTCCCGTTAACGTAATCTGAATTTGAATCCACAATTTCAAGAATGACAGGAAAAATACCTGGTGTGGACAAAATTTCCTATCCCATCCCAAAAAATTTACCCTCTACCCTCAAAATCAGACCCATTAACCTTTACAATAATATCCTCGACTCCGGAATCTATACCCAAGAATGGAAAACCGTTTTAACCATCCCTATTCCAAAGTCAAATAAATCCTCACCGCTCAAGTTTTAGACCAATATCCCTTCTAACATGCATGTCAAAAGTCCTGGAAAAAATTCTCGCAGCCACTTTCAGTAACAATGTTCGTAATTGCGTTCAATGAAATCAACTCAATCATTTCCTCCAACTCGAAAGTAGAACATTTTACTAATTTAAATGATCTCAATTACGTTAATTACACCTTCTTAAACATCCTACAAAATATAAATAAACGGGCAGAAACATCAGGTGCCAATATATCAGTAAGTAAATGTTCTACTTTCCACAACTGCAGAAAACGCAGATGTTTTTTCCCTTCATTATCTCACTCCAATATCCATATCCCGCACACTAATGTACTAAAAATTTTAGGCTTAACTTTTGATTATAAGCTAACGTATAAAGAACACTGTAAAGCTATTAGAGCAAGTTTATTGCTAAGACTTAACATAATTAAATTTCTGTCATCCAAATATTGTCAAATTCACACGCTTGTAAATATCACAAAAGCATTAATGTTATCAAAAATCGACTCTGGACTTTACATATACTGACACTGTTAAAAAGCCAATATGAAGCTGTTAAATGCACCGTACCACACCGCTGCGCGTAGAAGTATCCGCGCATTCCCAACGTCGCCAACAAAAGTTATCCTGACAGAAGCTGGATTACCAGAAATCACGTCCAGAGTAAAACGTAATACAATGGTGCTAATTCCTAAACTTCTCCACTGTAAAAAACAAGTTTTATTCGAACAAGTCACGGCGTCTCTAAAACAATAAAATGTCCTTCAAAACAGAGTCAGATGGCCGTTCTTTATTCAATTCAAAACGCGACTGCCGCTTACATGTTGAAATGAACTTATTCAAAGTAAAAATTAATGAATGAATATATAAAACACAAATAAAAATGAATGTGTATTGTAATAAATTGTAGAGATGCCAATCGTCACAAATATGGCGGTGACAGCTCGGCCTCTCTTGACATTATCTCCTCCCGAGTTATTCGTCATTAATAGCATCTTCAGGATCACCATCATCCTGTATTTCTGGAAATAAGGCACACCACGGTTACATCTTGTCGGATGTTGCAATTTGACTGTAGTGACATTGCGTTCGCTGCATGCCTTCGATATCTTCAACGACGTAACGATCGAACCTCAATACTTTCTTAACCATGTAGGGAGCTTTATACTTCGGGTGTAACTTCTTCAACTCGCCCGTGTTTGGAGGAGGAGCTTCGACCAGCATCAAATCAATCGGCGCAAACTTTGTTGTCGCGTTCACCTTAGTATTTAAGGACCATTACAGCATACGAACATATGTAACCTAATATTTCGCCTCACTGGTCGATGCTCTCAAAAATGCCAATACTGCTTGATTAACCCAAGATGATCCAAGTGTAAAGTGTTAAACGATAATTTTGGAACCTCCATGCCATAGAGCTCGCATTCTTTGCGAATCGGTTCGCGACTGTAACAGCACTCAATACACGACTAGATAAAGCCCTTTGTAAAGTTTCTCATGCGCGGAAACCAAAAATGTTGCATGATCCTTTTTAAAGTACCGTCCACACCGAGATGACTCACATCGTCATGGCAGTGTTTAAGTATTCGCCATCGCATGCCTTTTGGAACAACTAACAAATTACTCCCATTCTTAATTAAGCGGAACAACCGGTGATTCTTCAAACAGAAACTTTTCCTTAAGGCACTGCGTTGATTGCCAGCGTCTTTACCCTCGATTACGCGTAAAATTTCATTCAGCTTGCTATCTTGCCTCTGAATGGTGCAAACCCAATCGTCAGCGTCAAAACCTTACTAGATACGTCTTCTACTTGTTCGTCCCCTCTTATTGGTGCACGACTTAGAGCATCAACGTGACTCATCGTTGACCCGGCCCGATGTGTTACGTCACAGCGAGCACTTCCAGCTCATAAACATGCCAATTCTTTTCCTGCTGCGTACATGCCCTACTATAATATACAATTGGCATCAATCCACTCTCATCTCGTTGCATACGAATAGCGGCTATAACCATACTTGATGCGTCTGTATGGAGCTCATGGTCCTTCGTGATGTCACAGATTGTCAAAATTGGGGATTTACTTATCAATTCGATTAAACGCTGGAATGACTCTTCACATGTCGAGTCCCAAACGAAGTCTGTGTCCGTCTTCGTAAGCTGAATGAGAGGCTTAGCGATCAATGCATATTTGGAAACAAACTTCCGGAAAAACCATGTCAACCTTAAAAACCTTCTACCTGATTTCGCGGCGTTGGAAAGTGTTCAATCGCCGATGTCTTTACAATACCCGGCCTAATACCATTTTCATCTACCTGATGCCCTAGAAAAGTAACCTCACTTCTCATGAATGAACACGTTGATAATCTTAGCGTTAACTCTTCCTTCGGAACGATTTTTAAAAACTCTTCTAAGTAAAATAAATTCTCTTTTTCCGTATCAGTAGCTATAATTACCTCATCCACATACTGAATACTGCTTTATTCAACGAAGCAATCAGTTGTATCATCATTTTTTTGGAATGTACACGGAGCATTCCGCAAACCAAATGACATTGTATTGAACTCATAAAGGCCATTGTGCGTTACAAAGGCGGTAAACGGTTTTGTGTCTTCCTCTAACTCAATTTGGTAGTAGCCGGAAATTAAATCCAACGTGGTGAAAAACTTTTTACCAGACATGGTGGTTTTTCAGTTACAGCATTTAACTCACGGAAATCGACGCACAACCTATCCTCCCCATTTTTCTTACGCATCATAACTACTGGTGATGCATATGTGGATTCAGATCTACACACAATACCCAACTGCATTAACTCATCAACGATTTCCTCAACAACACGTTGTTTATTAATTGGAATACTAAATATATTGTTTCTTATAAATTGGTGACGTTAATTTGATATTCATTCTTAATCGCATTGATATACCCAGTTCAGGTAACTGAGTCGTCTATTACCCATAATTCGACATATCGTGTAGCTTTATTCATTCTAATATGCGCTAACAATGTCCGTGCACAACTCTTTCCACTGATTTCTTTCTATTTCTATTTTATTCACTGACATGTCGCTTTCTTCAACTTCTACTCTTTTAGCACTTTTACTATCTTTTATTCGATGCTCTCGCTCATTCTGTTTAACCTCTCTCTTTTTCCAAGGCTTCACACAATTCTTTGCAATATGCCCTCTTTCCTGGCAATTGAAACATATTGGACCATTAACACTCTTGCTTATAGCAGAAACAGTCAAAAACGCTACTCCCTTTCTTATACGACCTATCTTATGGGCGCGCAATGTAAGTGGACAGTGAAAAACGTTACTTCCTTCTCTCTTTGACGTGGGATGACGCGCCCATAAGATAGGTCATAAAAGGAAGGGAGTAGAGTTTTTGACTGTTTCTGCTATTACCCTGCTTGCCACTTCCGGCGTTTGTTGTCGTTTGCAGTGAAATTCATTTAGCTTAAATTTATTCTCTCCGCTCGACGGTATACTCAACAGCGATTGTAATAAATCACAACACTTAGTAAACTTCATTGCACTTAAACCCCTACTCAAATTATCGTCCATTAATCCATTAATAATATATCGTATTATGGACATATCGTCAATATTATCTTGTCGGCCTATTGCTACCATTTTATAAAAAACTAGCTAACCACGCAGCCGTTGTCCTGCATGAAAATATGTGTTTTAAAATGAAAAGAAAGTTAAATTTATCATTTCATTTTTTTTTTCAATGCAACACATCTTAATAAACAACATTTGTTGGTTCCTGTTCCGGTATACAGAAAAGATGGTTTTCCAACTCGTGACCACGCCACGTATATCCGACCGTGTGAAAAACATAGCATTTCCAAATTTATGCCACACACTATGCGAATATCCTTGTGCCCTGTGATCTCAAATGCAATTTTCACTGGAAACGGAATACGTTTGAACTGAAATAGGAAATCGTTAGAACTCAAAAGAATTCGCAGAATCAAGCATTCTGCCCCTTGTATTCGATAGGTGCGTCACAATCAGTCAGGTTCCATTACACAGTTTCGGCGCATGAAGATTGCGAAACATAATAACGACAGATCCAACTTTGAGACCCAAATGAAGCGGTGGCATACCAAGCCCCTCCAAAGAATTTAGAAATTCCACTGGATAATTCATTCATTGTCAAGACGAACCATCGATTTGTATGACCGCAAGTCTCCCGGAATTTGACTTTGAATCTTCCAGTTTAAGTCAACAATATCGGTATTTTTGGCATCTAACATTGCGCGTACACTTATGGATTCGTAGTTACGATAATTTGGCCAATGTCCGAACATTCGTGATGAGTTCATATTTCGTAAACTGATAAACGGCGGATAGATTTGATATCGAACCACCGGAAGTATCAACCGGAATTGATCCATTTCCAATTTTTAGCATGATGTAAACGTCTTCGATGTAAAATGTCTTCGGCAATTTCATCTTTGTTCGTATCGCACAATAGCCGCGGATTTGAAGGCTGATATGTCGAAATGATTATCGCGAAAAGTGTGCGAACTTCACTTGCATTCCAGTGATTATCATTTTCCTGCAATTGTAATTGCTGGCTTGCTTCTCAAAAAGTTGCACACACCGTACTATACACATACGCAATGACTCAAATGAAGTTGAACCGCGAACATTTATCAATAGCAATTGAAGGTAGAAACAATCGTCGTTTTTCAGGTGGATTGTGTAAATTCATTCCAATGCATTAGTTGATAACACACCTGGATGTCCATCTACTGGTTGGCCTTGCTTTCTGCGTAATTATTACTTCAACAATTTATTCTATGTATAATATCAAGGTATTTCCGAATGTCCTCTCAAACTGATCTCTGACGAAAGTGGAGCAAAAACTCGTAAATATTAATTTTGTTGCTGGCGGTGTTTCCACTGGTTGCACTGTATTCTCTGGGTTGAAGTACACTCTTTGGCCTTTTCCAAATTAACTGTAAGACGCACGACAGCCGGAAAACGTTCATGAATTGCAGAAGTAAATGTCCTACAAAGCGCTTTATTGCAGTTTATGTATCGATCAAGTCTAATAACCCCCATGTTGCTTCCTATGGCTACTTTCAAACGTATTTTATCGATTACACCAAACTGCAATACTAAACACTGATATGAGTTTTGAATATGAATAAGACAATAATGGTACGGTACATGAGTTGTCAACTTGGATATTCACTCTTCTAAATTGAACGCTGAATCTTCTGCCATTGTCGTCTGGTGAGCGACGCCGATAGAGTGGATATCCCTCATTTCTAGTTTATGTTTCCGAAAGAAACGTAGATACTGTTTCGTGCATTTACTGTCAGACATACAAACCGAAGTGGAATTGTGGTGTCCGCAAGGTCCATGAACCATATTGGCTTTCATCACTTCGTAAAATACTGGACCTTTCTAACAGCGCCATATATACTATGCGTTGCTTCAAGATAAAGTCCATCGAAGCTGTTGCTTGAAAAGTTTTGCTGTGACATCGTGACAATCGCTTGCTAATTGACCGCGATCCATAATACCGCACGTATGTCATCGCATCCTGGGAGTACTCGATCATGTTCCTTGGGCTGCTAATGTATGCTGATGCCAAAAATAACGCCGACCGATATTAGCGCGACCTCTTCACTTTGTGTGCAACAGACATAACGTTTTCACTGAATAATTTTCAAAAATTTTTGAAGCAAACGGCAAATTTGAACGATTCAAATAATTGAAAAACAAAACAAATAAATTGAAAAGAAAAAATTGAATGGAAAAAATTAACTTTTTGGAATTGTCCAATTTTCCGACTTTTCCTCATGAAAAGCATACAGGTTTTTTATTTCTAAAGCTTCCACTATCCACACAGAACATTCTTTTTCATCATTCATCAAGATTGGTTCAGTCGTTCCCATAGCGAAAAAAGAAAAGGGCTGTTTTCTAGGGGTTTCCGGCAATAATTCGAATTTTTGAGCCTCAATGAACATTTAGAAAAAAGAACTGGTCAAATTGGTCTAGGCGTTGTTGAGTTATGCGCTTACCAACACATTTTGCGATTCATTTTTATATATAAGATTTATGAATTTTCTCACCCTTACCCATTTTTGTATTCATCATTCTTATATGTGTGTCTGCGGAATTTCTAACGCACGGAAAATCTGTCAAAAAAGAAACTACAAAATCACTCCACTCACGATAAACTGGCTGTGCATCAGCCCATCGTTTAGCCACTCCTCGCAGCCTACCGAGAACAGCGTATATGACGAAAGTGTCTTTCCAAAGATCTGCTGCTCTCAATTGCTCAACTCTCTCTATAAATTGTATCGACGTATACGTTTTGTCAACGGGGTTGAACTCATGCAGAATCGCTGCTATTTCGCTTGGTGTATAACCTCTTCCTCTTGTTGCTTGTGCTCTCTCTCCCGCTCTCGTGAATGTTTCATCGAACCAAGGCGCTGATCCAGAGAATGTAAAGTATAGAGAAGGTGCAAATTGAATCCTGTATGATGTTCAATAGAATCAAAGTAAGGAATTCGCCGTTCTCGCTGCTATTTAGCAAAATTGAGCACGCGCAGTGGCAGAAATATATGAGCCCTTTAAAGCACAAGTGGTATAACTCCATCTTTTTTTTTTTGAGTTAGCTATGGTACTGTATTGAGGAAAATGTGTTCTATTTAATGCAATAACGTGGTAGCTTCTAGTTCCCATAGCAACCTCATAAAAGCAGAAATTACTAGTGCAGTGAATGCTGCCACCTATTCGTTGAAAGCACAAGTGGTATAGTTGACAAATTCACCATTCGTGCAGTGAATTTCATGGGAGAAAGATTTATTCTAAGTGTTTTTTTGTAATAATTTCTTTAGATGGACTCAGGTGAAGTTAACAGTAGTGAAATTAAGAATTAAGTGTTAAGCTGAAAAATGGCAAAATTTCTTCACTCGTTTGTTGTTGTTGTAAAACCCAATTTGGTGCTTAACCGAAAATGCTAATTCATATCGTAATGTTTATACTTTCTCAAATAATTGAACGTAAACTTTGGTTTCAGCCGTTGATGATCCCGGTTCCATAGAGGACAATGAGGCAGCTGCTGATGTGGAAGGAGACCTAGTACTCATGAAAGTGGTGAAGCAGAGGAAAATGCAGAAGGAAGGCCGAAGAGAGCCCGGAAAAGGCAGAGAAAGGAATGGAAGCGAGTAGAAAGGAAAAGGAAGCGAAATTCGGGAGACTCTTACGTCACTAGAAAGGGAAAGCCAATTCCAGAGAAGTAATTTAGCAATCTCGATTGCAAATGCACCAAAAAGTGTTTTAACAAAATAACAGAAGAAGAACGAAAAAAAAATATTCGAAGCATTTTGGAAAATAGGGACATTCTCTGCCCAAAATTCATTCATTTGTGGTCTTTTAAAACTAATATTACCGGTACGTCATCGGCCAACCACCGCTGAGAAGAATCGAATAAGTTCAAATAGGTTCTATTATAATGTTGCTGGAGAAACCAAACAGGTTTGCAAGAGGTACTTCTTAGAATAATTGAAAATCTCAAATGGAAGAATGACGCGAGCTTTGGAGAATCAAAATGGGCTATCCTCCAGGGGACGATAAACGGGGTAAGAAGGTGTCTGGTAACAAAACCTCCGATGAACAAATGGCACAAGTAAGAGTCCTTTGTACGAATCTCACTACACAAGAAAACACAACCCAAATAGGAAATATTTAGCCGAGAACTTAAATATACGACTTATGTACAATCTGTACAAGGAGCACGTTGGAAGCCAAGGGCTTCAGCCTGTTAGGGAGCATATATATCGAAGAACTTTTAATAACGAGTTCAATCTGCAATTTCACTCCCCACATAAAGACACTTGCGTCAAGTGTGATATTTTTTCTAATAAAGTAAAATACTCAACAGATGAAGAAGAAAATAGAAAGCTCAAGCAAGACCATGAACTTCATTTACTGAAGGCAGAACAAGCTCGCGATTCCATGAAGGCTCAGCATTCGCTAAGTGCTAACAATGACAGCTACTATGCATTTTCTTTTGATTTGGAGAAGTCCCTGCCTTTCCCGAAATTGGTGTGTCAACAGGCCTACTACACACGTAATATGTACGTATACAATTTAGGTTGCCATGAACTTTCAACGAAAATGGAGTTCATGTATTGTTGGGACGAAGTAAATGGTTCTAAAGGTTCACAAGAAATTTCATCCTGTTTAATTAAACACATAAAATTTAGAGCGACAGCAGCCAAACATGTGGTTATGTATAGCGACACATGCACAGGTCAAAACCCTAACTGGAAAATCGCTATGACGTTGATGAAATATGTCCAGAAAATAATGTAGAAATGATGGACCAAAAGTTCATGCAAAGTGGACATTCATTCCTCCCCAATGACTGTGACTTTGCATCTATTGAAAATTTTGGTAAGTCGCAACAAATATTTACACCTGATGACTGGTATAGAACTATTGCGTTGTCAAGGAAAAAGAATGCCTTTCATGTGACAGTTATGACGATCGATAATTTTTTGTCAGTCGAAAACATCCTAAAAAAATCACCAAAAGAAAAAAGACTGTGAAGGCCAACCTGTATCGTAGCTGAAAATGCAATGGATACGCTACACAAAAAGTGAGCCATTTAAAATCCTTTTAAAGGAAACTCTATCTGAAGATATGCCGTTTTCAACATTGGATTTCAAGCCAGCAAGAAAAAAAAGGACGACCGGTTGATGTTTGCATCATTGATCAGAGTAAGCTGTACACAAGAGCTCGGCCTATTTCAAAAGAAAAAAGGAAAGATATGATGGACTTGCTGCCATAAATCCCTCCAGTACACCACAATTATTTCGAGGGGCTTGTTACTAGTGAAACTGCTGAAGATGTTGGCCCACTTCAGGAAGAATTTCAAGAAAGTGACGATGAATAAAAAAATATTTTTTCACTTATTATACTGTCAACAATGAAATAAATTTAAGTTTTATTGATAATATATGAAAAATTAGATGAGAAAACGAGACAGATTTCAAACTATTTATAAGTTAAATGAAATCTTAAAACCATTTACCGCACAAATGGTATAATTAATTTTCGGTACTCGATAAAACAAGAGTTAATGGACAAAAAGTTTCAAAAACATCAGTTTAAGTTAAATAAGACCTTTTTCTGAAGTTTTATTGAAAAAAGTAGTCCAAAAGTTCAATATTGAGTTTTATATACAACTTTTAGCAAACCCTTCAATATCTCGACAGAAGAAAAAGTGTAGTTATACCACTTGTGCTTTAGGGGGCTCATATGTAAATTCATGCGACATAAATAATGAGAACTGCTTTTAGGTAAAATATACAAAGTCACACAGAGAATGTAAAAAATCATTCTCTGTGTGACATATGCATGCTTATTTTGTGCTATAAAAACCATTGTTTTCCGAAAAAATGGTAAAAATTTTGTTATAAAATTATATAAAAAATAATTCTAAATAATTTATTATTTCAAAAATTATATTAAATTAGACTATTATAAAATGAACTTAAATGTCTTATACAAACACCTCCACTCATTCCTTTCGTTTCTTAAAAAAAAATAATGACCTTTATGAAATATGCATATTCGCATTATTTTGTTATCATTTCCATAATCGTAGCAATAGAATTTCTATGGCATATACATATGTATGTATATTATTACTTTGGCGCATTTGTCTGCATGTTTACAAAAGCAAATGCGAGCCACACACATGTGTATATACCTACATTCATAATAACAAGTCCGCACGCATCTTTCGCATCTCCGATGTCACGATCAACCAATGGCCGAAACTGGCGTTTTGTCAAAGAGTCAAGCGCTGAACACATTGAGCGCGACAGAATGTTCTTTCAAATATTAAAAAAGCGTTCTTAAGGACACCGTTACGTAGTTGTGCAGCTGTCTCAATAACTGTGTCCCTAAGAACGTGTGTGTTCTAGTATTTGACAGATGTCGTTTGCAGTCTGTCGCGTTCATTGTGTTCAGAACTTGTATGATGATAGAAAATCCAAGCTGTGCCGAAAAAAATAAACGAATGGCCGCCGATTGTCACCGCTTCCCTTGCCACTGTAACAGCTTTGACTACAAACGTGCGTAAATATGTATGTATGTATACGTATGAGCGTGAATACATATCGAAGCAGATTTTTGCGAGCCACGAAAAATATTTTAGAATTGACAAATATTGTATATCGACAACAGCACTTTTTCACTTAATCCTTAGAACAAACACCAGAAGATGTTCAATTTATGAATTTTAGCTTTTGCCATCGTCGCGAAGACGCTTGTAGTTGTTGTTGTTGTAGAGGCAGAATTCTGCCGAGTTCACAGTCCTGGGCCGGATAAAAATCCGAGTTCGTTCCGGTTGCGTAGACCCGACTGTAGTGGGAACGGCTTGTAGGCAAAGGTATGCTCGGGGCGATGTTACGGCGTTTGTTTTTATGAATAAAGCGAGGTCACTTGTGTACGCGCCTGCGTTTATGAATGAAATCGTTTTTGTTGTAAAATTTACTACATTTGGGCTTCACTAATTCGGCTGCCATATTGACTTGTGATGCGTCTACTATTTAGACAATTGTTGTTTTTGTAGAACAATGCTTCAATTTTTTGTTGGTGACATATTCACATGTGTACGCATACATATGTGTGTTTGTATGCTTGTGAATTATTTGTTCGGAAGTGTAAATTATTAAAACACTTATTTGGGTTTTAATGTTATTTTATTTCTCTTGTTTGCACAAGAGCAGCCGTTTGTATCGGTCGAGTTATTACAACTGATTTGCTAACTAAAATATTGCGACGACTACGCCTAAATACCTGACTCTTTGTTTTACCTGTCAGTTGCTGCACATGTTTTGCCGTGTGACTTGCAAAATGCAATTCGGCAATTTACCTCTTGCTATTGGCTTTCCTGATGTAGCGATATTCTTGTTGTCACGCGCTACCTGGTCGACACTTCGTCATCAGTATCGGTGGCAGAGTTGTTGTTATGCTATTTCCACACTCAAACCTGCCGACGCACCGTCAGCAATACCGGTGGGAGTGGAGTATTGACCGGATACGCGTTTACCAGTGCTAACCAGCAGCTTCGGGAGGCGATCGAATAGTTTAGCCTAGTTGACGTAGGTCGTAGTGTTTACCATGATCTCTGAATCAAATGTTACTGGGAAAGTTCCCTTCATTAGTTTCGTCAAGTTGTGGGATTGTATAGACGCTAGTTGATCGTTGATTACCAGGATGCCATTATCAACTTCCGCAATAGCGGGAACGTTATCGGCGGATTTTGACTTACATTTTGCGGAGTGTTGGTTTAGTGGTTGTAGCGTACAGGGGCTTTCCTTCAGAGGCTGACAAAATTTTGCCGCTACAGCTTCCTTGCAGTTGTAGAGTGAAATGTAACTACCATTACATTCAGCAATAACGTATGTTTCTAGAGAGATAATTTTTCCGTTATGGATCACTGGCAGCAACTTTACATTATTACAAAATCTGTCTACTTTTGGGAATTTAATAACAAAGTAAATGCAATTCGTATCTTGAAATATTTTAATTTTCTTCTTCTTCTTTACTGGCGTAGACACCGCTTACGCGATTATAGCCGAGTCAACAACAGCGCGCCAGTCGTTTCTTCTCTTCGCTACGTGGCGCCAATTGCATATTCCAAGCAAGGCCATGTCCTTCTCCACTTGGTCCTTCCAACGGAGTGGAGGTCTTCCTCTTCCTCTGCTTCCCGCGGCGGGTACTGCGTCGAATACTTTCAGAGCTGGAGTGTTTTCATCCATCCGGACAACATGACCTAGCCAGCGTAGCCGCTGTCTTTTAATTCGCTGAACTATGTCAATGTCGTCGTATATCTCGTACAGCTCATCGTTCCATCGAATGCGATATTCGCCGTGGCCAACGCGCAAAGGACCATACATTCTTTCGCAGAACCTTTTTCTCGAAAACTCGCAACGTCGACTCATCCGTTGTTGACATCGTCCAAGCCTCTGCACCATATAGCAGGACGGGAATTATGAGTGACTTATAGAGTTTGGTTTTTGTTTGTCGAGAGAGGACTTTGCTTCTCAATTTGCCTACTTAGTCCGAAGTAGCACCTGTTGGCAAGAGATATCCTGCGTTGGATTTCTAGGCTGACATTGTTGGTGTTGTTTACGATGGTTCCAATATAGACGAAATTATCTACAACTTCAAAGTTATGACTGTCAACAGTGACGTGAGTGCCAAGTCGCGAGTGCGACGACTGTTTGTTTGATGACAGGAGATATTTCGTCTTGTCCTCGTTCACTGCCAGACCCATTTCTTTTGCTTCCTTATCTAGTCTGGAGAAAGCAGAACTAACGGCGCGGGTGTTGAGGCCGATGATATCAATATCATCGGCATACGCCAGCAGTTGTACACTCTTATAGAAGATGGTACCTTCTCTGTTGAGTTCTGCAGCTCGAACTATTTTCTCCAGAAGCAGGTTGAAAAAGTCGCACGATAGGGAATCGCCTTGTCTGAAACCTCGTTTCGTATCGAACGGCTCGGAGAAGTCCTTCCCGATTCTGACGGAGCTTTTCGTGTTGCTCAACGTAAGCTTACACAGCCGTATTAGTTTTGCGGGGATACCAAATTCTGACATCGCGGCATAAAGGAAGCTCCTTTTCGTGCTGTCGAAAGCAGCTTTGAAAACGACGAAGAGGTGTTGTGTGTCGATTCTCCTTTCACCGGTCTTTTCCAAGATTTGGCGCATGGTGAGTAACTGGTCGGTTTTTGATTTGCCAGGTCTAAAGCCACACTGATAAGGTCCATTCAGTTTGTTGACGGTGTCTTTCTCACAATACATTCGATAGAACCTTATATGCGATATTGAGGAGGCTAATCCCACGGTAGTTGGCGCAGATTGTGGGGTCTCCTTTTTTATGGTTTGGACATGGCACACTTAAATTCCAATCGTTTTGCATACTTTCGTCCGACCATATTTTGCAAAGAAGCTGATGCATGCACTTTATCAGCTCTTCGCCGCCGTGTTTGAATGGCTCGGCCGGCAATCCATCGGCCCCTGACGCTTTGTTGTTTTTCAGGCGGGCAATTGCTATTCGAACTTCTTCATGGTCGGGCAATGGAACGTCTGCTCCATCGTCATCCATTGGGGTATCGGGTTCGTTTTCTCCTGGTGTTGTGAGTTCACTGCATTTCAGTAGGCTGGAGAAGTGTTCCCTCCATAATTTAAGTATGATCTGGGCATCGGTAACTAGATCACCTTTAGGGGTTCTACAAGAGTATGCTCTGGTCTTGAAACCTTCTGCAAGCCGCCGCATCTTTTCGTAGAATTTTCGTGCATTACCCCTGTCGGCCAGCTTATCAAGCTCTTCGTAATCACGCATTTCGGTCTCTTTCTTTTTCTGTCTACAAATGCGTCTCGCTTCCCTCTTCAACTCTCGGTATCTATCCCATCCCGCACGTGTTGTGGTCGATCGTAACGCTGCGAGGTAGGCAGCCTGTTTTCTCTCCGCTGCGACACGGCACTCCTCGTCGTACCAGCTGTTCTTTTGCACTTTCCGAAAACCAATGGTTTCGGTTGCAGCTGTACGTAAGGAGTTTGAAATGCCGTCCCACAGTTCCCTTATACCGAGTTGTTGACAAGTGCTCTCAGAGAGCAGGAGTGCAAGCCGAGTAGAAAATCGTTCGGCTGTCTGTTGTGATTGCAGCTTCTCGACGTCGAACCATGCTTGTATTTGTTGGCGTGCGTTTTTTGCTGCACAGAGGCGGGTGCGAATTTTGGCTGCAACAATATAGTGGTCCGAGTCGATGTTAGGACCTCGGAGCGCACGCACATCTAAAACACTGGAGACGTGTCTTCCGTCTATCACAACATGATCGATCTGGTTGGTGGTTTTTCGATCCGGAGGCAGCCAGGTAGCTTAATGTATCTTCTTATGCTAGAATCTAGTACTACAGATAATCATATTTCGGGCTCCGGCGAAGTCGATCAGCCTCAAACCATTTGGGGATGTTTCCTCGTGGAGGCTGGATTTACCGACCGTAGTGCCAAAGATACCTTCTTTGCCCACCCTGGCATTAAAGTCGCTAAGCACGATTTTGACATCGTGGCGGGGGCGTCTCTCATAACTGCGCTCCAAGCACTCATAAAAGGCATCTTTGGTCACATCGTCCTTCTCTTCCGTCGGGACGTGGGCTCAAATCAGCGATATGTCTACTCGTCTCTGTCCTTGTCCCGTCCATCGCATTTCTTGGACGGCGGTGATTTCAGCCTTTATCTTTACGAGGACATCTACCAGCTGGGCAGCGGCACCTTCCCAATTAAGGGACCGGACATTCCAAGTGCATGCCCTCAAATCATAGTCCTTAATTCGTTTGTCATGGTCGTCATCAGAAGGGGGGTCACTTATCCGAGGCTGTCGTTTGTTTTTCATTGGGGGTATTTTTTTTTTACGTGGCGGGTCCCAAACCCAGCGCACAACCCTATGCAGGGGGTGTTTCACCTTCTCACTTTAGCTCGCCCTTAAGCGGATGTTTTTAGGCTACCCAGAGGATACTTGGTCAAAGACCGGAAGTCGTGAGCTGCTTGAGTCATATGTAAAAGAATCGTTTCTGGCCACTCCCGAATGAATGGCGATCAGAGATTTTTCCTCACTTGCGTGAACATGACTCCATCTTAATTTTAGAAATGGACAATAAGTCACTAATGCTAATGTTTGCAGAGTGTTCAGCAGCTAACAACTCATTGATCTCCATGCCATTTAGAAGGGTAGGGTTGACGATATTTAACCTGCCCAGAGTGATTGACGTTAAAATGGTTTCCAATTCCATTATAACTGCTCTATTTCTGGCGGAGGCTAAAGAAAAGAGATATCCCGTATCTATTTGAGTGCTTTTTGTATTTTGTAGTAATTTGTTTACTGTCACTGTCAATTCGTTTATTTTCTTTTGTGTAGCTGAATTTATCGCTATTTGTTGTTCGTTTGTTTCTAATAGGTCTCGAGCATTTCAAAGTCGTCGGAGTCTGGAGTCCCTGTTATGTATTTCAAGGCAGTCCCCAGAATATTTATACCTCTATCGTACCGATGGTGTATTTTTATTGCGTCCAATAGTTGCAATATTTCATTAGCGTCATTCTCTAATAGTCGTTTAATATGTGATTGTGGGAATTGGATCAGTAGTTCGTCTGTCTCCTCAGCTATTGCTTCGAATGTTGATAAATTAGTTCTATGAAGTAGAAAGTCATGCTGCTCATAAACAGCAATAGCTCCGGATGTAATTGGAATGTAATAATTGTTGGTACAGTCGAGTATTCCTGCGTTAGCTCGAAAGCTTAACGAAAGCAGTATGATCCTAAGGGCGACAGAAGGGAGAGCGGTCAGAGTCTCAAATTATTTTTGTGCACTTTTCGTTCATCAATCATAACAAATGTCCCAAGATCCTTTTGGATTACTTTTTCGGTATAAAGTTTTGAAAATTTGTTTCCTACTCTTTTATTAGTCTTCACATAAACTTTATCCCCTGGATTATACTGTCGTGTTTGTTTATTTTCATTATGTTTTTGTAAATCTTTCTGCTGAATATGTGTAAGTCTAGTTTTTATTTCCTTTATTAATTCGTCCGGTGTTGCATGTAATACGTCTATTGGTTTTTTGTTCGTTACTGAATGAATTGTGCGGTTGTACTTAGCTGTGGCTAGCAGAATTAGCTCAATTGTGTTAGCGATACCAGTCTCAAGCTTCTGACAGCGGGCGATTTCCGTGAGGGTACTGTGAAATCTTTCTACCTGACCGTTCGTCGTACTATGGGCGGGTTAGGCGTTGTCGATTTCGACGCCAAAGTGATTTTTGAGTATAGATTTATTGGTTTCTCCCGGATATTCAGGTAAAGGAGTCGATACTATTTCTGGGTTTGGCGGATGCCGTTGGTATTTGGCCTCGTGGCATGTCTTGCAATTAGAAATTATTTCCCTCAAAATTAGCCGTATTTCGGGGAGATAATAACTTTCAAGGACTTGTTCCTGGTTTTCGCGGAGTGACCGATGAGCTCGGTTATGTTCAATTTGAAGTATCTAGCGCTTGTCATCTTTGTTGAAGACATCTATTACCTGTTTGGTGGTATGACGGAATTTGGCGGCCGGATATGCCGTGACCAGCTTATCTTGAATCTTTGCCAAGATGGGTAATTCGCACTGCAAGCCGTTCACAACATTTGGGTTGACGCATTGTTTTCATCAGTTCCCCTACGTTATTGAACGATATTCAGTGCCTCATTCGGGATTTAAATATAATTTTCGAGTTAAGCATTGTGGAATTTCCTTCTTCAAGGACTATTTGATTCCGAAAACAATTTATGGGGTTCTTTACAGTGGGGATTTTTTGAGACAGCGACTCTTCGCTATTCGGTGCCATGCTTGCCGAGTCCATGTCGTGGTCTAATGCATTTATATGTTGTCGGGAGAGGGCGTCTGCGACGAAGTTTTCCTTACCAGGCTTGTAATGAAACTGCGGTGAAAACTCTTCAACAAAGGCACGCCATCTTTTCATTTTCGCGTTCGGATTTTTATCGGATAAAGCGAATGTGAGGGGTTGGTGGTCGGTGTAAATATTCAAATTCTTTACGCCACACAAATACTTACACAGCTTTTGTAGAGCCCTTACTATTGCCAGCAGTTCTCTCTCATTGGTAGCGTAGTTCTCTTCGGTTGAAGAAAGGGTCCTGGAAATCATCGTTATAGGTCTTGTGTGACAGAACGGCGCCTATAGCATAAGAAGAGGCATCTGTAGTCAGATCAAATGTTTGCTTGTACTCAGGATAAAGAAGCAATACGTCTTTTGATGCAAGGATTTCCTTAATCTTATTAAATGCAATAAGTGCTTCTTCATCAAGGGTTATTTGAATTTTCTTCGACTGATTAGCGCCTATATTTCCGTTTTCCCCCCTTAGGTACTTCGTTAGAGGTCTTGCAATCGAGACATAGTCCTTTATAAACCGTCGATAGTATCCTGCTAATCCTAGGAATGAACGCAAAGCTCTTAACGATTTTGGGATAGAAAATTCTAAAATGTCTTTGACTTTGTCGAGGCGTGTTTTGATTCCCTCCTTTGATACGGTAAAGCCTAGAAATTCAACACTTGCCTGAAAGAACTTGGATTTCTCAAGGGAAACGCGCATATTGGCATCGAAAAGTTTTGTCAGGATATGTCAATGTCCTTACTGTGTTGTTCGGCAGTTTGGGAAAAAAATATAACGTCGTCTATGTAAACATGGCTCGTTTTCCCAATTTGTTCTCTAAGGACATCGTCAATAGCCCTCTGGAAAATGCTAGGGACATTTTTAAGGCCAACGGGGAACCGACAAAACTCGTACTTTCCATTATTAACTGAGAAATCCGTTTTCTCCCTATCCTTTTCCGCAAGTTTGATTTGGTGAAATCCTGATTTAAGATCTATTGTCGAGAAAAATCTAGCACTTCCCATATTTGCCAAGATTACAGAGGTGTCCGGAATCGGGTATTTATCGTTTATTGTCTTAGTGTTTAGTTTTATAAAGTCAATTACGAGTCGTGATCGCTTGTTGCCCCTTTCGTCTAAACCTTTCTTATCTACAACCCAAAAGGGGTTCCTATAAGGGGAACGGGATGGTCTAATGATTCCGTCACGCAACAGATCTGACATCTCCCTATTGACAAATTCCGCAGAAGCAATGGGGTACGGGTAACTTTTTGAGTAGACACGGTCCTTATTGTACCTATAATGTTGGTATTGTAGGGCAGTGCTTCATCTGGATCAGCGAATACTTTAGCATGAAGTTTTAGCAGTGTAGAGATACCAATATTGTCCTCGCTCGTTTTCGATTTTACTTTCTGCTAACTTGTTAACGTCCGAACAGTAGTGGTACAAGAATTTTTCCTTTCCACCGTCATAACTCAACGTACCACTCTTCAGGTCAATACGACTATTTACCTCTTTTAGTAAATCGAATCCTATAATGCCGTCAAATGTTTCTAAACTGGGTAGGACAAAGAACACAGTATTCTTATTAAATATATTTATTGTACATCGGTACCGTGAATGGATTTAACAGTGAAAGGGTTATTCACTGGTTTTATTCCCTTTAGAGCGTTAAGGTGTTTTACATAGCTCTTTGCAGCACCGGTGTCGATTAAAAATCTTATTCCTCTTCCCCCAAGCGTCCTTTCGACATAGGGCAAGAGGGATTTAGTCCTAAAAAATTAACGTCGTCCTTTGCTCCGTCCGGGTCATACTCAGCACTCTTATGCTCGGCATCATGATAATAGTCATCATAGCCGGTATCACTCCAATATTCACTTTCTGGTTTGTATTGGTCCTGGGTGAGATTGTTGATTCGCTGAACTTCTTGTATTGGCAGCTGATCACTACCATGCTGCCTTTTCTCAGCTTTTTCTTTATTCAAGCCTGTTGACACGGGCTGTTGGCGATTGAATGTGCCGGTCGTATTTCCGTTATCTGGACGGTTTATCTTAGGGTCTGCTCCTTGATTACGGTACCTATCGTCATTACCACGGAGTTGCTGAGGTCTGTTCTGTCTGAATCGGGAATATGATGGGTCTATGTCCATTGGTACTGGGGTTTGCTGAGTTCGCGTTTGTTCTCGTTGGTCTTGAGGTATTCTACGGTATTGGGGTGAATAATAATAAGGGTCTAAGTTATGGGGTGCCTGCCTATTAAAGGAGCATGAAAATGTTGATCTGGCTTGATTCGCTTACAGTTCCTGCGCTAGGGCAAGTGCTGACGAAAGAACAGCGGGTCTAGAGGAGAAGAGAACATCGCACAAAGGGCGGTTGAGTCCCGAGATGAGCACGCGAAGGGCATCATCCCGATATTTCTTGTTAAGTGATCCTATCAGCGTGGTGTTCTCACCGTTTTATTGACTATCAGAGTCAACTTTCTCTCCACTGTATCATAGAACTCCACCACTGATGATTTTCCTTGCCTAAGGATCGACAATTCCTGTTCAATCAAATAAATTGGTCTTTTGTCCGCATAGGCAAAGTCTAGTCGAGAAATGATAGCATGAAAATTTAAAACTGTATTAAAAGACGATAAAACGCTATCTACGGCTCTTACTATTTTATTTCGTATTATGCCTACCGCTTGGTAGTGCCTTGAGCTCCCCTGATACGCTTCGAACACCCTATAAGCAGTATGAGCTGCTTGTCTCCAAGACACATAACGAGTCGCGTCGCCTTTGAACTCAGGCAAGGTTTTTACAAGGTCCAAGGATTCGTCACATGGTATTCCGGGTTGAGTAATCACCGGTTCGTATTGGGTAACACGAACTGGTGTTTCGATTCTTGCTAAAGTGTTTGTCAGTTCGTCAACCCGAGACTGAAATTCCCGCCGGGAATGCTCGGTCGCAGCACGAATGGCAGTATTAAGAAGAGCTTCTAGAGTTTGTGCGTCCATATTTAATTTTTCCTAAGTCAGTCAAGTGCTAAGAGGATACAGGGATTTCTAACTTTCCTTTCTAACCGTAACCCACCTTTACAAATTTAATTTATTATTTAAGAATTACCACAAAGGAGAGTAAAAAAAAAATTATATATATTTTGTTTTAAACAAAGTTAGCTGCTAAATCACTCTACTCACACGAAATTTTCCATACCTCGATAAGCTATGTCACTAAATAAGGTATGATAAGGCAGCAGCACGATGATTCCTGGGGTTGTGATCCAGCAGCAGGAAGACAGGATTACGATGATTAGGATGCTTTATTTCTTAGAGCATTGGCTCCACACTTTCTCCCACGGTTAGGTAATGTTTAATTTTCACAAAATAATATATTTAATCCAATAAGAGTTTAATTAAATGTTTGCGGTTTGCACCATCTCTACGTAGTGTATTAATTTGCGGTTAAAATTTTTCAAAATAGGAAATTGTTTGTAGCTCTCACTATTTATGTAGTGTTAATTAAGTTAAATGTTTTTCCGCAACTGTCGGGTGGATTCGAACCACGGCCACGCACAGGATTTGTCCTTTATAAGGATAACACAAGAACTGCACTATGGCACCACGTTGGGCGCCAATTATTAAAACACTTAGTTGGGTTTTAATGTTATTTTATTTCTCTTGTTTGCACAAGAGCAGCCGTTTGTATCGGTCGAGTTATTACAACTGATTTGCTAACTAAAATATTGCGACGACTACGCCTAAATACCTGACTCTTTGTTTTACCTGTCAGTTGCTGCACATTTTTTGCCGTGTGACTTGCAAAATGCAATTCGGCAATTTACCTCTTGCTATTGGCTTTCCTGATGTAGCGATATTGTTGTTGTCATGCGCTACCTGGTCGACACTTCGTCATCAGTATCGGTGGGAGAGTTGTTGTTATGCTATTTCCACACTCAAACCTTCCGACGCACCGTCAGCAATATCGGTGAGAGTGGAGTGTTGACCGGATACGCGTTTACCAGTGTTAACTTGTATACAAATATTCTTATCTACATATAAGTATATATGAATGTATGACCATGTAGATTAATGCGCGAATCTTATATCACGGTCGCGTTCGAACGTTTTTAAAAAGTTAGTACCGTGTTAACTCTAAAGAATAAAACCAGGTGGTTTGGATATTGGAATCACACTAACTTTCACTTAATTAATTATACTCATTGAAGTTACTATTGCAATGAGTTATTGCTTACAAATCATAATTACTTATTATACTTTTTACATATGTTTTGCAAGAAAATGAGTAAAAAGTAATCGTATTTACTTAAATGCTGACTTAAGTAATAACCTCATAACTTAATACTTTATACCGATTCTCGGAAATATTGTTAATAAAATGATTTTGTTTTATATCTTTTAATTTGATTTTTGCGATAGCAAAGGAAATGGTATCATATTACAATTTTACTGATTTCCGGTTGTGCTATTTATTTCATTAAGAAATTCAGCCAATTTATCAGTTTTACTGTTTGTTGCTGGCTTATTTATATATGTAACTCGCGCGCATGTAATATATTGATAACACTAGCCGACAATGTTGACATTTTTTTTCTGCTCTGAAACCAAACTTGTTTTTTTATGTTGTTTTGATAAGGTACATATATAATTTAAATATAAAAAAATTGCTTGGTCCAGGTTAAGAGAAAAATAAAAGTAAAGTTTTTGCAAAAAATATATTGAATATTACAAATTTTTATCCCTCAATTTATATTTTCTTGTACTTTTTTGAACTTCTGCTGTATTGGTAGTCAGGATTATCACGTAAACATATCCAGCAATAAACTGCCAGCATGCTAGGAGCCCATTTGCCTGATACCTTTTCTCCATACTCAATATGCCTTGGTGAAATCTCTCCCCATGTTCATCACTGACTGCACCTAAATTGGGAGGAAAGAAATCTAAGTACGAGTGTAGGAAATGTATTTTCAGGGACATGTTACACCCTAAAGCCTGAAAATCCGTCAATAGGCTTGATATGAGTTCTTCATAGTCGGGTGATTTGGAGTTACCCAAAAAAAATTTTACAACCTCAACAAATGAAAGCCATGCTTTTTTTTCTAGCGTATTTAGTTTAGAGGCAAAGTTTTGATCCTTCATAACTCGTCGCATGTCTGGCCCCACAAAAATCCCTTCTTTTAATTTTGCATCACTAAGTCTCGGAAATATACTTTTAAGGTATTGAAATCCTTCTCCCGTTTTATCCATTGCTTTTACAAAATTTTTCATTAAGCCTAATTTTGTATGAAGGGGTGACAATACAATATTCTTGGGTTTAACAAGACGAAGATTGGACACACTTTTCTGATTAGGTACATAGTCTGTTTTTTTTGGCCACTCTTTTTGGATATAGTGTTTGCTTCGAGCTCTGCTATCCCATTCGCACATAAAACAGCAAAATTTTGTGCAACCAGCATACCAAGTAACATCCCAACTACTTTTAAATCAGAACAAATTTTCCAAGAATGTTTAGCATACTGTATTTTTTGTAGTAGATTTTTGATATTTTCATAGGTTTCTTTGATATGTACTCCATGCGCTAGAGGTACAGATGGAAGTTCGTTACCATTATGTAACAAAACCGCCTTCAAACTTATTTTCGATGAATCAATAAATAGTCTCCACTGATCAGGTGAATAGGTACAGAACATTTTTTTCATAAGCCCATATACATCTTTGCAATAGACTAGATTGTTTTCCTTTTCGAAAAAATCCACAACACTACTATGTCCTTTCCGATAAGTACAGATTCTTGTCTCTGGATGCAATAAATTCCATTGGTTTTAGTCTAGAAGCTAAAAGTTCTGATTTCTCTTTTGGTAAATCAAGGTGACGAACCAGATCATTAAGTTCGCTTTAAGTTATCAGATGTGGCTCTGTTGTTGACCTTGTTGGTAGTCAGTCGTAGTCATCGTCGTCAAAATCGGTGTGGTCGGAAGCATAAACATCAACACTACTTTCTAAGCCACAACTACCACGAGAAGTTGACGGTTCGTTAGAAGTTGAGGTCGTTGGAGTTTGTAGGGTAGCTGGTTTTGACATAGACGACACATCTGGGTACTTTATAATATTTTTAGACGTCGACTTCATTACAGTAATGTTCGTTAGACAAAAATAACAATCATTTACATGATTTTGTTGTTCTCGCCATATAGCTGGTCACCCTGCGAGGTACCGTGAACATCTTGAACACAAAAAACTCGGACTCCAAGGTTTACTTAGACTTTCTTCAGCGCCGAACCCAAAGTACGAACGATACGCTACCAACAGTCGCGGCGAAAACTCCTTCGAACTTGAGCGTGGATTAAAGCCTCCACACATAAAACAAAATAAATCTGGCGAATTTTTACACTTTCTGGACATTATATTAAACGATTTCATGCAAAAACAATGGGAAACAACTGAGATGCGCACGAGTTAACGACGAAAATACTTCGTCATCGTAGGTCGATTTCCAAAAAATGGACCAACGCAGAGTATTTCAACCAAAAGTCACATAAAATAGTTGAGAATTCGCAGAAATGAAAGCCAAACGAAAGAAAAAGGAGTATAAATTCAATAATGCACAAGCATCCAAACATACATATGCGCACACATGTGAATATGTCACCCACCAGAAATTTAAACATTGTTCTACGAAAACAACAACAGCATAAGCATGGCAACATTGTGTTGCTGGTAGAAAAGCCGAGCTGTGCCGAAAGAAACGAACAAACGATCGCCGATTGTCACCGCTTCGCTTGCTACTCAAACAAGGTTGCGTAGATTCATATTGAGCAAGGTTGCGCAGCCTGAATCTATCGCAACCTTTTCCGAACTCGTATAAGAAGTATAACTTCAATAATATTAATATTATCGTAATTGGACCTAAAGATTTTTTTTTATTATTTTTCTAATGATATACATACTAACAGGAACCAAAATATATAATTTTTAGAGCAAACCCCATTGTCGGCTAGTGTAATGGATAACATCATGATTTGAATTTTTGAACGCGCACATGCGTATACATATGTATGTACATGCATTCATATGAGCATGTGCAGATACATGAGATACATAAGTCAACAATTTAGATGACGATACATCAATGCAAACAATACATTCAGCAGAAGAAAATTTAAGAGATCATTTTTATATAAAGGAAGAGATAGTTAATAAATATAAAACTCAAATCATTTTGACAAACAACAAGACAGAAGAACTACAACAGATATATGGAAAAAGATTATTTTTATTTCAGAGTATGATTTCGATAGTTTGAGTGAAATATTTAAAAAATATATAACAAAAGGAATAGTAGGAATTTATTCGGAATTACCCGAGCGACAGTACAATATAGTACAAGAGAAACTAATAGAAATGTTTTCAAATGATAAACAATTAGAATTTATAAAGAGCACAATGAGAGCACAGGATATAGAAACAGAAGTGGAAGCTCTTAAACAAATTTCGTTGTATCATATTAGTAAAAGTATGCATTCGGGCATACAAGAAACATATAATCAACTTAGAAATAAAATTTATTATCCTAAATTAGGAGAGTTAATACAAATAGTAATTAACCAATGCGAAACATGTCAAGAAGTAAAATATGATAGGAGACCTATTAAACAAACATTTTTTCATACAGAAACGCCCACGAAGAATAATGAAATAATCCACATAGACAACTATGTAATAAAAAGATTTCATTTTTTAACAATTATAGATAAATTTTCCAAATATGAAGTAGCATATTCTTTAACTGATAGAAATTATATTACATTCATCGAACAATTAGAAGACTATTTTACCAAAATAGGAAAACCGAAGAAAATAGTAGCTGACAATGAATTTAATGCTTCAAGAATTAAGGAATTTTTAAATAATGAAAATATAGAACTACATTTAACCAAACCCAACAGTCATACGAGTAATGCAGATATTGAAAGATTCCATAATACAATTTCATAAAAATTTAGAATGTTATATAAATTAAATAAAAATGTATCAGTTAAGCAGATAATTCAAAAAGCTATTAGGAATTATAATGATAGATTTCATTCTACAATGAAATTCACACCCAACGAGGTACATAACAATAAAATAGATAAAGAGATAGTAAGAAAAAATTTAGAACAGCAAAAAGAAAAGACAATCAACAAACTAAATAGGAACAGGGAAGATATACAGAACAAAGAACGGAAGGATTTATAAAAAATTATAAAGCAGTTAGGCACAAGGAACAAAAAAATATTCCAAGGATAGTGATAAACGTAACTATAACACCCAAAACAAATCCTGCGAATCTGTAGCCAACTCAGGAAGTTGACCAGACCCTCCAGGATATAAGAAAAATAAAATAAAATAATTTTTCGCAAGTTACCCCTTTTTGTATTCATCATTCTTATATGTGTGTCTGCAGAATTTCTAACGCGCGTTAAATCTGCCAAAAAAAACTACAAAATCACTCCACTCACGATAAACTGGCTGCGCATCAGCCCATCGTTTAGCTACTCCTCGCAGCCTACCGAGAACAACGAATATGACGAAAGTGTCTTCCCAAAGACCTGCTGCTCTCAATTGCTCAACTCTCTCTGTAAATTGTATCGACGTATACGTTTTGTCAACGGGGTTGAATTCAGGCAGAATCGCTGCTATTTCGCTTCGTGTATAACCTCTTCCTCTTGCCGCTTGTGCTCTCTCTCCCGCTCTCGTGAATGTTTCATCGAACCAAGGCGCTGATCCAGAGAATGTAAAGTATAGAGAAGGTGCAAATTGAATTCTGTATGATGTTCGATAAAATCAAAATGAGGGATTCGCCGTTCTCGCTGCTATTTAGCAGAATTGAGCACGTGCAGTGGCAGAAATATATGTAAATTCATGCGACATAAATAATGAGAACTGTTTTTAGGTAAAATATACAAAGTCACACAGAGAATGTAAAAAAGCATTCTCTGAGTGACAAATGCATGCTTATTTTGTGTTATAAAAACCATTGTTTTCCGAAAAATGGTAAAAATTTTGTTATAAAATTAAATAAAAAATAATTCTAAATAATTTATTATTTCAAAAATTATCGACAACAGCTATGTTGCCACTTTTTCACTTATTCCTTAGAACAAACACTAGAAAATGTTCAATTTATTTAAGACGCTTGTAGTTGTTGTTGTAGCTGCAGAATTCTGCCGATTTGACAGTCCTTGGCCGGATAAAACTCCGGGTCCGTTCCGGTTGCGCAGACCCGACTGTCGTGGGAACGGCTTGTAGGCAAAGGTATGATTGTAGGTAAAGGTATGCTCGGGGCGATGTTACGGCGTTTGTTTTTATGAATAAAGCGAGGTCACTTGTGTACGCGCCTGCGTTTATGAATGAAATCGTTTTTGTTGTAAAATTTACTACATTTGGGCTTCGCTAATTCGGCTGCCATATTGACTTGTGATGCGTCTGCTATTTAGACAATTGTTGTTTTTGTAGAACAATGCTTCAATTTTTTTTTTGGTGGCATATTCACATGTGGTCGCATACATATGTATGTTTGTGTGCTTGTGCATTATTTGTTCGGAAGTGTATACAAATATTCTTATCTACATATTAGTATATATGAATGTATGACCATGTAGATTAATGCGCGAATCTTATATCACGGTCGCGTTCGAACGTTTTTAAAAAGTTAATACCGTGTTAACCCTAAAGAATAAAACCAGGTTGTTTGGATATTGGAATCACACTAACTTTCATTTTTCGATTAGTTTAGACGCACTCACCTTTCGGAATTACAATAAAAAAGGCAAGACACAATTCCGTCAAACACTTTACAAAATTTATTGAATGAATATATTTGTGTACAATTCAATCAAAATTTCACTGAATGTATTGGTTATGTCACTATATCCGCAAGAGGGTGTGTAGAAGGTAAATTAAATTATTTATTTATTGAAAAAAAGGATGTTCGCACAAGATGCAACGGCTGAAAGACTTCGGTGTTAACGGAGCACGGCTTTCGTTCGGATCGCAAGCAAGAGAAGAAGTGCTAGTGGCGAACTTGTTTCTCCGCTCCTTTGGTTCCTTTTTTTTGGTGGTGAAAACGCAGTGGTAATGTACATAGTTATGTGTGATGTGGATTGTAGGTGGTGTAGAGATGAGTGTGGTGAATGAAGTGTGCTAGTGACGTATATGTTGATGCGGTGAGTGTAGAGTGTTCTGAATGCGGGATTATTGTTGTGGTTAGGTGTTCTGTGTTGGTTGTGTGTTGTGTGGGGCAAGAGACTGAAGCTCATTTAGCCATCCTGGCCGCCCTAGGCGAATATTTCAGCCTAGAAGTCTTTTGCAATTGCTGGAGCGTGGCTACAACGTTGCTTAGGCCTGAAGTGCGGCGCGGACGGGGCGTTTGTTGCTGGCGTCGTGTCGACGTCCCATTCTGTTGCCGCCGGATACGGGTGGATGATGTGGTTGGCTGTCGGCGCGATCGTTCATTCCGGCTTATTGGCGGTTGTCGTACTGCACCACGATGGCGGCTACCAGATTGTCGACCGATGTCGGGTCTGGTGGTTCGGTGCAACATGGTGTGGTGCGGCCACATACATATCTGACACACGTTTCCCGAGGTACACTCCTGGGTAGTGTGGGTAGGTGCCAGACAATTGCGGCAGTGGCCGTGTGCCTGAACGACTCGCAGCCTTTGCTGTGGTGGCAAACCTGTAAAAATTGCTCAGTGCATCAACCGGTGTGGTCGACGGCATATTGGGCACCTAATGCGCTGCGGCTCTGCTGCTGATATGGGCGATGACGGCAGTGCTCGGTTTCCCGGAGGACTCGTTGATGTGGTGGTTCGGGGAGCTGCGACTGGGCCAGCTGCGACTGGGGCTGCCGTAACTGGAGCTGCCACTTGGCGTGGCACGTGGATAGTCGAGCGAATGGTTGGCTTCGGAGCGAGTGGCATGTCTGCATCCATGTTTATCTGTATGGAAGAGTGTTATTTTAATTTTAAATTTGTTGCATGAAGTGGATATGGGTATGGCTGCCACGTTATGGCAGAAGTGGAGCGTCAACTTGATTGACCATTAAATTGTTTTGTTTGTTATATTAAAATATTTATTATAACGGGTTTATTCGATGGTTTTTTCGGTTACGTTTCGATCGGCGGTCGGTAAAAAGCATAGCTTAACGAGCGGTCTTGTTAACTTTCCTGATTGCGTACGGAGATCGACTACGCGAATATGACCGTCGGAGCCTTGGTAAAGCTTCTCTATGCGGCCAAGCCGCCATTCGGTAGGGGGGAGACACTCGTCCTGTATCAGGACACAATCTCCAATCTTTGGCGCTTTTTCGGTAATTTTCCATCGGTACCTTCTGTGGAGGTCCTTTAAATAATCTTCCTTCCATCGAAGACTGAAATCGTGATGGAGAATTTTAATTCTTTCCCATCTGTTTAATAAGGAAAGCGACTCCACGCCTGGCTCAGGTGTGGCCAGAATGGGCGCTCCTTTAAGAAAATGCCCTGGTGTGAGGGCTGTAAAGTCTGATGGATCTTGCGAGAGGGCTGCGAGAGGCCGTGAGTTGAGAACGGCTTCAATTCTAGTTAAGAGTGTCGTGAACTCTTCATAATTGAATTTATAAGTGCCAGCTAGCTTCTTGAAATGTGATTTGAAGCTTTTTACGGCTGATTCCCATAAACCACCCATGTGTGGAGCGCTTGGGGGGATAAACTGCCAATTGATGCCTTGGGGAGCATATTTTTGTATAATGTCAGGTGAGACTTGTTTCATAAAATCCACAAATTGTTTCTCTGTGGCTCTTTGAGCTCCGATAAATGTTTTACCATTATCGCTCATGATTTTGGATGGAAAGCCACGTCGTCCGACGAAGCGAGCAAATGCCGCGAGGAAAGCCTCCTTTGTCAGATTGGAACATTTCTCAAGGTGTACTGCTTTTGTCGTAAAACAGACAAAGACAGCCACATAGACTTTCATCAGGGTGGGAGACCTTAGCATGGACGCCTTTATTTGAAAAGGGCCAGCAAAGTCGACACCTGTAGTGGTGAAAGGCAGAGCAAAGTTACAGCGTTCCGGTGGAAGTGCTGCCATAACCTGCGTTCTCATTTTCTGCTTGTGCATAGTGCAGACCTTGCACGTGAAAATGCACTTCTTAATTTGGGGCTTAAGACGGGGAACATAGTACTCTTGGCGTACCATATGTTGCATGAGGCGATGTCCGGCGTGTAACATGAGTATATGGATATAATTGATGAATAATGTGGCAAATGAGGATTTCTCTGGTATTGTTATAGGATGGCGTTCGTTATACGTTAGGCTGGAATTAGCAAGCCGGCCGTTTGCACGAAGCTGACCTTTCGTGTCTATAAATGGGTTTAGTACTAAGAGTGAGCTCTTTTTGTCAATGGGCTTCGATTCTCTTAGTAACCCTAGGTCGCGGCTGAAGTAGCGCGTTTGGGTTGATGCGATAAGAGCGACCTTCGCTTTTTGTAAGTCTTGATGCGTCACTGTATCGCATTGGGGGCAAGTTGCTCCCTTTACCTTAAGTTTGAGTCGCTCTACGAATTTGAGAATATAGGCGACTACTCTGAGTGCCCGGGGGAACGATGAAAATCGTTCAAGGATGTCAGCATCATCCATTGTTGTATGATAAGTGGCGATTTTTCGACCTTCTGGGGCAATTATGTTGCGCATTGGCGATTGTGGCCAAGAATCGGGAGATTCTGTTAACCATCGGGGGCCATTCCACCAGAGGGTGGTGGTGGCGAGATGAAGGGGTTTGCACCCTCTTGTCCCAAGATCGGCAGGATTGTCAGCACTGGCTACGTGGCGCCAAGTGGCTGATCCTACTAGATCACGTATTTGAGACGTTCGGTTAGAAATATATGTTTTCCACGCGTGTGGTGGTTTTTCTAACCAGGCTAGAACTATTTCGGAATCGGACTAGAGGTATAATTTATATTTTGCCATGTTTAAGTGGGTCTGCACCATGGAGACTAGCTTTGCTAGGAGCAGAGCGCCACAGAGTTCAAGTCGTGGTAGACTTATGGTTCTTAGAGGCGCAACTTTTGCTTTTGCCACTAGTAGGTGGCTTGTAGTTGCAATATCGCTTTGGGTGCGCACATATATAGTGGCACAATATGCCTTTTCAGAGGCGTCGCAGAAGCCGTGTAGTTCCACTTTGTATTCGGGGGAATAGTTTACACACCGTGGAATGAGTATCTGCGAAATGTCTTTTAGGTTATTAGCAAACTGGGACCATCTTTCTAAGCGAAGAGGTTTCACTTGTTCGTCCCAGTCAGTTCCGTCTAGCCATAATTCTTGGATCAGGATTTTCGCTTGTATCATAATTGGCGAAAGCCATCCTGCGGGGTCGAAAAGTTTTGCCACAGAGGAGAGAATTTGGCGTTTTGTAATGGCGGATAATGCGGATATGGACTCAGTCGTGTATGAAAACAGGTCCGATATCGCATTCCATTGGATGACCAGTGTTTTTGTTGTACTTTCCTTTTTGAATATAAGGAAATTAGAACAAATTGTCGTTTGGTATATTTTTCAAGATATTTGGGTGATTTGCCGTGATCTTTTTCAGGGGAAACCCTGCGATGTTGAGGGCCTTTATCACTTGTGATAAGGACTCGTATGCTTTTGCGATTCTTTGGCTCCCAGACAAGATATCGTCTACATACGTCTGTGTTTTTAACACTTGTGTTGCCAGAGGGAATTCTGACTTTGTGTTTTCTGCCAGTTCGTGGAGTGTACGAATGGCTAAGTATGGAGCACAGTTTACGCCAAAGGTTACTGTTTTTAATTTAAAGTCGCGTAGTGGACTATTGGCAGATTTTCGGAAAATAATCCGTTGAAAATCTTGATCATCTTTATGAACCAGTATTTGTCGATACATCTTTTCGACATCCCCATTGAATACGTATTTGTATATACGCCAGTTTAATATGAGGAGCATTAGATCTGGTTGGAGTGTGGGTTCCGTAAATAGAATGTCATTTTGGAAATTCCCCGAGCTAGTGGTTCTGGAGGCATTGAAGACAACTCTGACTTTTGTTGTTTTCTTCTCAGGCTTTACTACTGCATGATGTGGCAAGTAGAAAGAGTAATATTTGCCTCTTATGATTTTTTCACATGGGCTTACTTCCTCCATGTGGTCTAAATGGAGGTATTCTTCAAAGACCCCATCATAATCTTGTTTGAGCTCACCTTTTCTAAGTAGGTTTTTTTCCATACTTAGAAACTGCTTCATTGCAGAGGTGCGAGAGTGACCTAAGGCGAGTGTGTCTGGAAATTGTTGTTTTAGTGGTAGTCGTACGACATACCGACCATTAGCTGATCGAGTAGTTGTGGCTTTGTAAAAGTCTTCACAATACTGATCTTCTGGTGTTGTAATTGAAATGGGGGGGGAGTTCTTCTAACTCCCAAAACTTTCTCAATTGTGAATTGAGGTACTCGTTTGAGATTTCCTCAACTTGAGTTGTCATTGCTGTGACTGGTTCCGCAACTAGTCCACTTAGGACCCATCCGAAAATGGTATTTTGCGCCAGTAGTGTTTTCGAAATTTTTTCAACACCTTCCAGTATTATTTGCGATATAAGATCGCTGCCTAATAGAAGGTCTATTTGAGCGGGGGTGTTGCAGTTGGGATCTGCTAGAGAGAAATCTTATCCCAATGCTTGCTACTTATTTGATAGCTTGGAAGCATGTTTGTTAGTTGCGGTAAGACAATAGCATTTGCTTGAATGCGCTTATCCGCTTGGGGGGAAATTAGGGTAATTGGGCATATTTTGTTAGAGTTTTGTACTACTCTTCCGCCCATTCCCGTAATTTTATAGTTGGCATGTTTTGTTGGCAATTTTAATTTATTTTGGGCCTTAGATGCTATAAAGGATCGTTGGGACCCTTGGTCTATTAAGGCTCTTAGTTTGAACAGTTCTCCTCGATGTTCGATAGACACAACTGCTGTGGGTAGTAGTACTCTACTATGATTTTCGCTGTGTAGCGTTTGAGTTTTTAATGCCTTTGAGCAGCATGCTGTCTCTTGGCAATTTTGTTGCGTTTCTGTTTCGGGAGTTGCTGTTGCAACTAAACCCGTGGCTTTTTTTGAAAAAGCGCTACTTTGAGATGTGTTGGGAAAGTTGTTTATGTGCAACATAGAATGATGCCTTTTGTGGCAATATACGCAGTTAAATTTGCTTTCGCAAGCATTGAGATTGTGTGAGTGGGACAAGCAGTTTGTGCAGAGTCTTTTTGACCTGACAAAGTTGTTCCTTTCATTCACATTCAATTTTTTAAATTTTTCGCAAGCTTTAAGCTTATGCCCTCCTGTACATAGTTCGCATGACGTGAATTTATTTTGTTCAGATGTGAACGATTGTGCTTTGAAAAAGCTTCTATTTAAACTGTTGTTGTTACTAGCTTGGGATCTAATAAAACTTCGATTTAGGTCGTGTTGAACGTTTTTTGTTCTGATCGTCTTTTTATCTACCCTTTCCGCAATTTCGTATTGGGTAGTTAAGAAATCTTTCATCTGTTGCCACGTAGGGCATTTTCTTCGTGATGAGAGCGATTGTTCCCACAGAAGCAAAGATTTTTCCGGTAATGCAGCGGAGCATATGTTTACCAGTATGGGGTCCCAATTGTCTGTGAGAATATTCTGTGTCGATAGGACCGACAAACAATTTGAAACAGTGGATTGAAGTTTTATGAACTCTTCACTTGTTTCTTTTTGAATTTTTGGTAAGTTCATTAATATGGTGACTTGTTGGTCGACCAATATTCTTTCATTCTCGTATCGTTCTTTTAGAGCTTCCCAAGCCAAATTGAAATTGTAGTCGTTTAATGCGAACTGTTTGACTATTACGCCTGCTTGACCTTTGGTTTTGTATCTGAGGTGATACAATTTTTGCGGTTGTGATAATTTAGGATGGTTTATGTACACGGCCGTAAACATGTCCCGGAAGGACGGCCATTGCTCATAACCTCCGTGGAATGTTTCTGTATCGCATGCTGGCACTTTAAGGTGAATGCCTGAACTCGCCTCTTGGCTTTGAATTTGCTCTTGCAGCTCTACTCTTGGTTGTGGAGTAGGTGCAATTGCTTTAATCAATTTCAATTGATCTGAGATCATGGCTTTTGTCTCTTCATATTGGTCAAGGCAATTTTCATATTTGGCGTAAGCCGAGGATTTGAAATTTTCGGGTAGATCTGAGTCGTCAGTTTCTACTATCGCGTCGTATGCAGATTGGAGACGTGTCCAGAAATTGTCAATATTTTGATTTTTGATTTCTAGCTCCGATTCAGAGTTATCTTGGATCGGTGAAGATGAAAAACGAGTGCAGTATCTTATTAAGCTGTCACTCTCAGAAATGAATTTAGCGTAAGAAATATCTTTCCCCCTTTTTTGCTTTGTAGCACCTTGTTTCGAGCGTGTAGCTTCTGCAGGTGTACTTGGACTTTTGTCATCAGAAATCATTTTCGGAATTTTTAAAAATTGAGTAGATTTAGAATCTTTAGAGTCTGTGCTCATTTAGTATCAATAAATTAATAAAAGTGAATTTTTTTGTATAAATTCAGATGAACGTAAAACCCGAAAACCCTTTTGCGTAAATAAGAGTTTTTATTTCGATTTAGCGAGTGTAATGTATTGAAATACGCGTTTATCGTTTTACGTATTTTTTTGAAAATATTTAAACAAATTATATATTTAATATATTGTATATAGTATATGTGTGTACATATATATGTACATATATATATGTATATGTATATATATAATTTTATTATTATTATTATTTATATTTTTTTTTCCTGTGCACGGACTTATTTGTATGCTCTCGTATGTACCTTCGTAATTACAGGCGTCTATACCGTTCGTATATGTGCCTGGCCTATATGTGATGCGCTATAATATAAGTTAAGGTATAAAATGAAGACCAAACGAAATGTTTGCCAATGTAAATATATATTTGTTGTTGTACCGGACCGTTTATGTTTGTTTAATAACGTCGGATACCAGCTTTGCTATCACTGTTCGGTTCTTTGTTGTTGTAGGCGCGATACGAATCCAAAAAGAGTTCACCATGCGCAAGTGTTCACCTCTTTATGCTTTGTGTTTTTTTCTCTTTTTATCTTCGTATAATATAATACGGAGTTACTAGTTAATATGTATGTATGCATGTATGTTCGAACTTATTATGTCTTTTATTTCTCTTCTTGTATTTTTATTGTGCCTTTTGCTAATTTATTTTAGATATACTGCTTACTGATTTGAGGAACAGAAGGAGTATTGCGGAAAATGTTGCAAGTGGATACTTGAAATTAAATTGTCGTTAAATTAGCTTGTTACGTGTGTTCATAACACTGGGGTAATCAAATAGGCAAATAAAAAATATATATATATATTTTTGTTTTTTACTGTTTAATATATATAGATGATATATATAATTAAATTTTTCTCGGTTTGAATCTTAAATATAAATCCGTTTATTATCATACATATGTGCATACATATAATAAATAGAAATGAAAAACGATACACTTACTTAATCTCGCTTCAAGGGGATTTTTTTGGGGGAAAGTAAGGTTTTGGTATGTTATGCCTCGTGTGCTCTAGTTTTCCTGTCTTGCTGTCCCACGCCTGTGTGCTCCAGTTTTTCTCCTTTTCCGATTTTATGTTGCATTAATGTTTTTTGCCCGATCGCGCCCGAATTATGTATTAGGTTATATTAATTAGATTTTTATAACGCGGCGCGCTTGTTTGATTTTAGTTTATAACTTTTTATGTATTTTAATTTGTTTAAAAAAACTTAATTTTTGTTTTATTATATTTTACACTAAACATGTAATTATATAAATATGTTCATATATGTATATGTATACGCTGTTATTTTAAAAATTAACTTCGTTTCTGTATGTGTTTATTTTTTGTTGCCCCACTTAACTTTGCATTTTGACTTAATTTTGGTTTTTTTCGCTTTTTATGTGTTTTAACGTCCCTACACTCGTTTGTACCAAAATTTGGTTTTTTTCCTATAGTGCCTTTCTGTCGGCTCGAAGGACCATGAATTTTTCGATTAGTTTCCACGTATTCACCTTTCGGAATTACAATAAAAAAGGCAAGACACAATTCCGTCAAACACTTTACAAAATTTATTGAACTTTGTGTACAATTCAATCAAAATTTCACTGAATGTATTGGTTATGTCACTATATCCGCAAGAGGGTGTGTAGAAGGTAAATTAAGTTATTTATTTATTGAAAAAAAGGATGTTCGCACAAGATGCAACGGCTGAAAGACTTCGGTGTTAACGGAGCACGGCTTTCGTTCGGATCGCAAGCAAGAGAAGAAGTGCTAGTGGCGAACTTGTTTCTCCGCTCCTTTGGTTCCTTTTTTTTTGGTGGTGAAAACGCAGTGGTAATGTACATAGTTATGTGTGATGTGGATTGTAGGTGGTGTAGAGATGAGTGTGGTGAATGAAGTGTGCTAGTGACGTATATGTTGATGCGGTGAGTGTAGAGTGTTCTGAATGCGGGATTATTGTTGTGGTTAGGTGTTCTGTGTTGGTTGTGTGTTGTGTGGGGCAAGAGACTGAAGCTCATTTAGCCAAATTATACTTATTGAAGTTACTATTGCAATGAATTATTGCTTACAAATCATAATTACTTATTATACTTATTACATATGTTTTGCAAGAAAATAAATAAAAAGTAATCATATTTACTTAAATGCTGACTAAAGTAATAACCTCATAACTTAATAGTTTATACCGATTCTTGGAAATATTGTTAATAAAATGATTTTGTTTTGTATCTTTTCATTTGATTTTTGCGATAGCAAAGGAAATGGTATCATATTACAATTTTACTGATTACCGGTTGTGCTATTTATTTCAATAAGAAATTCAGAAAATTTATCAGTTTTACTGTTTGTTGCTGGCTTATTTATATATGTAACTCGCGCGCATGTAATATATTCATAATTGATAACATCATGATTTGAATTTTTGAACGCGCACATGCGTATACATATTGTTACAAAAAGTAGTATTAAGTTGTATTTGTATTGCTATATGCATCCCTTATTATGAACAATAGCTGTAGGTATATGGAATAGCATTTGTCTTGTTGTAGACATCTGGCGCCGCGGCTGTCTGCTTGCGTCTGGCGCCGTATAGCATTATGTTCTGGTAATTTCCAGACGCGATATTCTAGAAGGACACGTCGGCATCAGCGAGAAGTGCGTGGCTATATAAGCCGTGGCAGCGCGAACGTAATCGATCAGTGTTAAGAGTAAACTGCTATAGTGTAGACGAGTTGTGAAATAAAGAGTAGTTGAATTAAATTAAACAGTTGTAGTTTTAATTGTCAATCCAGAGATACGAACCTAACCAAGTGAACTAGCAAGCAGTAAAATCGTAACAATTGGTGTCAGAAGTGGGATTGTCAAATAATCCAAATTCAAGATGGTTAAATTCGGAGAATTGAGAATTCAGCAATTAAAAAAGGAACTGGAGGAGCGTAATTTGCCGATAAGCGGGCAAAAGGCGGATCTGCAGGCACGATTACGTGAAGCAATGGAAGCGGATGGAATTAATGTGGACGAGTTCGAATTTGTTGGGCCAGAAACTTGTACAAAGGTAGAAGAGAAAGTAGAAGAACAACGAACATCATCAAGTGTAGACATGAACACGTTGTTAGTGGCTATTAAGCAAATGGCAGAAAATGCAGTGCAAACAGAAAATCGTCTGGCACAGCAAATAGCTGAAAATGCAGTGCAAACAGAAAATCGTCTGGCACAGCAAATAGCTGAAAATACATCGCAGTTAAAGTCTTGCCTTACACAACAAATGACTGAAAATAATACGCAGTTAGAAAAGCGTTTGGTACAACAGATTACAGAAAATAATACACAAGTACAAGAGAAATTTTCAAAATTTGAAGACGAATTAAGCACAATAAAAAATGACGGAGAAAATTTAAGATCAGAATATCTTCAACTGAGTAATCGTGTGCGAGAACTGCAACTACATGGCCCTGCACCATCAACAAATAATCAAAGATTGAAGGCACCCACATTCGATGGAAGTATTCCATTTTAAATTTTCAAACTTCAGTTTGAAAAGACAGCAATGGCCAATAATTGGAATGCAGCGGACAAGGTGGCGTCCTTGTTTGTATCATTGAAAGGACCTGCGGCAGAAATCCTTCACACTATTCCAGACTGTGAACGGGACAACTATGAGGCATTGATGAGTGCGATAGAAAGACGATATGGTAGTGAGCACCGGAAACAAATATACCAGATCGAACTGCAAAATAGGGGTCAGAAAATGAACGAGTCATTGCAAGAGTTCGCAACTGAAATAGAACGACTGGCTCATTTGGCAAATGCAGATGCACCTGTGGATTACATTGAGAGGGTAAAAATTCAATGTTTCATAAATGGAATTCGTGATGTGGACACCAAACGCGCCACATATGCATTGCCAAAAAGAACGTTTGCTGAAAAGGTTTCGCACGCCCTCACACAGGAAACAGCTTCCCTACTAAGTAAACCAGCACACAAGGTACAAAGGGTTGAAATGGAACAACCGGCGCTGATGGAAGAAATATTGAAGACTCTGAAGACAGTTGCTTCACCGCGAGTAAATACAACAGGCAGATGTTTCAACTGTGGAAAAGCGGGTCACTTTGCCCGAAATTGCAATATAAAAGTAAACCCATCAAAACGGAAACAACCAACAGATAAGGAGGACGAAGCATCCACATCTCACAAGTCGTTAAACTTCGAAACGGAACATCGAAAGGGGATTCACCACAAAAATGCGGATGCATTATCACGTCGCCCTTGTCCACTGGAATGTAAACATTGCTCCAAATCAGAGGGAAAAGAAGGTATAATCGACGTGCGATTACTGAATATAGAACCTGAAGATTATTGGACTCCTCATCGCATCAGAATCAATCAGCTGGAGGACCCTGATCTTGCAAAGCTGGTAATGGCCAAAGAAAATGGGGTACGACCACCAAAGGAACAAATAAGTAACGAGAGTCCAACGGCAAAAGCATATTGGGCCCAATGGAACAGCATAAACCTCGTTAATGGATACCTTCATCGTACCTGGGAAAGCGAAGATGGCAAACAGTCTCGTCTGCTGATCATAGTACCGAAGTCCATGATCCCGAAAGTATTGAAAGAATATCACAATGGACCTAGTGGAGGGCACCTTGGGATTACAAAAACTATTGAGAAGATTAAACAACGGTTCTACTGGATCGGTTGTCGAGATTCCATAGCAGAATGGATAAGTAATTGCGTAGAGTGCATGGCAGCTAAAGGTCCTAAAGCCAAGAGTCGCGGTAGGCTACAACAGTACAACGTGGGATCACCATTTGAACGAGTCGCAATGGATGTTGCAGGTCCGTTCCCAACCAGTACGGCCGGAAACAAATATCTACTGGTTGTCATGGACTATTTCAGTAAATGGCCAGAAGTATATGCCTTACCAAACCAAGAAGCGAAGACAATAGCCGAAGCGTTTGTAGAAATTTGATAACATGGTTCGGAGTGCCCGTCGAATTACACTCAGATCAAGGCAGGAATTTCGAATCTTCCATTTTCCAAGAAGTCTGTACATTATTGGGCATCCACAAGACACGGACAACAGCGTTACATCCACAATCAGATGGAATGGTGGAGAGATTCAACCGAACGCTCGAAGAACATCTGCGGAAAATCGTTGATAAAGATCAACGGAATTGGGAAAAGTGCATCCAGATGTTCCTGCTGGCGTATCGTTCAGCGAAGCACGAGACAACTGGTTACACGCCAGCAAAGATTATTTTCGGATCTGATCTGCGACTCCCTGCTGATCTTAAGTTTGGAACGAATCCTACAGCTGTAAGAAATGATGGAGATTATTGTTCTGCCTTAAAGGAAGAAATGAATGAATTGCATCTAATGGTAAGACAGCAAACGCATCTGATGAGCAATAAGATGAAGGACCGGTTCGATCAAGCGGCAAATTCAAAAGGTTTTGAAGAAGGTGATCTGGTCCTGTTGTACAATCCACTTCGAAAGAAAGGCTTGTCCCCGAAATTGCAGACAGCCTGGGAAGGACCCTATATGGTGATGAAACGACTTAATGACGTGGTATACCGCATACAAAGAAATGGGAAAGCACGATGTAAAATGAAAGTAGTGCATTTGGAGAGGCTTGCCCCATTTGGTTCAAGAGGATTTGTGCCTAATCGGGACGATTAGGCTTAAGTGGAGGGCAGTGTTACAAAAAGTAGTATTAAGTTGTATTTGTATTGCTATATGCATCCCTTATTATGAACAATAGCTGTAGGTATATGGAATAGCATTTGTCTTGTTGTAGACATCTGGCGCCGCGGCTGTCTGCTTGCGTCTGGCGCCGTATAGCACTATGTTCTGGTAATTTCCAGACGCAATATTCTAGAAGGACACGTCGGCATCAGCGAGAAGTGCGTGGCTATATAAGCCGTGGCAGCGCGAACGTAATCGATCAGTGCTAAGAGTAAACTGCTATAGTGTAGACGAGTTGTGAAATAAAGAGTAGTTGAATTAAATTAAACAGTTGTAGTTTTATTTGTCAATCCAGAGATACGAACCTAACCAAGTGAACTAGCAAGCAGTAAAATCGTAACAATATGTATGTACCTGCATTCATTTGAGCATGTGCAGATACATAAGATTAATATGATAGAAAATGTACATACTTACATACATATGTATGTGCGGATTATATCCACGCACTTACAGAGGAGTTTTTCCTTTATTCGAATAAAATTCACGTTTGCGATTTTCTATTGTTTCACACGTTGGAATATAAAAGTTTTTATTTCATATTGCGGATAAATATTACAAAAAACGATTTACGATTACTTTACATTTACACGATTAAAATACATAGTTTTAAAAAGAGAAAAAGAAGTTGGTAGTTGAGTTTTAAAAAGAATACACTTCGGTTGTCTGCAGATAGATTCGTCACATGCGAACGGCTACTCGTTTACTCGACAAGTGTTCGTCTAGCATTCGCACTTTCTAGTTTTGCGTTTGTTGTCCGAAACTTGCGAAGAAGAGCTTTATGCGAAAAAATGTTTCAGCGTTGCTCAACCCCACAATTCGGCCATCCTGCTGCGCATTCGCCCTCGAATGCGTCGTCATCATCAGAATAATTTACCCATGGCTTCATGAATTCTGCACAAGCCGAAGTTTGTTTTGGGCCTTCACACACGCCAGCCTTAATAACGTCATACGAATTGTTGGGCTTTACCTTAACAACACGGTAAGGACCGAAATATTTTGGCTTTAGCTTGAGCCCACCACCAAACTGCGTGCGTTTTACAGCAACTAAATCGTCAATCTCGTATTTTTTAGCTTCTTTGCGTCGTAGGTTATACGTTTTTTTGTTTTCGTCTTGTATTTTCAAAATCTGCTTTTTTGCTTGTTGTCTGAGTTCATCTCGTTGTTCTTGATATTGTAGACGTATTTCTTCTTCTATAAGGTTTTTAATGTTAAAATCGTCGGTTGTTCGCATCTTTACGCCTATTAGCAACTCAAATGGAGTCATGTCGATACTTCGGTTATAAGTAGAATTAATGACCGGTTGTACTCTATCTACAAACTTATACCACTTTGTCGGATCGCGTTTGCTCAATTTTGCTAAAACGCTTGTAATGACACCAATTAATCGCTCCACCTGGCCATTAGCTCGAGGTAGGCCGGTAGTTATTGTTGTGTGCTGAATTTTTTCTTCTTCTCAATATCGTCGAAAATCGTCGGAAGTAAATGCAGATCCACGGTCAGATATAATCTGAACAGGACTACCAAACGTTGTATTTTGTAATTTCAAACGGCTAATTGTTTCTTGTGCTGATGTAGTTTTGGTTGTATATAACCATGCGAATTTTGTAAACGAGTCGATTACGGCGAAAATGTTCTTATATAACTTATTTTTAGTCTCCAAAGGACCAAGAAAATCAATATGGTATGTATGAAGCAGCATTCCTTCTTTAGGAATTGGGTGTAATTTCCCTTCTTGTTTACCTATGTAACTTTCGATTTGCGACAATACATGCAACACAATTGGCGACGTGCATGCGTATCTTTTCCTCAATTTTTTGAATAAAAAACTCTTTACATATTAGCTCCTTTGTCTTCTTTACGGCGAAATGGCCTTTTTCGTGTGCACGTCTGATTACGTCTCGCTGCATATGCTTCGGTACCACAACTAATTCGACATCATCAACTAACTTATGAAGAATGCCTCCTTTTTCGAAATAATCATTGTATGTCTGCTTTTCTTTAATAATATCAGAAATTGCTCTTAAGTCTTCGTCTTGTTGCTGAGCACGTCGTATGGAACTTAGAAAATCTGCATCTGCTACAATCATAACTGGGTAACGACTGAGGGCGTCTACGTGCCTCATTTGTTGACCACTTCGATGTTCTACTTCGTGATCGTATTCTTGAAGGAATAATATCCATCGAGCTACCCTAGTACGAAAATCTTTTTTGTCTGACGTTTTCGTGAAGGCGTTACAGTCAGTGACAAGTTTAAGATTCATAACTTGAGTACTTTCTTTCTGCGTCTGAAGTCTTCTTACTACTATAATAGATGGGATGCAACTGGTTGTCATCAGGGATTATTTGAAGGAGTACTGCCCCATAACCGTCGATAGAGGCGTTAGTATGAACTTCGGTTTTATATTGCTGGTTAAAAATGCCTGATACTGGTTTCTCGCTTAACATTTTCTTTAATGTCTCAAATGCTGCTATTTGTTCGGCGCCTATTTCAAACTTTTTGTCTTGTTTAGTCAAATCAGTCAAAGGTTTCGCGATTATGGAAAGTGAAGGTACGAATTTTCTAAAGTACCCTGCAAGACCCAGGAAACTCTGCAACTGTTTAATATTTTTCGGCAATGGAAACCTACCCAGAGCATCGATTTTGGATGGCGGCGGCGAAATTTTTTGGCTCTTTATAACATGGCCAAGAAATTCTATGTGTTAATGGAAGTCGTCGTGGTCTAAACGATATAGGTGTTTCATCCCGTAGCACAATATTCATTTCAATGTTTGTTGATTTGCATTTCTCCGGCTTATAATTACTAAATCGCGCACTTCTTCTTTTGCTAACGTACTAGCACTCTCGTCAATGTCAATATCAATTGTTGTTAGCTCTACATTCATCATAGGAAATACCACTTCACTTTCTAAGCTATTTTTCTTTATGCAAAGTCCGTCACGATTAATGTGTATTTCGGCTTGAGAACAAAACTCTTCACCAATTACTAAGTCAATGTCCATACACAAGGCAGATACCACCAAAAAATTTACGCGAAACAGTTCTTTATCTACTTCGATTTCAATGTTTAGTTTTCCAATTGGTTTTATATTATTTTCAGATTTTCGTTCACCAAAACCTACTAAACGAATGTTTGTTTATTCTAGCACAGGTTTACCCAAAAATTGCACACACTATTGGTCATTAAATTAAACTTGCTGCCTGTATCAAACAGAGCAATATATTTTTGATTTTGGATAACCACCAACTTGTTCATGATATTATTTTTTTCACATAAATATCGCGTATTACTTTTATCAATTGTTCATTTAGCTTTTGGGCAATTCTTCGAAATATGTCCAAATTGCTCACATTGAAAACATTTTGTACCTTTATCTTTGCAATCGGAACTTTTGTGTCCCTTTGCACCGCAATTATAGCAAGTAAACTATTTGACTACTATATTTTCATCAACTCTTAGTTCACTCTTCTTCCTATTACACTTTTGCATTGTTTCGTATATTTTGATTTTTTCTTTAAATTCTTTCAAATTATGTGCATCATATAAAACAGTTTTGTTTACATTAATATCGCGAATACCCTCAATAACATATTGCATTAGTGCATTTTCTTCTATATTTCCACGCATCGCGAGCTCCTTCATGCATAAAAAATACTCTTGTACACTCTCTTCTGCTTTCATATTTCTTGCGCTTAATTGTTTGTGTATATTCGCACTGTTTACAATAGTTTTAAATTCTTCTGCTAATGCCGATTTTAGTTTTTGCCAAGATGTTTTTCCCCGTTCGCTTTGGATAAATAACTTATGCGAAAAAGGGTTTCAGCGTTCCTCAACCCCACATGTATATATTGTTATTAAATTTAATTTCTATTAGTAAGAAATATTATACAAAAATATTTATATGTAGTATAGTATATTATGTAAAAATCAAATTTAATTATTAAATATGCAAGTCCAAATTGACTATAAAACGAAAAAGCTACATATTTGCATATATTGCGATTCCCATGCTGAAAGCAAAAATGGAAGCATGAAAATGTAAATATCACAATGCTGTTCTTGGGAGTATCATTAGGAGCATGCATACATATATTTATGTCCCTTAATATTCATGGGTATGTGAGACAGAGAACATAAAAAAAATGTGTTTATGTTCTCTGTGTGAGAGGTGTGTTTTGAACACATTTTTCGCTGTCAAAATGAAATAAAATATAAACGAAAAGCAAAACGAAATTCTTCGTTGGGAGTGTATTTCTGTCTCTTCATATTCTCTGCTTGGGCATATATGTCTTGTCATCATATGCCGCAAATACATATATTTCTGTCTCTTAATATTCTCGATTAGAATATGTGAGAGAATTGTAAAAAATTTTAAAATTGTGAGGCGAATTCCGACCTACAATGTTAACAAATGCGGCGAATTCCTTACTTTGAATCTATCAAATGTTCGACATCGAACCTGCACCTTCTCTTTACTTTACTGGCTCTTACTTCTATTTATACTAACTAGTAAGATTACTTATTACTAGTTGATAGTTTGTTTAGATACTGAATATATTATTTCTATAGGATTGTTTACATACTTATATATTGTTTGCATAGATACATTTGTTTTGTTTTAAGATAGGGTTGTTTTGGTATTCGAACGCAATGCTGTTTTAATACTTGTTTGTTTAGGATTGTTTGCGTAGTGATAGTGCATTTCAATTGTTCCAACTCAAGGTTGTTTGCATTCTGTTTACTGAAACAAAAGGTTGTTTTGATGTTTGTTACTATTATAAGGAATACGTTCCTTAACTTGCGCATTTGACGCATTAATTTCTTGTGTTGCAATTACTGGTAACGGTTGTTGCATGATGAACGATTGATTAGGATGCCACGACGTGGGTGGTTGCTGCGTACGTGGCTGCGTTGTCGCGCGAGTTACATGTACGAGTACGTATGTAAAAACACCTGACAATGCATTTGATAAATACGATGAACTGTTAAAGCAAATTGCAACTTAACACCATTTCCGGCTTTTGCAATTTGCTTAAACAAATAAAGTAACCAAAATATAATTTAACAAGCGAAATTAATAAGAATTATTGGAATTAATAAAAGTATGCTTATTCAGCAATAATATGTTAAAAGTAAGTTAATATTATTAATAAGCAAGTTGTAATTAGAATAAGCTTCATTTTAAGTACATTTTATGAAATAAAGTAGTCTGTTCTTGATCACCAACAACGTCACCTCTTTGCAATCTAATTTGTTTTTTTGACTTTTTTAAAAACCCGTTCACCGCGACTCAACACATAATTGGTGCAGTCGGTAATCCTTGAAAAAAAAAGTATTCCAAGGATAGTGATAAACGTAACTATAACACCCAAAACAAATCCTGCGAATCTGTAGCCAACTCAGGAAGTTGACCAGATCCTCCAGGATATAACAAAAATAAAATAAAATCATTTTTCGCAATTGAAAATGAGCTTAATTAAAGGTGTTAAATAACTGAAAAAAATATTTGGATTTTCGCAGTGGAAACGACCATATATAGGCGTTAACCCACCGAAAATAACCGAAAAAAATACCTTTTGATTCTCGCAATGGACCCGACCACATATATTAACCCACCGAGAATAACCAAAACAAAAAAAAAAACAAGTTTTGCAGTGAACAAGAAAAAAAAAAAACAAAGCGTGGAGTCACAATCATCGAGGCGGCAAAAAATATTCGATAACAACAGAAAACGGAAACAAGAGCAGATTCAAATTCCCAATCTAGAGCTCATCGAGCAATTGAGAAGAAGAGATCAACAATTGGAGCAACTTCGACAAGCGTATGTCGAACTCCAACATCGTCAAGCAACCACGGGAAAAGGAGAAGTAACAATAAATTCTTTTATGAGCAGCATTGAATATATACTGTCAAATGTAAGAGATGAGGAAGTCAAAAAGGAAGCCACCAGGGCAATATATTACAGGGAAATACAAGGGGAGGCACAGGACGTTATAATAAATCTTCCGCACCCGGACAACTGGACGGAAATCAAGAAAGCGCTGAAGTTAAGATATAAACCTGATCTGGAACCCCATGAAGTCTACAGAAGAATACGCAGTATAAAGGCAAACACGGTGAGTGAGTGAGTTAGCAATACTTATACAAAATATCAAATACAAACCTGATGAACTTAAAATATATAATAAGGACGATGTAGGGATAGACATGAGCAACGTGGACAGTCTTTTAGTGAACACAATTAAAGAAATTACTCAGGGGACATTGTTAGATAAAATTTACGAGGAACATGACCTTTATATTATTATAGAGATAATGACAAAAAAAAGATATGAGGATACATGTATTAGGCCGGAATTTAAAAAAACAAAACTAGTATATGGACAGCACGGACAACAAAAAATACTATGACAAATATATATAGCAAAGATGACAGACCACGTCAAGTTAGGCAAAATGTCCAAAACTCTCCACAAAATAAAGGAATTGTTAAACAATTCTAATCAATTTAGGCAGAATTTTCAACAGAGAGTCACTCGAGATAATAATTCTCAACAATATGGGCAAAGGTTCCCAACATATAAAGATAATAGTTCAGGTAGAGAAAGGAGAAATATAAACTCAAACTAATTTAGGCTAGATAGAGGAGAGCCTGTGGAAGTAGATAGTATAGAATTCGATCAGGAGAGATCTCAAAATGGCAGGACACCCTAGCAGCAGGAGCAGCCAAAATCGCTTGCAAACGTCTAGGCAAAGCTATAGAGAACTTGAAGATTATAGAGAAGTTAATAAGTCAGATCAAGAGAGATCTCGAATAGCAAGACACCCTAGCAGCAGGAGCAGCCAAAATCGCTTGCAAACGCCTAGGCAAAGCTATGGAGAATTTGAAGATTATAGGAAAGTTAATGAATCAATTTTTTTTACAAGGAAGCCTCGGAGAGCTTACCACGAATAGTAATAATAATTAAAAATAAAAAATACATTGCGCTAATAGATACGGGAGCGAAAATAAGTTTAGTGGATTCTGAATTGGACGAATTTTGAAAAATTCCATTTAAAAATAATATAACAATCAGAATATTAACAAACAAGGAAACAATTACCCATGAAGTGCATACGGAAGCACCAAAAGAATTCAATTTACCTGAAAATGCGTATATAAGATGGAGATCGATATCATTAAAAAATAGGAAATATAATTTCATAATAGGAATTGATATGTTAAATCATATAAACACGATGATAAATCTAATAGATGGAAAAATTTCACTAAATAAAAAAGAATTAGAACTGTTAAATAAACCATTAAATTTCAGTGAAATATGTACCCTAGAAGCAACAAATGAGATATTAAAAGAAATTAAATTAGATCATCTAAATGTAGAAGAGTTTAGAGAAATCAGGAAATTATTGAAAAAATTCGAAAACATTTTATTTAAAGAAAGAGAAAAATTAACAAGTACTACGGAGATTCAACACGAAATAAAAACTACTACAGAAGAGCAAATAAATTCTAAATTATATAGATATCCACCCCAGCATGAAGAAGAAGTTAGAAAACAAATCAGAGAAATGGAAGAACAAGGAATTATAAGGAAAAGTAATTATCGATATTCCAGCCCTTTAATAGTAATTCCAAAGAAAATGGATAATTCAGGGAAAAGAAGGTACAAGATAGTAATCAATTATAGAAAGTTAAATGAGGTAACTATAGATGATAAATATCCTCTTCCTAACATTGATTCAATTTTAGATAAATTGGGACGAGCCCAATATTTTACAATACTAGACTTAGCAAAAGGTCATCATCAAATTACAATCAAAGAGGAAGATAGGTGAAAAACAGCGTTCGTAACATCTCATGGCTTGTATGAATTTACAAGAATGCCATTCGGGTTAAAGAATGCACCAGCAACCTTTCAACGACTCATGAACGAAATTTTACGAGACTTTATAAACAAAACATGCGTAGTATACTAAGATGATATAGTAATCTCTAGTACAACGTTACAGTAACATATACAATGAATTAAAGATATTTTCAAGGTATTAGAATCAAAAAATTTAAAAATACAAATGGGTAAATGTAATTTTCTGAAAAAGGAAACAGAATTTTTAGGACATATTCTAACAAAAGATGGTATCAAGCCTAATCCAAATAAAATCAAAGTAATAGGAGAATTAGAATTACCAAAAACGGAAAAACAGATTAAGAGCTTTTTAGGTATAACAGGTTATTATAGAAAATTTGTTAAGGACTATGCAAAGGTAGCACAAACAATTACAAAATATCTAAAAAAAAGGAGTCCGAATTAATATAAAAGATCTTTCATATATAGAAGCATCGAAAAACTTAAACGATTAACAAGCTCACATCCAATTTTACGGTATCCAAATTGTGAAAAATTATTTACATAAACTACAGATGCATCAAATTATGCAATAGGAGCATTTATATCTCAAGAAGGACACACAATATGTTATGCATTACGAACCTTAAATAATCAAGAACGAAATTATTCAGCAACTGATAAAGAATTTTTAGCAATTATTTGGAGCGTAAACTACTTTAGACCATATTTATACGGTAGAAAATTTAAGATCGTAACAGATCATCAACCAATTAAATATTTACATTCAAAATATAGAGGGAAAGATATGTCACCAAAACATCAACGATGGTTGTTAAAATTAGGTGAATATCAATTTGACATCGAATATATTAAAGGAAAGGAAAAGAGAGTAGCAGATTTCCTTAGCAGAATACAGGATAATGAAGATGAGATAAAAGAAAATGAGGATGAAAATACCGATTAAATTTCAGAACATGATCTAAATATCAAGCAGCTCACGACTTCCGCTCTTTGACCAAGTATTCTCTGGGTAGCCTAAGGACAGCCGTTTGAAGGCGAGCTAAAGTGAGAAGGCGAAATATCCCTTACTTAGGGTTGTGCCCCCAATGAAAACCAACAATCAGCCTCGGATGAGAGACCCCCCTTTTGATGACGACCATGGCAAGCGAAATAAGGATTACGAATTGAGAGCATGCACCTGGAATGTACGGTCCCTTAATTGGGAAGATGCCGCTGCCCAGCTGGTTGATGTTCTCGTAAAAATAAAGGCTGACATCACCGCCGTCCAAGAAATTCGATGGACGGGACAAGAACAGAGACGAGTAGGTCCTTGTGACATTTACTACAGTGGCCATATAAAGGAGCGCAAGTTTGGTGTTGGATTCTTGGTGGGAGAGAGACTCTATCGCCGAGTATTATCATTGACTCCGGAGAATGAACGTCTAGCCACAATCCGCGTCAAAGCGAGGTTCTTCAACATATCGCTGATTTGCGCCCACGCCTCGACGGAAGAGAGGGAAGATGTGACCAAAGATACCTTTTATGAGTGCTTGGAGCGCACTTATGAGAGATGCCCCCGCCACGATGTCAAAACCGTGCTTGGCGACTTCAACGCCAGCTCGGGCAAAGAAGGTATCTTTGGCACTACGGTCGGTAAATTCAGCCTCCACGAGGAAACATCCCCAAATGGGTTGAGGCCCGAAATATGGTTATCTGTGGTACTAGAATCCAGCATAAGAAGATACATCAAGTTACCTGGTTGTCTCCGGATCAAAACACCACTAACCAGATCGATCATGTTGTGATAGACGGAAGGCACGTCTCCAGTGTTTTAGATGTGCGTGCGCTCCGAGGTCCTAACATCGACTCGGAACACTATATTGTTACAGTCTAAATTCGCACTGGCCTCTGTGCAGCAAAAAACGCACGCCAACAAACACAAGGAAGGTTCGACGTCAAGAAGCTGCAATCACAACAGACAGCTGAACGATTTTCTACTCGGCTTGCACACCTGCTCTCTGAGAGCACTCGTCAACAACTCGGTAAAAGCGAACTTTAGGACGGCATTTAAAACTCCTTACGTACAGCCGCAACCGAAACCATTGGTTTTCGGAAAGTGCAAAAGAACAGCTGGTACGACGAGGAGTGTCGTGTCGCAGCGGAGAGAAAACAGGCTGCCTACCTCGCAACGTTACAATCGACCACAAACACGTGTGGGATGGGATAGATACCGAGAGTTGAAAAGGGAAGCGAGACGCATTTGAAGACAGAAAAGGAAAGAGGCCGAAATGCGTGAGTACGTAGAACTTGATAAGCTGGTCGAAAGAGGTAGTGCTCGAAAATTCTACGAAAAGATGCGGCGACTTACAGAAGGTTTCAAGACCGGATCTTACTCTTGTAGAACCCCCAAAGGGGAACTAGTCACGATGCCCAGAGCATACTTAAATTATGGCTGGAACATTTCTCCAGCCTGCTGAATGGCAGTGAACGTACAACGCCAGGAGAAGGCGAACCCGATTACCCAATCGATGACGATGGAGCAGACGTTCCATTGCCCGACCATGAAGAGGTTCGAATAGCAACTGCCGGCCTGAAGAACAACAAAGCGGCAGGGGCCGACGGATTGCCGGCCGAGCTATTCAAACACGGCGGCGAAAAACTGATAAGGAGCATGCATCAGCTTCTTTGCAAAATTTTGTCGGACGAAAGCATGCCCAACGATTGGAATTTAAGTGTGCTATGCCCAATCCTTAAAAAAGGAGACCCCACAATCTGCGCCAACCACCGTGGGATAAGCCTCCTCAACATCGCGTATAAGGTTCTATCAAGCGTATTGTGTGAAAGATTAAAGCCCACCGTCAACAAATTGATTGGACCTTATCAGTGTGGCTTTAGACTTAGAAAATCAACAACCGACCAAATATTCGCCATGCGCTAAATTTTCGCAAAGACCCGTGAAAGGAGAATCGACATACACCACTTCTTCGTTCATTTCAAAGCTGCTTTCGACAGCACGATAAGGAATTGCCTTTATGCCGCGATGTTTGAACTTGGTATCCCCGCAAAACTAATACGGCTGTGTAAACTGACGCTGAGCAACACTCAAAGCTCCATGAGGATCAGGAAGGACCTCTCCGAGCCGTTCCATACCAAACGAGGTTTCAGACAAGGCGACTCCCTATCGTGCGACTTTTTCAATCTGCTGCTGGAGAAAATTATTCGAGCTGCAGAGCTGAATCGAGCAGGTACAATCCTTTATAAGAGTGTACAGCTGCTGGCGTATGCCGATAATATTGATATCATCGGCCTCAACACCCGCGGAGTTAGTTCTGCTTTCTCCAGACTTAAAAAGGAAGCAACGCAAATGGGTCTGGCAGTGAACGAGGGCAAAACGAAATATTCTCCTGTCATCAAAAAAACAGTCGTCGCACTCGCGAATTGGCACTCACGTCACTGTTTACAGTCATAACTTTGAAGTAGTAGATAATTTCGTCTATCTTGGTACCAGCGTAAACACCACCAACAACGTCAGCATGGAAAACCAACGCAGGATTACTCTTGCCAACAGGTGCTACTTCAGACTGAGTAGGCAATTGAAATTTAAAGTCCTCTCTCGACGAACAAAAACCAAACTATATAAGTCGCTCATTTCCGTCCTGCTATATGGGGCAGAGGCTTGGGCGATGACAACAACCGATGAGTCGACCTTAAGAGTTTTCGAGAGAAAGGTTCTGCGAAAGATTTATGGTCCTTTGCTCGTTGGCCACGGCGAATATCGCATTCGATGGAACGATGAGCTGTACGAGATATACGACGACATTGACATAGTGCAGCGACTACGCTGGCTAGGTCATGTTGTCCGGATGGACGAAAACACTCCACATCTGAAAGTATTCGACGCAGTATCCGCCGGGGGAAGCAGAGGAAGAGGAAGACCTCCACTCCGTTGGAAGGACCAAGTGGAAAAGGACCTGGCTTCGCTTGGAATATCCAATTGGCGCTACGTAGCGAAGAAAAGAAACGACTGGTGCGCTGTTGTTGACTCGGCTATAATCGCGTAAGCGGTGTCTACGCCAGTAAAGAAGAAGATCTAAATATATTCAACAATTTAGATGACAATACATCAATGCAAACAATACATTCAGCAGAAGAAAATTTAAAAGATCATTTTTATATAAAGGAGGAGATAGTTAATAATTATAAAACTCAAATCATTTTGACAAACAACAAGACAGAAGAACTAAAACAGATACATAAAAAAAAAATAAAAAAATTCAGAGTATGATTTCGATAGTTTGAGTGAAATATTTAAAAAATATATAACAAAAGGAAAAGTAGGAATTTATTCGGAATTACCCGAGCGACAGTACAATATAGTACAAGAGAAACTAATAGAAATGTTTTCAAATGATAAACAATTAGAATTTATAAAGAGCACAATGAGAGCACAGGATATAGAAACAGAAGTGGAAGCTCTTAAACAAATTTCGTTGTATCATATTAGTAAAAGTATGCATTCGGGCATACAAGAAACATATAATCAACTTAGAAATAAAATTTATTATCCTAAATTAGGAGAGTTAATACAAATAGTAATTAACCAATGCGAAACATGTCAAGAAGTAAAATATGATAGGAGACCTATTAAACAAACATTTTTTCATACAGAAACCCCTACGAAGAATAATGAAATAATCCACATAGACAACTATGTAATAAAAAGATTTCATTTTTTAACAGTTAAAGATAAATTTTCCAAATATGGAGTAGCATATTCTTTAACTGATAGAAATCATATTACATTCATCGAACAATTAGAAGACTATTTTACCAAAATAGGAAACCCGAAGAAAATAGTAGCTGACAATGAATTTAATGCTTCAAGAATTAAGGAATTTTTAAATAATGAAAAAATAGAACTACATTTAACCAAATCCAACAGTCATACGAGTAATGCAGACATTGAAAGATTTCATAATACAATTTCATAAAAATTTAGAATGTTATATAAATTAAATAAAAATGTATCAGTTAAGCAGATAATTCAAAAAGCTATTAAGAATTATAATGATAGATTTCATTCTACAATAAAATTCACATCCAACGAGGTACATAGCAATAAAATAGATAAAGAGATAGTAAGAAAAAATTTAGAACAGCAAAAAGAAAAGACAATCAACAAACTAAATAGGAACAGGGAAGACTATACAGAACAAAGAACGGAAGGATTTATAAAAAATTATAAAGCATTTAGGCACAAGGAACAGCCTAAATATAGAAAAAAGAAACTTTGAAAGAATCCATACCAGTAATATAAAAAGACCTTTAAAATTTGCGGACTTGGATAGTGTGGACAGTAATAGCTTTAATGACACAACATTGTGTCGGGACAATAGATTTGATAGAAATAAAGAACAGTAATTGTAAATAATACTTTTCTAGTATTTGGAATAAAAATACCAAAAAATTTTGAAAATGTAAAAATTCGAAAAATTATCCCAATACCTAACAGAAGAAATAATGAAATAGATGCAAAAATAGAAGAAATACATATATACCTACAAAAATAAGATATTAATATTTGAAGATAATAAATCATTAGAACAAATGAAAATAAGCCAACATTGTATTTTAGGAAAAAATTCTAATCTTGTAAAATGTAAAGAACTCGAAATAATACAATTAAATGTAAAAAGAGTTCTTATTAAAAATGCAAACACTTTAAAAATTAATAATACATGTAATCAAGAATTACCTTTAATAAGTGAAAACTATGTAATAAGGTTAAATAATTGTTCAATTAAAATTAAAGAAAATATTGTAAAATTAAAATAAAAAGACAGTCAGAATTTCACGAAAAAAAGTACTTTTGACGAAAGAGTAGAAGAACATAAATCAAATATAAAAAACATTATTAAATTACAAATACATACGAAAATATCTTATATTTGCAACATATTAGCATAATTACAATTATATTACTAGCTATTGTCATTATCAAAAAACACAAATATATAAAAATAATATTAAATAAAAAATTCAGGAGAATTTTACTATAAAGGGGGGAGTACGTGTGTAAAAACACCTGACAATGCATTTGATAAATACGATGAACTGTTAAAGCAAATTGCAACATAACACCATTTCCGGCTTTTGCAATTTGCTTAAACAAATAAAGTAACCAAAATATAATTTATCAAGCGAAATTAATAAGAATTATTGGAATTAATAAAAGTATATATTTTTACACTTACTTTTTCACTCCGGAAAGAAGATTCTCTGCACACAATGCGTTGTTTACAAAAAAATGGGATCGCAATTTTATTGGATGGAATGACGAATGTTATAATACCACTCTCCCTGGTCGAATACCAGTGGAGGCGTGAGAAGTATGTTTACACAAGTAGATAGGAGACACCTGTAACTTATGTTATTAGATGTGGATTGAACTGCTGCGCCAGATGAAAAAAAGATGCCCTCCGCTGCGTGCCGAAGATCGCCAGATTTAAAAAGGATAGGTTTTGCAAGTTGCCTTAATTGCGTGCCGAATATGAAAATGTACAAAGTTGCGTGAATTGCGTGCCGAATATGAAAACGATATAAAGTTGCTTTGTTTGCGTGCCGGGATGAAAACGATATAAAGAAACTCGAAGCTGCGTGCAGCAAAGTCCGCCGATGTTGTTCGCTCAAAAATCGTGATCGAAAAGGGTAGAAAAAAGCCGCTGCTTTCAGGACGAGCCCTTTTTTTGCTCGTTGGGCTGTGGAGAGTTATGCCAGTGTTGCTTTTGAGTGGTGTGTGGGAAATCTGCTGTCTCCAAGTGTGGAGAGTGTGCCAGTGTTGCTTGTGAGTGATGTGCTGTGTGGTGTAGTGGCGCGTCAGGGCGGGAAGCATAACTCATTTAGCCATCCCGGCCCCCCTAGGCGAATGTTCAGCCTAGCAGTCGCTGAAGCTGCTGCAACGTTGCCACAACGTTGCTGAGCCCGGATGTGCGACGGTAGTGTGGTCCTTGACGATGGCGCCTGATGGGTACTGCGTTTCGCGGACGCCATTGACTGGACGCAGGAGGTGGTGGCGGTCTTCGTCGTCGTGCCACACGGCTGTGTTGCTGCGGTCTGCGAGTGGCAGGTGGCCGACCAACTTCACGTCTTGGGGTGCGGTGGAGCAGCGTGTGATGCTGCCGGCCACACATTTGGCACAATGCCCCAGAGTCACAGTCCTCAGTCGCGTGCGTGTGTGCCAGACAATTGTTGCAATGCCCATGCGCCTGTGCTACCTGCTGCCGCTGGATGGGTGACATGCCCTTGAAGAGTACGCAGTGTTGCAGTCGATGGGGGCGGCGACAAAGGGGGCATCGTATGCGATGCGGCTCCGCTGGTGGTGACGGTGTGGGTACTGGTGCTCGTGTGCCATTACGAGCTGCAGTTGACGGTGCGGTTGCGGTTACTGTACGGGGCGCCGCTGTTGGGACAACCCCAGGACGGGGCACACTGATGGCCGATCGCAGTGTTGGCGTTGGAGTGGCCGTGTTTTCTGCATCCATGTTTGCCTGTATGGAGAGAAAGTCGTGTTAATTGCAACTCATTTCTTTATATTATGAAATTGTGCGATTTGTAACCAACTTTATTTGGTTTGTCAGAGTTTACTAATCTACCCATTATTTTTCAATATCTTTTTGATTTATCATATGCGCGATTGATTTCGGTTTTAGTTATTAACGGATGATTCATTTTCTGCGTGTCGGTATTATTGTACGGATTGTACGGATTGTTCATTACGCGCATTTTCGCTATTATCTGCGGTTGGTAGGAAGCACAGTTTAACGAGCGGTCTGGTCAGCGTTCCGTTTTGCGTACGGAGGTCAACTACTCGGATATGACCGTCGGAGCCGTGATGAAGCTTCTCTATGCGACCAAGCCGCCATTCTGTAGGGGGGAGACAATCATCGTGTATTAGGACAAAGTCTCCAAGCTTTGGCGCCATTTCGGGAGTTTTCCAGCGGTACCTTTTGTGAAGGTCCTTTATATACTCCTCCTTCCATCGGCGGCTGAAATTATGATGGAGAATTTTAATTCTTTCCCATCTGTTTAGTAAGGATAGCGACTCCACGCCTGGCTCAGGTATGGCCAGAATGGGTGCTCCTTTGAGAAAGTGCCCTGGTGTAAGAGCTGTTAGATCTGAGGGATCTTGCGAGAGTGTCGTCAATGGCCGTGAATTGAGAACGGCTTCAATACGAATTAATAATGTTGTGAATTCTTCGAAGTTAAATTTGTAGTTTCCAGCTACTTTTTTAAAGTGGGATTTAAAGCTTTTTACCGCTGATTCCCATAAACCACCCATATGAGGAGCGCTTGGAGGGATGAACTGCCAGCTAATGCCTTGGGGAGCGTACTTTTGTACAATCTCAGGGGAAACTTGGTTGATAAAGTCCACGAACTGTTTTTCAGTGGCTCTTTGAGCTCCTATAAATGTCTTGCCGTTGTCGCTCATGAGCTTTGACGGAAAACCACGTCGTCCGACGAAGCGAGCAAATGCCGCGAGGAAAGCCTCTTTTGTCAGATTACTACAGAGCTCGAGGTGTACTGCTTTTGTCGTAAAACAGACAAATACAGCCACGTAGCCTTTCATCAGTTTGGGAGACCTTAGCATGGACGCCTTTATTTGAAAAGGCCCAGCAAAATCGACACCTGTGATAGTGAAGGGCAGAGCAAAGTTGCAGCGTTCCGGTGGAAGTGCTGCCATAATCTGTGTTCGCATCTTTTGTTTATGCATAGTGCAGATCTTGCACGAAAAAATGCATTTCTTTATCTTTGGCTTGAGTCTTGGGATATAAAACTCTTGGCGGACTATTTGTTGCATGAGGCGGTGTTCTGCGTATAATAATAGTACGTGGACATAATTGAGATATAATGTGGCAAGTTGCGATCTCTCTGGTATAACAATGGGATGACGTTCGTTATACGTTAGACTTGAATTGGCAAGCGGACCATTTGCACGAAGTAGACCCTTCGTATCTATGAATGGGTTTAGTACTAAGAGTGAGCTCTTTTTGTCAATTGGCTTCGATTCTCCTAGTAACGATATCTCTTGGCTGAAGTAGCGCGCTTGAGTAGATGCGATAAGAGCGACCTTTGCTTTTTGTAAGTCTAGGTGCGTCACTGTATCGCCTTGGGGATATACGGTGCGTATTCCCTTAATTCTAAGTTTGAGTCGCTCGATGAATTTGAACATATAAGCGATTACCCTGAGGGCTCGGGGGTAAGATGAAAATCTCTCAAGGATGTCAGTATCATCCAATGTTGTGTGAAAGGAGTCAATTTTTCGACTTTCTGGGGCAATAATGTTGCGCATGGGCGATTGTGGCCAAGAATCGGGAGATTCTGTTAACCATCGGGGGCCATTCCACCAGAGGGTGGTGGTGGCAAGGTGCAGAGGTTTGCACCCTCTTGTACCTAGATCAGCAGGATTGTCAGCACTGGCTACGTGTCGCCAAGTGGCTGATCCCACTAGGTCAAGAATTTGAGACGTTCGATTGGAGATATACGTCTTCCATGCATGTGGTGGTTTTTCCAACCAGGCTAATACAATCTCGGAATCGGACCAGAGATATAATTTATTTTTTGCCATATTCAGTTGCGTTTGCACTATGGATGCTAGTTTGGCAAGTAGTAGTGCACCACATAGTTCTAGTCGTGGTAGACTTATGGTTTTTAGAGGAGCCACCTTTGCTTTTGCAACTAGTAAGTGGCTTGTGGTCGCCTTGTCGCTTTGTGTGCGAACATATATAGTGGCGCAGTACGCCTTTTCAGAGGCGTCACAAAAGCCGTGTAGTTCGACTTTGTGCTCTGGGATATAATTAACCCATCTTGGGATTTGTATTTGTGTGATATCTTTTAGATTGCTCGCGAACTGGGACTACTTTTCTAAACGAAGTGGTTTTACTTGCTCGTCCCAGTCGGTACCATCTAGCCATAATTCTTGTATCAGGATTTTGGCTTGTATCATAATTGGCGATAGCCATCCTGCGGGGTCAAAAAGTTTTGCCACAGAGGAGAGAATTTGGCGTTTTGTACTGGCGGATAGTGCGGATATGGACTCAGTTGTGTATGAAAACTGGTCCGATATCGCATTCCATTGGATGCCCAGAGTTTTTGTTGTACTTTCCTTTTCGAAAATAAGGAAATTAGTGTCCAACAAATTTTCTTTTGGTATATTTTTTAATATAGTTGGGTGATTTGCCGTAATCTTTTTTAGTGGAAACCCTGCGGATTTGAGGGCTTGGATTACTTGTGATAATGATTCGTATGCTTGTGGAAGACTGTGACTTCCAGACAGAATGTCGTCTACATACGTTTGTGTTTTTAACACCTGGGTCGCCAGAGGAAATTCTGACTTGGTGTTTTCAGCCAATTCATGAAGTGTTCGAATGGCTAAGTATGGGGCACAGTTAACGCCGAAGGTCACTGTTTTTAGCTTGAAGTCGCGTAGTGGACTATTGGGGGATTTTCGGAAAATAATTCGCTGAAAATCTTGATCGTCTTTATGTACGACTATTTGTCTATACATTTTTTCGACGTCCCCGTTGAATACGTATTTGAATATACGCCAGTTTAGAATAAGCAGCATTAAATCAGGTTGGAGCGTGGGTCCCGTAAACAGGATATCGTTTAGGGAATTCCCCGAGCTAGTGGATCTTGAGGCGTTGAAGACAACTCTTACTTTAGTTGTTTTTTTATCTGGCTTTACTACTGCATGATGTGGCAAGTAAAATGAGTAATATTTGCCATTGATGATTTTTTCGCATGGACTTATTTCCTCCATGTGATCTAAATGGAGGTATTCTTCCAACACACCATCATATTCTCGTTTTAGTTCACCTTTTTTAAGTAGGTTTCTTTCCATACTTTGAAACTGCTGTATTGCAGAGGTGCGAGAGTGACCTAAGGCGATTGTGTTGGGAAATTGTTGTTTTAGTGGTAGTCGTACGACATACCGACCATTATCTGATCTAGTAGTTGTGGCTTTGTAAAAGTCTTCACAATACTGATCTTCTGGGGTTTCGATTGAAATTGGGGGGAGTTCTTCTATCTCCCAAAATTTTCTCAATTGTGAATTGAGGTACTCATTCGAGATTTCCTCAACTTGAGTTGTCATTGTTGTGACTGGTTCCGTAACTAGTCCACTTAGGATCCAACCGAAAATAGTCTTTTGTGCCAACAGTGTGTTTGAAATTTTCTCAATACCTTCGAGTATTATTTGAGGTATGAGATCGCTGCCTAATAGAAGGTCTATTCGAGCGGGGGTGTTGCAGTTGGGATCTGCTAACTTAAGGTGTGAAACCTTTTCCCAGTGCTTGCTATTTATATGATAGCTTGGTAACATATTGGTTAATTGCGGTTAGACTATAGCTTCTGCTTGTATTCTTATATCCGCTTGGGGGGAAAATAGGGTAATGGGGAAGAATTTATTGGAGTTTTGAACTACTCTTCCGCCCATTCCCGTAATTTCAATGTTGGCTTGTCTTGTTGGCAGATTTAGCCTATTTTGTGCCCTAGACGCTATGAAAGATCGTTGTGATCCTTGGTCTATTAGGGCTCTGAGCTTGAACAGTTCTCCTCGATGCTCGATGGAGACGACTGCTGTGGGTAATAGTACCCTACTTTGATTTTCGCTGTGAAGCGTTTGAGTTTTTAATGCCTTTGAGCAGCATGGTGCTTCTTGGCAATTTTGTGAATTTGGCACTTCGGGATTTGTTGTTGCAACTAAACCCGCGGCTCTTTTGATATTTGCGCTGTTTGGGGGTAAGCTGGAAAAATTATTTATATGAAGCATCGAATGGTGTCGTTTATGACAATAGACGCAGTTAAATTTGCTTTCGCACTCTTTGAGTGTATGCGCATGTGACCGACAGTTTGTACAAAGTCTTTTAGTTTTTACGAAATTGTTGCGGTCGATAATATTCAATTTTTTAAATCTCTCGCAAGATTTGAGCTTATACCCTCCTGTACATAGTTCGCATGATCGATATTTATTCTGTTCAGATGAGAACGATTGCGTTTTGAAGAAGCTTCTATTTAAATTGTTGTTGTTATTGGCTTGGGGCTTGTGGAAGCTTCTATTGAAGTCTTGCTGAATACCTTTTGGTTTACTTGTATTTAGTTTTTTGTCTACCCTTTCTGCGATTTCGTACTGGGTAGTGAGAAAATCTTTCATTTGTTGCCACGTTGGGCACTTTTTACGTGATGAGAGCGATTGCTCCCACAATAATAAAGACTTTTCTGGTAATGCTGCTGTGCATATATTTACCAGTATAGGGTCCCAGTTGTCTGTGGGAATATTTTGGGTCGATAAAATCGACAAACAATTGGAAACAGTGGATTGAAGTTTGATAAATTCTTCACTGGTTTCCTTTTGAATTTTTGGCAAGTTCATTAGAATTGTTATCTGCTTATCGACCAATATTCGTTCATTCTCGTATCTTGATTTTAAAGCTTCCCAAGCCATATTAAAATTGTCGTCACTTAATGCGAACTGTTTTACTATGACGCCAGCTTGACCTTTCGTTTTGTATCGGAGGTGATACAATTTTTGTGCATTAGATAATTTTGGGTGGTTTATGTAAACGGCTGTGAACATGTCCCGGCAGAACGGCCATTGTTCATAACCCCCATGAAAAATTTCTGTGTCACATGCGGGCACCTTGAGGTGGATGCCTGAACTTGCCTCGTGACTTTGTACTTGTGGCATCTCTACTCGCGGAAGTGGAGTAGGTGCAATTGCTCTAATTAGTTTCAATTGATCTATAATCATTGCTTTCGTTTCTTCAAATTGCTGTAAGCAATTTTCGTATTTGGCGTAAGCCGAGGATTTGAAATTTTCTGGTAGATCTGAATCATCAGATTCTACTATTGCGTCATAAGAAGCTTGGAGACGCATCCAAAAATTGTCCAGATTTTCTTTTTTGATTTCTAATGCCGATTCAGAATTATCTTGAATCGGCGAAGATGAAAATCGAGTGCAGTATTTAATAAAACTGTCACTCTCAGCAATAAATTTACTGTATGTAATGTCTTTCCCCCTTTTTTGTTTCGTAACACCTTGCTTTGAGCGTGTAGCTTCTGCAGGTGTACATGGACTTTTTTCGTCCGAAACCATTTTTGGGACTTTCAATAGTTGAGAAGATTTAGATTCTTTGGAATCTGTGTCCATTTATAACAAATTAAATTTTATCCCAAAAAATTTTCTATCAGTGTAAACTGATTGACTTTGAACGGAATTGCTGATTACAAATTTTTTTTGAAAATGCGAAAGTTTTTTGAAAATTGGTAAAATTGTAAAATGTTTTGTTTTATTTTATTTTGTCGCTCGGATTAAATTAAATGACGCGTTTCGTTTTAATTGATCTCGAAAAAAGTATAAAAGTATTACCGAATTTATTTATTTTTATTTTATTTTTAAAATATGCAATATTTATTTAATTTATTTGTTTTTTGTTTGTATGTCTTATAGGGTATACCTATAGACGAAAACGTTTGTATGTACTTGCAACTGAGTGCTCGTATAAGAGATCAGCGCTTTTTGTACATTTGTATATACGCAATCCTGCTTGTTTTTGCTTATCAAAGAACAAGGGGTATTGCCGAAAATGTGCCAATTTGGACTTTGAACATGTAATTTAAATTGTTCGCAATAATTAATTATTATATTATTTATATATGTAAATATATTGTAATACTTTATACTTTTCCTACCGAACCGTTTAATAAGTATATAATATTTTGAGGTACCCTCGTAGGGTATAATCAACGTTCCGTATATAATTACTCATACACCTATGAGTACCTGTAAGCAGGAGTATTTTTTTTTTTCTCCTTTGAGTGTGTGCGCAAAGACGGAATAGAAAAACATCAAACTAAAGTAAAATAAAATCGTTTGTGCACTTTGATCCGCAAATGTGCACTCTCTTAATTTCCCGTAAATATGTATGTATGTAATTATTATTGTGAGCACAAATTCCGGTATCGCAATTAGATGCTCTCCAACGACTGAGTATTGATATGTAAGTATGATGAAGAGTTGAAATATATATCTACATACATATGTATTGTATGCATGTAGATGAGCAAATATTCCGGGAGTGCTCTTGCTTTCAACGGATTAGTATGTATATATACGTATCATAAATTTTAAATAGATTAAAGCGTACATATGTATATTAAATTAGTGCATATATGTAAATAAGTAATTTTCGCTTTTGGTATACACACGTATATATATTTTTTTTTGTTTGTTTGCCTTCACTTTAGCTTACTTATTTAAGGCAATCCTGCTTATTGCTTGATCAAGCATAAGGGGTATCGCCGGACACTTGTGCAAGTAAATACTTGAATTTTGTTATTTTTGGTTGGGGATATTTTGTGTTTTGACACACGAAGGTAAGCAGTAAATGGCAATCAAAACATTTATATATTTCAATATATATATATACGGTATATAAATACATATATATGTATATATACATATATATATATATATATATTGTCGGTTAAAACCCAACTGTTTCTTTGCGGTATTTCCGATTTTATCAAAAGTTACTTATAACTGTTTGATAACCGGTATATATTTTTTTTTTTTTTTGTTTTTGCGAAACCAATAAATAAAGTGAGAATAACTGGATGAGTTATTCGATGTATGTTAAATGAATTTGTCACAAATTTTTACCGTAATAATACATAGTACATATATGCAAAATTGAGAGTTGAAAAAATGAAATAATAAAGGGAATCGATACGACTCACTCTGATATCCGTCATGGGATTTTGGGGATTAGTGATGGCCAAATTGTGGGTCTCGGACGGCTTTTGTCCTTATAATCCTGCCCTGGGATGATTCGGTTGGTTCCTTGTTTCCTGGCTTGTTGTTATTTGTCTGTTGTTTTATACCGCGCCCGTTTTATATTAATATGTATTTTTTATATACATATATGATTATATATTCGCGCCCGCTGTTTTTATTTATTAGTTAGGTGGTTTTGTTTTCTTTTTTCCGCGCCCGTTTTTTTTTTTTTTTTTTTGTTTTAACTGCTTATTTTTTTTTTTTTTTTTGTTCACCGTACTGTGATGTATGTGTATATGTATATGTATTATTGTTTGATTTTAATCGCTTTGTTTTCCTGGTTTTGCCCCTACCCAAACTGTTGTAGTCACTTTTAACACTTATACTTTTTGCCTTCTTTTTTTTTCACTTTTGGCTCTATAATTTTGTTTCAAATTTTCGCCATGTTATTCTTATTATTATTATCTTTTTTTTTTCTTCACAATAGTGCCATTCAGAATGGCTCGAAGGACCATATATATTTTTACACTTACTTTTTCACTCCGGAAAGAAGATTCTCTGCACACAATGCGTTGTTTACAAAAAAATGGGATCGCAATTTTATTGGATGGAATGACGAACGTTATAATACCACTCTCCCTGGTCGAATACCAGTGGAGGCGTGAGAAGTATGTTTACACAAGTAGATAGGAGACACCTGTAACTTATGTTATTAGATGTGGATTGAACTGCTGCGCCAGATGAAAAAAAGATGCCCTCCGCTGCGTGCCGAAGATCGCCAGATTTAAAAAGGATAGGTTTTGCAAGTTGCCTTAATTGCGTGCCGAATATGAAAATGTACAAAGTTGCGTGAATTGCGTGCCGAATATGAAAACGATATAAAGTTGCTTTGATTGCGTGCCGGGATGAAAACGATATAAAGAAACTCGAAGCTGCGTGCAGCAAAGTCCGCCGATGTTGTTCGCTCAAAATTCGTGATCGAAAAGGGTAGAAAAAAGCCGCTGCTTTCAGGACGAGCCCTTTTTTTGCTCTTTGGGCTGTGGAGAGTTATGCCAGTGTTGCTTTTGAGTGGTGTGTGGGAAATCTGCTGTCTCCAAGTGTGGAGAGTGTGCCAGTGTTGCTTGTGAGTGATGTGCTGTGTGGTGTAGTGGCGCGTCAGGGCGGGAAGCATAACTCATTTAGCCAAAAAGTATGCTTATTCAGCAATAATATGTTAAAAGTAAGTTAATCTATATATATAAAAATCAATGCCACTTTCTTTGTAATTTCATCACTCATGAACGGCTGAACCGATTTGGCTGATTTTTTTGTTGTATTTGTAATTATTAGGAGAAGGTTCTTATGTAAGAAAAAATTACGAAAGTTGCAGGAAAACCTCTAAAAACAGCCCTTTTCTTTTTCCCATACAAATGTTTTATTTTGTATGTATATACATACATACATATATATGTACATATGCTAGTAAAAATTATTGTTTGTCTGTTAGTAACGCTAACGCTCGAGAACGGCGGAACCAATCTTCATAAAATCAGAAGTTGTTCGCAGTGGATCTGGAAAGTGTTAGATATAAAAAAACACCATATACTTTTCATAAAGAAAAGTTGAAAAATTAGAAATTTCCAAAAAGTGACTTTCCATACAATTCTTTTTTTTTTGTTTTTCAATATTTTGATTTGTAAATTATTTGAATCGTTCAATTTCGGTCGCTTACTTTTTTATTCCGGAAAAATTATTGAAAATTATTCAGTGAAAACTTTATGTGTGTTTCAAACGAAGTGATCAATTACAGATTGAAATTTGTTACGAAGCAACGAAGACATCGCGCTAATATCGGTCGGCGTTCTTTTTGCCATCAACGTATGGCAGCCCAAGACACATGAACTACATGAGACTCCCAGGATGCGATGACATATGCGTGGAATTATGGATCGCTGTCAATCAGCAAGCGATCATCACGATAATACCAAGACTTTTCAAACAACAGCTACGATGTTTGATGGTCTTTATCTTGAACCAACGTATGTATATACAAGTATGTGCAGTCAGATGCTGGATGTACTCTGTTGAGTTGCAAAAAAGAGGTTTGCCGCACGCACACATTCTTCTTTGAATGGTGGATGGTGGTTACACCAGATCAAATTGATGAAATCATTTCTGGGGAAATTCCTCATGCAGAGAAAGATCCATTATTCTACGAAGCGATGAAAACCAATATGGTGCATGGACCTTGCGGACACCACAATCCCACTTGCAATAAAGGCACGAACCACTATCCACGTGATTTTCTTTCGTACGTACGCAAACTGGAAATGATGGATATCCACTCTATCGTCGTAGCTCATCAGACGACAATGGCAGGACATTTATCGTTCAACTTAGAGTAGTGAATATCGAAGTCGACAACATATGGATCGTACCATATTCGCCACTATTGTCTAATTCACATTTAAAACTCATGCCAATGTTTGATATTGTAGTTTGGTGAAATCGACTTTTCCGACTGTAGTGCGTTTCGCAGTTCATTTGGAGAATGGCAAAAGAGTGTTTTTCAACTCACAGAATAGAGTACAACCAGCGGAAACACTTCCAACAACAAAATCTACATTGACGAGTTTTTTCTCAACTTGCGTCAATGATTCGTTTGTGAGAACATTGCTCTATTTGGAAATGCCTTGATATAAATGTAATCAAACGATGGACGATTCGATAGCTACTTCGCATGCCACTGAAGTTCTTTTCATTTCAAAACACATAATTTCACGCAGGACAACGCATGCGTTGTCACGGCATCACGGGAATGGCTGAACCGATTTGGCTGATTTTTTTTTGTAGTTTTCCAATACTCTGTACAAGGTTCTTATGGAAAAAATATTAAGAAAATCTCTTAGAAAGACTGAAAAATATACATTTTATTTTGCTAAGGGACGAGAACGGCGAAAGAAATCTTCATGAAATTTTCAGAAGTTGTTCGCTGTGGATCTGGAAAGGTTCAGGAATAAAAAAAAACTTGCATAAGAAAAACTCGAAAAATTGGAAATTTCCAAAAATTGACTGTTTTCATACAACTCATTTTTCTCTTGTTTTTCAATATTTTGATTTGTATTTGTGGAATTATGGATCGGGGTCAATCAGCAAGCGATCGTCGCGTTGTCACAGTACGACTCTTAAACAACAGTTACGATGTTCTTCTTTGGATGGTGGATAGTGATTCCACCAGATCAAATTGATGAAATCATTTCTGCGGAAATTCCTGATGCAGAGAAAGATCCAGTATTAAACGAAGTGATGAAAACCAATAGGGTGCATGGACCTTGCGGACACCCCAATCCCACTTCGGTTTGTATGTCTAACAATAAATGCACGAAACTCTATCCATTTGCTTTTCTTTCGGAATCGCAAACTGGAAATGATGGATATCCACTCCATCGTCGTAGCTCATCAGACGACCATACAACTAAAAGTAGTGAATATCGAAGTTGACAACATATGGATCGTATTATATTCTCCACTGTTGTCTAATTTACATTCAAAACTCATATCAGTGTTTAGTATTGCAGTTTGGTGAAATCGATAAAATAGTACGTCACCAAAGGAACCAATATGGCGGTTATAGGTCTTGAACGATACGGTCGATACGTGAACTGCAATAAAGCGCTTTGTAGGGTATTTACTTTTGCAATTCATGAACGTTTTTCGACTGCTGTGCGTCTCGCAGTTCATTTGAAAAATGGCTTCAAAACTCATATCAGTGTTTAGTATTGCAGTTTGGTGAAATCGATAAAATAGTACGTCACCAAAGGAACCAATATGGCGGTTATTGGTCTTGAACGATACGGTCGATACGTGAACTGCAATAAAGCGCTTTGTAGGGTATTTACTTTTGCAATTCATGAACGTTTTTCAACTGCTGTGCGTCTCGCAGTTCATTTGAAAAATGGCTAAAGAGTGTTTTTGAACCCAGAGAATACAGTACATCCAGCGAAAACACTTCCAACAACATTGACATTTTCTTCAATAATAATACAATTGCTAACCATTTGGAATAGAATAAAAGAACTGCAACCAAATACGCAGTGAAATAGATTATAAATGGTTCAGTAATCAGTCGTTAAGTATGTATTGTACCACGTGCATCCCAAAAGACTGATGTCACAACTTCTCCAGCCGCCTTTTTAGTTTTTCCACTCCTGAGAACCGGTTCATCATGTGCAGTCCACTAGAATGACTGTCGATTGGACTCCAGTGGGAAATGATGGAGCTATATTTCTATCACCGACGCAAAAATTCGGCTTTATTGCGATTAGAGAGTAGTTAAACACTTCTCGGAATTAGTTGTTTTTGTTGGATTATGAACTTGCGAGCACCTACTTTGCAACTCAACGGTGGATTTCCCTGAGCCCAAATTCAATAGTATTTTCCCCAAAAAAGCAATGCTTTATTGACACATGAAATGTTTTATGATCCATTTTTTTTTAACTAACACAAGTTGCTTCACAAAAGTGCTTTATCTCATTGACTAATAGTTATAATCCAACTAATAGAAATCATATAGATGGTAGTAGTAGTATTATCTATGTATCAGCCACAGTGAAGCGTGAGCGGGTCCTCTAGTATTATTAATAAGCAAGTTGTAATTAGAATAAGCCTCATTTAAGTCATTTTTATGAAATAAAGACCGCCAACAACGTCACCTCGTTGCAATATAATTTGATTTTTTGACTTTTTTAAAAACCCGTTCACCGCGACTCAACACATAATTCGCGTGACCTCTCATACATATGCAGATATGACGACGGTGTCATATATGCGTGCGACTGTGCATATACATACGGCTGTGAAGATAAATTGCGTTCTACTTCAGATGCAAATGATGCTGACGACGTTGCCATCGGCGCTCACGGAACTGGGTGCACTAATTCCCGAATATCCGGAACTGTTGAACGTAGAGTATGCAGTTGTGAGTTAGCATTTCCACTGCGCCACATAACGCACTAACCAGCACCTCCAACTGCGTTCTCACCCGATCGTTGGCACACCATTCTTCTGCTGAGCTAACTCTGCGCCACAGTCTGTCCTTCAAGACAGAGTCAGATGACCGTTCTTTATTGAATTCAAAATGCCACTGCCGCTTACATGTTAAAATGAATTTATTTAAAGTAAAAATGAATGAATAAATATATACAGTAGAACAAATAAAATTGAATGTGTATTGTAATAAATTGTAAAGATGCCAATCGTGTCAAATATGGTGATGACACAAAGAAGACGAAATGTAAATTTTCCACCATAGAACGATGCATAAATTTACCAAATCAAATTAACACTATTACAAGAGCCACAGGAACACCAATCCCTGTTTGTCCACCATGTGTGAATCTCGAACCAGTTTTTATCACCAAATTACTGCAGTATCCTAAAGGACTTACCACCGGATGAATACCAGAAACATTTTAACAAAATTACAGCGCTATGGGAATTTTTTGTATACAGATGATTCCAAGTCTGATACCAGTACAACGTTTACAGTCACAAACCAACTTGGTGTCACTATTTTCGTCGGTGCACTACCACCGTATAGCTCGGTATTTACAGCTGCTTTACTTGAAGGCGTACTTTTTTCTTCCCAAAATGGAAACAAATCTGTCATATGCAGCGATAGTAAATCTACTTCGGATGCTCTTATGGATTATGCACATGATACGCTCTTAGTTACAAATATCCGTAACGCTATATTTTCAAATAGAAAGAATATAAAAATCATGTGGGTGTCAGGCCATGCAGGAATCCGCGGAAATGAATTAGCCGACAGCGGAGCGAAAGAAGCCAGTTTGAAGCCCTTACATCTCTGCAACTACTTTATGGACAAAGATTTACGCAAGCTTGTGCATAGCTTTCTACACGAAAGCTACTTAACTGAATGGAACAGCTATCAACACCACTACAAATCACACAACCCTACAGGAATTAGACCATCGCTCTCGTCAAATATGTCTTGTCAAAGCATAAGAAGTTTCACACGTCTACGGATTGGTCACACGTTATCTACTCATGCACTCTTATTAAAAGGATCAGTGAAGCCTAACTGCCCTTTTTGTGGTGCAAATGACCTACCTACAACACATCTTCTCGATAGCTGCCAGAAATTGGAAACACTTAGAACTTCAATATTTGCAGAAACAAAACCATCTGAGATGCTACGAAATACAGACGACAAGTCTATACAGAAAATTTGTGATTTCATACTAGCAGCTAAAATAAACGCTTAGTTAATTTCAGTATATTAAATTTGGCATTCTAAGATATAAAATAATACATACACACAAGTCACACTAATCTCCTAACATCTTCCCATAACCACTCCACCACCTACTATAAATAAATACTCCTAACTTATATATATATATATATATATATATATATATATTATGTAATATATAATAAGATTAGACCTTAGTTATTCTTTTACAAGCCGAAGGCCTTGGCAGCCATTGCTTTAGTTGTTAAGTGGAATAATTATTTATAATTATTACTCTTGTAAATAAATAAATAAATAAAATAAATTAATAAGAAAATAGTATGTATGCGAACTATCGAAAGTAGTAATGTTGCAATTGCATACGGGACAATAATCTGACCAAACCACTGTAGCATGGTATAATGCGCCAAAGATAAAACTCATCACCTGATAATGATGATTCTAGTTGTTCTTGTATACATACGGTGACAAATCGTACTGATTTCCGCAGTACTGTACTGATTTTGAAGCACCTGTTCTGCGGTTTTTTTTTGTGAAAATGGCAAAAATGTTCTGTGTTTTTCCGAACGTACTGTTTTTTGTTCTGAAATTTAACACCAAGCAGCTTAAAAAGTTTCTACTACTGGACAGCCCTTTAATGATTAAGGTATTATCAATAGCGTAAGTGAAGGCACCTGGGCATATCACACTGTGTAGCATAATTTTTCATTTCGTTCCAATGACTGCACATCAAAAAACATTAAAAGATGTTTTGACGAAAATTATTCATCAGCTCGAACCAAGTGTGAATCTATTGTTTGTAATGTATTAGCATTGCAACTAGTGAAAGCTGATTTTAATGCTATCAATTTTAATGCCGTTTTTTCCGACTGCTCAAATCATGGAAGTATGAAAGTGTGTCCTGTTCTTGTTCGATATTTTCTGCCTGAGAAGGGTATGCAATTAAAAATATTGGAAGTAAATGATCTCCGTAGTGAATCGTCAGATATACTCACAAAACTGGAAACTTAAGAGAAATTACAGATCACATTAAAAACTTTTACAATAATTGTGTTAATTATATAAACCAGTGGGATTATGAATATAAAGAGGTTGAGGTAACGGAATGGATTCTTCTGCGCACAGTGCCATCTTGGGAAGAGGTTGGAAAAAATTTAGTGTATATACATATTATGGAAAATAGAAGCAACAGTAATATTAATGACAGTGAATTGTTTGATGAATTCACCTGCGTTAAAAATTATGTAACTCCAGATAAACTTATTCAATGGGAGGAAAATAAAAAGCCAGTTGACCAAAAATGGTTTGAAATGTTTCAATATTTAAAAAAACAATACGTACCTTATGAAAATATATGTAAAATAGTCCAATTTAATTTGTGTTTACCGGGCTCAAATGCTCCAACAGAAAGGGTATTTTCCATTTTAAATAATATATGGACAAACGAAAAATCGCAAATGAAAATTGAGACTGTGAAGTCAATTTTAGTTAATAAGTGCAAATTTCTTACAAGACGAAGAAAATTTGATTACAAAAATTTATTCCTCTGAAAAGTACAATTAATTTGCATTCAATGCATATTTATATTTTTATGTAATACTTAATTTAAAAATAAGTTTTTTAATACACATATATATATATATATATATATAAAGGAGACTGATTTATGTTTTTTATGTTAATTTTTGTTACTTGAGTTAAATAAATTTGTTGTTAAAAATGTTCTGTTTTTTCGATTTGAAATTATGGTCACCGTATGTATACTGCACAATGACCCAAACTTCGGTAAAAATGCGAATTTCAAATGCGTCAACTAATCACTTTCATCAGCCAGATAGTGTGTGAATGGATTATGGTGATGCCAAATATAAAAATCAGTTAAATTAAATGAAGTTATTATTAATCGTTAACATTCCTCCTCAGTTGAAGATTCAGGACTTCTTGCACTGGAGCTTAACAGTGGTGTTTAACAAAAAATTCTTCGGGTGGACGTTTGTCACTGTTATACTCAACAGTTACTATTCGTACCAATCCGCCACTGCCGAAGAGAACTTCTGTGATGCGTACTATGCGTGGGAGGGTAGATTCTCGCTTTAAATCAGTACTACATCCCATTGCTAGAGATTTTTACGTCGACTTTCTCGCTTGCGACGCGCTTGTGGGCTGGATATATATTCACGGTTCCACCGCTTCCACAAACTCCAATGAATGGTCTGGAATTCCAGAAAACTTCAATCGTTACAAGTAGATTACTCAGTTCATGGTAGAGTAAGAATTGGCGACCAATTACGATTGATTGGTTGGTATCGGGATCGCTTTACTGATCACAGCGCATACCTTTAGAAGCAGGGCTTAACCGTTTGAGTGCCTTACTAAATATAATTGCTCTTTAGTATGTCATCAATAAAGCGTTCCCGATACCAACGTTTTCTTCAGCTGTGACATGGAAAAGGTGATGATTATTTATTAACTGCGTGAATGAGAGGTGGTCCCTTCCGCCAAAGTTCGTTCCTCTTGATTGCTTTCGGTGTAATTCCGCGGTTAACGTAGTCGCCAAAATTGTATTCTTATTGAATATGTCGCCACACGTTTATATCCAATTTTGATTGTCTGAAAGCTATCTTATTCGCCACATACTCTTTCAATGAAGAGGGTTATCGCCGGATCCATAAAGTGAGGAGTATCTTCTAATTGCAAAGCGCAATAGCTGAGCTGCAGAAGGCTCTAGGCGAAGGATCTTCATTTCCTTGAATAGAGCAACTCTTGTTTTTGTTGCAATCAGGGAATCGTTGTGTTGGAAACTCTAAGAATTATCTCCGATGCAGAGGACATAGGGTCACTAATTCCTTTCAGGGTCTAGACGCTGTCGGAGTACCACTTATTTAACTAGAATTTATCTTGTTGAAGAATGGCATCAACGTCCTGTACACGATGGATGGCCAGTTCTGTTGTGTGAACATTTTCTAAATAATCATGAACATAACAGCTATGAAGGATTCAACGATCACTTTCTAATTATCATATGCACACTGTCTCAACGACTTAACAGCATTAGAAGGTCTGCTTACTATGTACACCGTACGTCACGGTTTTAAGTTGATAGATACGCAAGAGTTCATTAGGGCACTCCCTCCAAAGGATATATTGCTATTTTCGATGCCTGAAACCAATTATTACCTGTCGGAACATCTTTTCGATATCGGCTGGGACAGCTACCGCGACGTTATAATAGATATTCCCTCAAGAATTCTGCGAGTTTCTCCCTCAGTACGTAGTCCTTTGTCAATGTTCGCTCTACTTGCTAGAATCTTTTCATTTTCGTCCACTTCCGCCTTGATGTTGCCAGGCGGTTCTTCTATTTCCCAAAATTTTCGTAGAAGTTTATCGGTAGTAGAATTGGTAATGTCAATAAGCGATGAAAATAGGTTTAGTTTCGACTCGTTCAAGAACTACCCATCCCAGACGGGTGTGTAATATACATGATTCGTTATGTGAATTGAGTACAACATCGTTTAAAGCAATAACAGGCAAAATACCTGCGCCAATCAGTAGTTCTGGTATACCGAACGCTGGATTGGCCAAATGAAGACCCTTTCAATGATAATTGGTCCTGATATCTATAATAATAGAAGGAATCATAAGCGTGATTGAACCATTGATGTATGCATTAAAACTGATTTGGAACCTCTCGTCTACATGAGACTGCAAGCTAACTCTAATAATACCTTTGGCTTTGAGGTATTCAAGGGTATGTCTAGAAATTCGCTTTGGTTTCTCGAAAAATTTAAAATAGTTACTAACAATTCGCAAACGAAGCTCACCTGAGAACCAATATCGCAAAGTTTTCGGCAATCTTTTAAGATATCCTTATAATCAGCAAGAAGCCCGTTTGCCGTTTCTAAGAGTACAGTCCGGTCCTTCTAACGGCTGATCATCATGGAAAGACTTACGCCTAAACATTGTTTACAAATTATTCAATTTTATTATGAAAGTTTGATTGAATAGATTACGTTCAGCACTCAATGAAGAAAATATATCAGCCGTGCTGAGAGAGTATACGAAGACATGGAGAGTCGCAGCAACTTAGGGCTCTTGAAAAGTTCCAAGAAGATCCGAAGTTTTCGAGCTAAATTTTGTTTATCGATGAGGCCCATTTCTGGCTTAATGTGTCTGTCTGGTGGAATCATGGACCATATTTCATGATAACCGACTATTTGATGCCTGAAATTGAAGCTCGTGATATCGGCTGCATTTGGTTTCAACAAGACGGCGCCACTTCCAACATATCGTATTACTTCGGCAAGCATATAATTCCACGCCGGTCGGTTAGCTACCAGTTAAGGTCGAAATGCTCGAACGAGTCAGGGGAAATTGGACTCAACGAATGTACCATCTGAGACGTACCCGCGACCAACATTTGAAAGAGATACTCCTCAAAAAATAAGTGCTATAAAACTTTTTCCTTTAAATTTGAAGTTTCGCTGTGTTTTTCTTTAAAAAGTAGAGAGCCTTGAAAATAGATCAGCCGTTACGTAGAAGAGTATTGTGTTTTTGTTGAAGATTGAGGCATAGCCCAAATGGACAGTCGCAATTACGATGACCGGCCTTGAGAAAATTTAAACATAATGATGATCACTAGATCACAGTAAAATTGAAGACTACGAAACTTTTGACGTTCGGAGTTTATAGTCAGATGCGTCTTCTTGACACAACTTGATGTGCGTCCGCTTGAAACATGTGAAGTAGTTGGCGACGATGTCGGCAGATTAACTGCACGTCGTTCCGCGAACATTATCCCGTCTTCCATTTTCGAGATGTCATTGGTTTTAGACTCACTCCATATTCGGTTCGGGTTACAACCGGTAGTTTCGGTAATAGCAGGGGTACAGCTATGGGATGTTATACCCGTATATTTATATATTTTACTAGCACATTCATTATTTTACGTGACTAGCTGCAAAATTTTGAAGCGTAGCTCGAGAGTCTGGTGGATGAGTTGTCGTAACGTTGTTTCAGTTCAGCCCAAACTTCTTCATAATTTCCTGCGTACAAGCCACATACCTTTAGAACATTTTCCGCCTTACATATTGTCGCAGTTCTCCCAGTTTAAAGGTCAGCTGCAGGTTACTTCTGCTGTGGACAAACTTCTCAAACATATCCTTAAACGCTAACCAATTTAAGGCTGTCTGTCAATGTTTGGAATTGAAACGATCGCATGTCTGGAGCATCACTCTTAATACTTATATGGGGAACTCGCTACACGCTGATGGTTCACGTTTTATTTTTATGCTAATATTGTTGAAAATCTCGTCTGTTGATGTGAGCAAATCAAGATGTTCTGCCATCTCGCTTCCATGTGCGCTAGAAACGAGGGCAAAATGGTTGTCCATAAAACGATAGAAATGTTGTCGGGTACTACCCAAGAGCTGTTCCCTTTCAACACAGTCTAGGTGGTAGTCTTTTACTTAAATTTGCGCCCAGATACGAAAAAAGATGTGCGTGCTGTTGTACGCAAGTTTAATGTAGATATATTAGCTGCAATTTTAACAATGTATATGTGACCTCATAGGAACATTGTAGAAACCTACAAGTAACAAGTCCTATCATTTTCACCCAAATATACGCAAGCAGAAGCTTATAGAATGACAGAAATTACATTAAGAATGAAGGAGATATTATATTACTAAAACGGCCAAATGCCTAAAAAAAGGCAAGATTGTGTTGCCGTGTTATTATACAATTGACTACTTTAAGTACGTTTTTGTTAAATTTTCAAATATATTTCGATTATTAAAATTTATAAAGATGTAATTTACCTAGTTTGTAATAAAATTTTATTTATTATATCAAAATATTGCTAAATATTTTCTATTTTATTAAAAATATTTGAACAATATATCTATTTTTGTTTAAAGTATTAGAAGTAGTAGTTAGTATTGTACATATTATATGGCTGAAAATAGGCATCCTGGGGAACCGAACATTCATAATATACATCGGTAACGAGCCTATATTGCAACCTCTTTACTATTTTTAAGTACATTTATTTAAATCTCAGGAGATCTTAGCTATTGACGACCACTTTTGTTACTTGTATGATTCTACAATGCATAGGAGGCTCCAAAATGTTAGGGTTGCCCAAACACTCAAAATAAACTCTTCCTCAATGACGTATATATTTGCACTACTTTAATACCACGATTTAAATTATGAACTATTTTTATTATGTAAGTGAACTGGCGAAACTAATAATAATTGCATATGGGACAATGGACTGACCAAACAACTGTAGAACGGTATGATGTACCAAAGTTAAAACTAATCACTTGATAATGGTGATTCGAGTTGATCTTGTATATTCTTGTATCAAATTAAATGAACAAATAAAACCAAAATTGATGGTCGGCAATAAGCATCGTTGCCACTTTTCTCAGGTGAACATCAGGAAATTTTTAAATTGCTGGATTTTCAGTTTCCAGACTACTTTTTTAATTTTGTTGAAACTTTTTTGAAACAGTTCACATTGTTTAAATTTTTTGTTCTTTCTTCCTCGAACATTTGAGGAGGAATACTCACAATCAACGCATAGCAACGAACACCATACAACAATAATCACTAGGTGCTACTATTAAAAAAATTAGTAATGCTCCTGTTGTTATTTATAACTTGTTTTAGAATGAGAAAATAAGAAACTTCGACTTTTATATATTACTAGCTGACCCTACAAAATAAAGTTGAATTTATATTGTGTTGAAACTTAATTTGCGAGTTTTCTACATTTTTTCATTGTAACGCAGCTTGATAAACAAAACACGACACGTTTAGCTGGCCGTGTGAAAAACATGGCCACAGTAGAAAAAGTAGGAAACCTTTTCGTGGTGGCTTTCTGAGTAGTGAATTTTTATTAATAGATGATTTAAACGTCAAAGTGTGTCATATTTCATCCTTAAAGGATTGATTTCCTGATAATCAGATATTTTGTAAGTACTGAATTGTTTATATATAAAATATGGTGCCTGTATTTGTTTATATTTGACTTTCTAAGTTAGTCTTGTTTTTTATCTTTAAATTCGCTTTATTTATTTTAATAAATTATTTGTAAAATTATATTCTTATATCTAAATGCAAATTCCATCTCATTTTCTCCTGTAACTGCTAATCAATTTGTATATGTGAAACGAAAGCTTGCCCCCCATGACTGTACCTTTTTGCTTACAAAATTTAAGAAAAACTTACATAAAAAGTAACAACCTAGTTAAATTTAAGGTATGCCAAGTAATTCAAAATAATCACTTAAATAACGTAAGCACTTCCATTACATAATATATATATGTAGGTTAAATGCTAACACAACACCCCCAATTACCATGAAAGTAGCAAAAAAAGCTTACACAACACCCTTAGATTGTCTAGAGTTGAGTATATATACATATGTAAACAAGGTAAAGATTTATTACTGTATCTACTGAGAAAATGGCAGTTCTAGAATTATGCCACATACTTCTAGCGACTATCCTTGTGTCCTATTGATTGCCATCTCAAATACAATTTTCACTGGGAGCTGAATAAGTTTGAACTGAAATGGCAAATCATATTCGTAGAATCAAGCATTCTGTCCCCTTATTTTCGATAGCCACAATCAGTCGGGTTCCATTACATTACGCCATTTCGGCGCATGCAGATTGCGAAACATAATAATGACAGATCCAACTGTGAGACACAAATGATGCGGCGGCGTCCCAAGCCTCTCCAAAGAATTTAGAAATTCCACGGCATCGTCTTAATTGTCAAGACGATCGGAATTTGGCCATTTCCAATTCTTGGCGAATTCGATGTAAAATGCCTTCGGCAATGTCATTTTTATTCGTATCCCACAATTTGATCTTACAAAACGCTTCAATGCAGTTCACATATCGACCCATTTGATTGCTGATCTGATGTTGCTTTCTTTGGTGATGTACTTGCAAACGTACATATTTCATCGATTTCACCAAACTGGAATACTCAACATTATTGTGAGTTTTGAAAGCAAATAAGACAATAGTGGGGATTATGGTTAGATCGAATTGTTGTCAACTTCGATATTTACTCCTCAAATTGAATGCTGAATGTTCTGCTATTGTTGTCTGGTGATCGACGCCAATACACTTGATATCCATCATTTACAGTTTGTGTTTCCGAAAGAAAAGCACGTGGATATTGCATTTTATGGATCGTGCATTTATTGCCAGACATACAAACCGAAGTGAGATTGCGATGTCCGCAAGGGCCATGAACCATATTGGTTTTCCCCATTTCTTACCATTTTGGATTAGAAATTTCCGCAGAATTGATTTCAAAAATTCAATTTGATCTGGTGTAACCACCATCAACCATGCACAGAAAAATGTGTGCATGCGGCAAACCAGCACTTAACAGCACCATATGTAAATAACTTATTTAGGTAAAGTCCATCAAACAGCGTAGTGGTTGTTTAAAAGGCCGTGCTGTGACATTGTGGCGATCTTGATGATTGATCGTGATTCAGTAATTCCGTAATATATGGCCACTTTGCTTTGCAAGTGAATGTAACAAACAAATCCGCTCGCCCATAATTCCTCATATGAAGGTATGTCATCGCACTTTGCGAGTATTCGTGCATGCACTTCGGACTGCCAATATATGTTCCTGGCAAAAAAAAACGCCGACCGATTTAGCATGACCTCTTCGTTGCATCCTAACAAATTTCAATCTGTAATTGATCATTTCGTATGAAACACACATAAAGTTTTCACTAAACGTTATTTAATAATTTACCTTTTGAATAGCCGAGCAAAAAAAAACACATGACAGAAATTGATCGTTTCAAATAATTTAGAAATAAACCAAATGGAACCAAAAAAATGAAAACTTACGCCCGTAAGTCGGCTAAACATGAATGATTTTTCTTACAAACCATCCTCATTTGATTCCCTTCAAAGTGGCTTAGGCCATTTTTATTTCATGTATGGGCTTAGTCAGCTATAGCGAACATAATCATCGAGGATTTCGCCTGTCGGTCAGCTTGTCAAGCTCTTCGTAGTCACGCATTGCCGTCTCTCTTTTTTTCTGCAAATGCGTTTTACTTCCATTTTCAACTCTCGGTATATATCCCATCCTGCATGCGTTGTGGTCGACTGTAACGCTACGAGGTAGTCAGTCTACTTTCGCCCCACTGCAACACGGCACTGTACCAGCTGTTCTTTTTCATTTTCCGAAAAGCAATGGCTTCAGTTTGGTTCAGTTCCAGTCGTAAACACTGGAGACGTGTCTTCCGTCTTACACAACATGGTCGATGCAGTTGGTGGCTTTTCGATCCGAAGAAGCACATTGTGGCTAGCCGTTCATTAACCGGAGTGAATGATGGTACTTGCCAACGGAATCTCTCTCTCACCACGAATTCCACGCCGAATTTGCGCTATTTTATAGGTCACTGTAATAAATGCCACAAGGCCCTACTCGCCTCAGTCCTTGTTCGGTCCATCGCATTTCTTGAATGGCAATGATATCAGCCATTATTTGGATGAGGGCAGCAACCAGCTTGGCAGCGGCACTTCCCAATTAAAGGACCGGACATTCCAGGTGCATGCCCTCAAATCATAATCGTTAGCACGTTTGCAGGAGTTGTCATCAAAGGGGGGTTACTTGTACGAAGCTGTTGTTTTCCTTCCATAAGTAGGGTTTCTTATGTGGCGGCTCGCGAGCTTAGCCCTTCCTTACTTGTTTAAGATCCCTGCTTTATTTTAGTTGATGAAGTGCTGCGAAGAATTGCAAATTGACTAGAAATGTATTTTGTATATTCCTTTCTTTAAACATGTTAATAATCAATATGCTTTTTTAGCATAATCAGTTACTTGGACTTACTATATTGGACGTGCGAAACGACACGATCTGCAGGACCGCCACTAAGCAACATATCGCAGAATCAGCTAAGCTTGGCACACGTCAATTACTCGCTACTCGCGGCTCTGCTTCTTTGCTGTTCGGCTTTTCTCAGCCCGTGGTAACATACGCTATTTTTGTCTCATTTGCAACACGTAAGACAATACATTATCTTGTGTTTTTCGGCTTGCCACTTCCTTCTTGTAAACTTTAAATAAGCAAACATAAAAAACGCGTACGCATATACAACATAAAACTTTCTTCTCCAGATCCATCCAGTCTGTTGTAAATTTCGGGCAGTGCAAAAGTATTTGCTCTGCTTATTCTCTAGTGCTGTGACAAGAAGAATAATTAACGCCATTGTCATGACCGTACCAACGCAAGTACTCTCTGAAAAATTCGTGCCCCGTTAAGAACTGCGTATTGTTAAAGTCTGTCTCGCCGTATTTTTACTCCACCCATGCTAAAATATTTCATTTTATTCCCTTGCCTGCTTCCCTTTTTTTCTGCCATTGTTCGCTTACTGCCTAATTTTTGTATGCGTTTGTCATAGATTTCTTTCAGTGCTCGAGCTATTATATTGGCCGATATTATCCAAGATATAATGCTAATGCTTCCGTTTGCTTTTAGCCGGAATACCGTCTTGACTTTGCTTAACGAAGAGCGTTTCTCCCACAGGTCTATCTTTCCCATTACGATTTTATACGCTTCGCTCCAGGGATTTTCGTCTCCTTTGTCGTTTTGGTAATATGTTCTATCACAGGTTGGTCTGATGATATGCATCTATAGCTTAATTCAGGTTTTCGGCCGGCATAGATTGGAAAAGTTTCTTGTCAAGTACCTTCCATCATTTGGAATGAACTTTTTGGTGACAAACGGTTTCGTGTGTTTGCTGATGTTTTTTTATGTGTATAACTTATAGAACTAATATTTAAGTATATTTTTGATTTACATATACATTTGTTACTGATTAGCATGTGACGAGATGTTTGGACTTTGTACTCAGGCCATGCGCTGAGTGCGTGATCGGGTGACGTGATATTTGTGGATGATGTCATGCTTGTCAGAATGAGTATTAACTCTCCCCTCCTTTAAATAGAAGTCGTCCGCTTGATCAGATGTTCCATTCCATGTTGTCGGAGTACTTCTTTATATTGAATGCGGTTTCTTTCCTGAATCTTATTGGACTGGATTCTAGTATATAAAGAGTATAACTTAAATGTACAGTATATTATTAATACAGGGTGGGCCAAAAGAAACCAAGGGGTGTAAAAGTTTAATAACTTTTTCGTTAATTAATTTTTTTTTTATTTTTTCTTGCAGATTATATAGACAACACTTGGAGAATTTAAAATGGAGAGGGACACAACTGAACAGAGAACCAGAACAATAGAATTTTATTATTTAAACCAGAGATCAATTATTTTAACACAAAGAGCATGTCGTCGACATTTTAACGTCAGAATTTCGCCCTCTGAAGCAGTCCTGCAGTCTCCGGATCGAAAACCCACCAACCAGATCGATCATGTTGTGATAGACGGAAGACACGTATCCAGTGTTTTAGATGTGCGTGCGCTCCGAGGTCCTAACATCGACTCGGACCACTATATTGTTGCACTATATTGTCGCACCCGCCTCTGTGCAGCAAAAAACGCACGCCAACAAATACAAGCATGGTTCGACGTCGAGAAGCTGCAATCACAACAGACAGCCGAACGATTTTCTACTCGGCTTGCACTCCTGCTCCCTGAGAGCACTTGTCAACAACTCGGTATAAGGGAACTGTGGGACGGCATTTCAAACTCCTTACGTACAGCTGCAACCGAAACCATTGGTTTTCGGAAAGTGCAAAAGAACAGCTGGTACGACGAGGAGTGCCGTGTCGCAGCGGAGAGAAAACAGGTTGCCTACCTCGCAACGTTACGATCGACCACAACACGTGCGGGATGGGATAGATACCGAGAGTTGAAGAGGGAAGCAAGACGCATTTGTAGACAGAAAAAGAAAGAGGCCGAAATGCGTGAGTACGAAGAGCTTGATAAGCTGGCCGACAGGGGTAATGCTCGAAAATTCTACGAAAAGATGCGGCAACTTACAGAAGGTTTCGAGACCGGAGCATACTCTTGTAGAACCCCCAAAGGTGCCACCGATGCCCAAAGCATACTTAAATTATGGAGGGAACACTTCTCCAGCCTGCTGAATGGCAGTGAACGTACAACGCCAGGAGAAGGCGAACCTGATTCCCCAATCGATGACGATGGAGCAGACGTTCCATTGCCGGACTATGAAGAGGTGCGAATAGCAATTGCCCGCCTGAAGAACAACAAAGCGGCAGGGGCCGACGGATTGCCGGTCGAGCTATTCAAACACGGCGGCGAAGAACTGGTAAGGAGCATGCATCAGCTTCTTTGTAAAATATGGTCGGACGAAATCATGCCCAACGATTGGAATTTAAGTGTGCTATGCCCAATACATAAAAAAGGAGACCCAACAATCTGCGCCAACTACCGTGGGATTAGCCTCCTCAACATCGCATATAAGGTTCTGTCGAGCGTATTGTGTGAAAGATTAAAGCCCACCGTCAACAAACTGATTGGACCTTATCAGTGTGGCTTTAGACCTGGCAAATCAACAACCGACCAGATATTCACGATGCGCCAAATCTTGGAAAGGACCCGTGAAAGGAGAATCGACACACACCACCTCTTCGTCGATTTCAAAGCTGCTTTCGACAGTACGAAAAGGAGCTGCCTCTATGCCGCGATGTCTGAATTTGGTATCCCCGCAAAACTAATACGGCTGTGCAAGCTGACGTTGAGCAACACTCAAAGCTCCGTCAGGATCGGGAAGGACCTCTCCGAGCCGTTCGATACCAAACGAGGTTTCAGACAAGGCGACTCCCTATCGTGCGACTTTTTCAATCTTCTTCTGGAGAAAGTTATTCGAGCTGCAGAACTGAATCGAGCAGGTACAATCTTTTATAAGAGTGTACAGCTACTAGCGTATGCCGATGATATTGATATAATCGGCCTCAACACCCGCGCCGTTAGTTCTGCTTTCTCCAAACTGGACAAGGAAGGAAAACGAATGGGTCTGGCAGTGAACGAGGGCAAGACGAAATATCTCCTGTCATCAAACAAACAGCCGTCGCACTCGCGACTTGGCTCTCACGTCACTGTTGACAGTCATAACTTTGAAGTTGTAGATAATTTCGTCTATCTTGGAACCAGCTTAAACACCACCAACAATGTCAGCCTGGCAATCCAACGCAGGATTACTCTTGCCAACAGGTGCTACTTCGGACTGAGTAGGCAATTGAAAAGTAAAGTCCTCTCTCGACGAACAAAAACCAATCTCTATAAGTCGCTCATAATTCCCGTCCTGCTATACGGTGCAGAGGCCTGGACGATGACAACAACCGATGAGTCGAACTTAAGAGTTTTCCAGAGAAAGGTTCTGCGAAAGATTTATGGTCCTTTACGCGTTGGCCACGGCGAATATCGCATTCGATGGAACGATGAGCTGTACGAGATATACGACGACATTGACATAGTGCAGCGACTACGCTGGCTAGGTCATGTTGCCGGATGGACGAAAACACTCCACATCTGAAAGTATTCGACGCAGTACCCGCCGGGGGAAGCAGAGGAAGAGGAAGACCTCCACTTCGTTGGAAGGACCAAGTGGAGAAGGACCTGGCTTCGCTTGGAATATCCAATTGGCGCCACGTAGCGAAGAGAAGAAACTAGTGGCGCGCTGTTATTGACTCGGCTATAATCGCGTAAGCGCTGCCTACGCCAGTAAAGAAGAAGGAGAAGAAGCAACGATTCGTTGCTTAGTTGATCGTCATCACCAACATGGCAGCGTAACAGATTTGCTTCGAACCGGTAGACCACGTTTAAGTCGCACTGCGGAAAATATTGAACGAGTACAGCAAAGTGTTAACGAAGCACCAGAAACATCTGCCAGAAGGCGTTCTGCTCAGCTAGGAATATCTCGTACGTCACTACGGCGCATTTAAAAAAAAAAGAATTACAGTTATACCCATATAAGGTGCAAATGGTGCAAGAGTTAAACCCGCAGATCATTGGCAACGTCTAAATTTTTCAGTTAAATTTCAAGAGTTGGCCAGAAAAAACTTTTGAAATCAACTTTATTAAAAATTTGTTTATGAGTGATGAAGCTCATTTTCATTTGAATGGCTCTGTTAATAAGCAGAACTGTAGGTTCTGGGGTTCTCAAAATCCAAGAGCCATTCATCAACGCCAATTACACCCCATCAGGTGTACAGTATGGTATGGGATCACATCTGTAAATGTCATTGGGCCTTATTTCTACGAGAATGAAGATGGAAATGCTGTAACCGTAAATGGAGAGCGGTATCGGTTTATGATAGAAAGTTTTTTACGTCCTGCTCTTGAAAACAGACCTGGTATGTGGTTTCAACAGGGCGGAGCTGCTGCCCATACTGCCCGAGACACAATGGCACTTTTAAGTCAAATTTTTGGAGGGCGAATAATTTCCAGAAATTCGGAAATTATTTGGCCAGCGCGATCGCCAGATTTGACAGCACCCGACTATTTTCTTTGGGGTTATTTGAAGGAGCGAGTGTATGTGAACAAGCCAGAGACAATCCTTGAACTCAAGGCAAAGGCATTGTGCAGAAATTCGAACGCCACAGCCACAAGTTTTGAAAGATGTTATGGGAAATAAAAAGAGCCCACCAGTGCGAAGCTGAAAACGGCGGTCATTTAAGAGATATCATTTTTCATACTTAGTGTAAAAAAATTTCCCTTTTGTATATTATGTAATCTGAAAGAAAAAATAAAAAAAAAATTAATAAACGAAAAAGTTATTAAACTTTAGCACCCCTTGGTTTCTTTTGGCCCACCGTGTATTACAATTGTAATAGTTCAAGTATTTTAATTTTCTCATTGCCTTGTGGTTTGATATATTTTTTATTCGTTTTTGTTTTTATAAGTTTTTCCATCAATAGTTAGGGAATCTGGAAATTGTTTCCTGATAAAGATTAATTATTTAATACGTGTATTCCGCTTAAGATAATATTATCATGATTTAGTTCTATTATTAGTTTGTTAATTTTTTTAACAACATTACAGTGTGCTTTTCGTTATACATTTATGGTATGGTACATTGATCTGTTTTTCCTTTTCTACAATTACATTTGCTTAAATTATTTTTACAATCTTTAATTCTTTGTGGTTTGTCTTTACACATTGAAATCTTTGTGTCTAAGTTAAGTTTTCCATGTTTGTAAGTCATAGGTATAACATCATACATTTCACATTTCTCTATTATTATAAGATATTTATATACCACTACAAATATTTCATTAATTTTACACAGTGTATGGTGGAATATTCTAATATATCAATTATGGGAATATTAACTTTTTCTTTTCTAACCATTTCTTCTATTTCTTCGATATTGATTGCTGCAGAATAAAAGTTTCGATTTCTAGCAAAGTTAACTGTTGTCGTTAAATCTAGGAGTTCTTTGTGAACTTCTTCAAGTAAAAATCTTGACTTAAGCACTTTAGGATTAAATTTTTCAATCAATTATTCAAGGTTTGAATTTATTACTCCTTGTTGGTTGTTATTCTCTATTATGTCATATAGGGCCGTTTTGATTTCTTTTAAATCGTCGCGGTCGGGTACTCTTGTTATGAATTTGAGTGCTGATCCTAGGAAATTTATACTTATTTTGGTTCGTCGCGTTAGTAGTTGATTCTTTAATATTTCAATTCTATTAATTAATATTTCATCTGCTGGATCTTTCTTTGTTTGTTCTTACATTTCTTTAATTTCACTGTATGGTTTTAATCTTTTTGTTAAATTCGTCACATGAAATAAGTAATCTTCACTTTCGAATAAATACGAAGGATCCGTTTTAGTTAACACATATTTTTTATCCTCAATGTTTGTTATTACTTGTGCTAGGATTATTTTCACTAGTATTAACGTTGTTTGTACATTTTGCCGAATGCTGTTCTTATCGATGACCTTTCCCGTGGTTGTTAGGATTGTGTCCTTAATATCTTCTTACACCATATATTTTAAATATCTGTTTGTATATTTCTCTCGTCGACTGGATTTTTCGAAGACAATCTGTCCTGGAACGTATGTCCTATTAGTTCTATTTTTATTGTGGTATCTCAACACATTTTCTCATTTTTCTTCAATTTTATGTTTTATATCAGGATATTTACTTCTTTCGAAAAATACTTCTAATGGTCTATATTAATTTACTGAGTAATTGTCCTGTTGTATTCCTTTACTGCATTAGATTAATGTTCTTCAGTAGTAGTGTCAGTGTCTGCTGCTAAGGCTCTTGCTATTTCCAATATTATGCTGTGCAACCTCTCGACTTTCGCGTTCGATGTCGAATGATTGTTTGCTGTTAGCGTGTGCTTTATATCTAGCTTGTTTAGCAAGAATGATAGGTGAATGATGTGATTTGTGCTTGTTTAGTATGGCTTTCGTGCCTACACCCAAAGATATCAATTCGTTGTCCGTCATTAATTCGGTACAAAACGGGTATACTTGCGATAGTACTTCGTTTGTGATGTCATAGAAATGAAATTTGGACTCTAGTTTTCGTAAGTAAGCGTATTTTGAGTATCTGTCTATATTAGATAAATAACGTGTACTATTTAGTTGAAATATGTCCATTTGTATGGATGTACCGGTTTGGTAAGGTGTCGGTGTTTTTCCTATTAGGTGTTTTATTGGTCTACGTTCGTATTTATTTTCGTTACAAGTTGTTGCGTATTGTAGCTTCAGTGTCATTGTATAAACCTACAAGTAACAAAAGAATCAGCTGTTTTCCAAGAATTTTTCACAGCTGAGACCACCTGATCGAAATCTGCCTTTTTGGCACAGAGATGTAATTAAAAGAAATGTACTAGATCAACTTTTTTGTGAAAAAGTATTTGTAACGGAAAACATTAATCAAAACTTTCAAGAATATTTTTGAAACAAAAGTTTATTGGATATTTATTGCTCTTCCTCACCACCTCTGAGGTTGCACTGTAGGCGCGCTACCGATTTTTTTTAGGTGTTCAGTTCCCCAGGAGGCCTATTTTCAGCGATTTTATATATACAGCTTTAAATCAATCTACTTATTATAAAATATATGACTAGGCAAAAATAAATATATAAAGTCAGATACAATGCATGAATATTAATTATATTAAAAATATAACATTGACAATATATGTCAAAACAATTAACTGGAAACTATTTAAACAAAAACCAAAATAAATATAAAAAAAAATCAGGTACAATTCCGTTGTATGTATACGTTAACAACACAAGTCAAAACAATCAACTTGTAATTATTTTAACAAAAACTAAAATAAATATAAAAAAAAAACTGGGTACAATTCCATTGTAAACATTAACAATAAAGTCATAACAATCGGCTTGTGTTAATTTTAACAAAAACAAAAATTAATATAAAAAATCAGGTACAATTCAGGAACAACAACAATAATATTCAAAACAATCTACTAAATAATAAATAATATTTACAAAATATTCTAAATCACCCATAGCGAAATACTTATTAAAAACCCTATCAAAGGAATAATGGTGGAAAGAAGGGTCATATTAAAAATTAATTAAAGATTTTTTTTTTATAAAATTGGAAAAATTTAATAATATATTGAAACAACAATTAATATTTTGGACAAAACTGATTAAATTTAATATTTAGGAATTTAAATAATCGAATAATATTTGAATATTTTATAAAAATATTGTTAAAGTTTTAAATTTTAAAACCTATCACGGCAACACACTATAGCAGATTTGAGGCATTTGAACGTTTTAGTAGTGGAACATTTGCGGGCAACCCGTACCAAGTGACTAATTAGTAGCAGAATATTTGGGGCAACCCGAACCAAGTGCCTAATTTGTAATAAAATATTTAGAGGCAACCCGTACCAAATGCCTAAATTGTAGTAGATTTTTGCGTATGTGTTAGTGAAAAATGAAGAATTGGTTACTTGTAGGTTTATACAATGTTCAGTGTCTTTCTTTTGTTCGGGACAATAACATGTTTCCAATAAGTTTTTTGGATTATTTTTTGCGTGTCTATGTGCGCGATTATGAGTAAAATCTAGTATATTAATTCTGTTATCTCTCTCGGTTATGCCCCTCAATACCGTTTGTGCAAATACTTTTGGGTAAGTGCTGAAAATATGTTTAATTTTTTGCTGGAGTCTAGGTCTGAATGAAATGCAGTCATTATTTTTGCTTTCAATACTGCTCTAATGTTTTCCATTAGGATTTTCTCATCTTTGAACGTAATGCAAGGCATACACGCACCAATTATTGTACCACGGAGCAAAGAAAAAATAAAAATGAGTGAAAGCGATCGGCAAATGCGTGAATTTATCGAAGTGTATAAAACTTTGCCGGAGTTGTGGAACAGCAAACTGGACTGTTATAAAAACAAAAATGTACGCCGTAGAAGCTACCAAAAACTTTTGTTGGAATTTAAAAAAATAAAAAGCGATGCGTCGATAGACGATATGAAAAAACACTATCAAATATGCGAACTTGCTATCGCCGGGAGCAGAAGAAAACATTGCAGAGTGAAACATCTGGTGCAGGAGCTGATGAGGTATACGTTTCACCTCTATGGTATTTCGATGAGCTCGACTTTTTGCGAGACCTGGAAGTACCTATGCCTGCTGTAACATCCATCAGTTCGGATGAAGATGAAGAAGCGTCCGTTCGCGCCAACTCTAAGCCCCATACAATCAACATCACATTCGCAACGTTTTATTTCTGTGCCAATTTCAAGCCCCATACAATCAACATCACATTCGAAACGTTTTATTTCTGTGCCAACTTCAAGCCCCATACAATCAACATCACATTCGCAACGTTTTATTTCTGTGCCAACTTCAAGCCCCATAGAATCAACTTCACAAACAATTGAAATAACTCCAGAGTTACACTTTTCAGATGCAAATGAAAGTCAATACACAAGTGTTATTGATTTGTTTAATGACTAGCAATATCAATGAATTAAAACATATTAAGATAGAGTACATATATGTTATTTTATTTTTCTCATTTTTGTATAAATTATTATTTTTTAATTCATTTTTTATGTGTTAGTTTAAAGAGAATGAATATAAGTTTTATTTAAAGCACACAACAAATTTAACTATTTTGTACGTAAATAAAAGGAATTAAAGAGATAATTTCACAATATTTCAATTTTATTATTTTGGCCTCATTAGATGCATTTCTAGTCAGCGTTGGTTCCATGCCTGATAGCTGAATATTTTCACATTCAAATCGATTTGAGTTTGACTGGCACCGTAAGTAGTTGTGTAAGTAGAAACAGGCAAGAACAACTTTTTCAGGGCATAAATTTATTGTCATTTGAAGAAGTCGAAAACATGATGCCAAAAAACCAAAAGCGTTTTCAACTTTAACCCGTGCTGAGCTCAGAGTTTTGTTAAACACCATTTCATTCTCTGTCAAATTGTTGTGACCAAATGGTTTTAAAACATTTTTCCTCAAAGCGAAAGCCGCATCCGAAACAAACACAAAAGGGAGTGAATCTTCGTCTACAAGCACTGCTTGTGCTTCCGGTAAATTTAAACTTCCACTTTCCAACTTTTTAAAAAATCTCGAATTCCCGAAAACGCCTCCATCGGAATTGCACCTACATTTACCATTAAAAAGTTGGAGTTGATATCAACAATCGCCAACAAGACAATACTGAATGTCTTTTTATAATTAAAATAGAATGAACCGGAGTATGGAGAACGTGAAATATTCACGTGCTTTCCATCGAGCGCGCCTAGACAGTTGGGAAACATCGACTTCTCATAAAATTGATCAGCTAAAGCCATCCATTGCTCAGGTGTTTTAGGAAGCTAAAAATATATTTTGTGTTAAATAAAATGAATTACTCGGATATTCTTTACCTACCTTAATTGAGTCTTTTAAAACTTTTGTAATGGCCTTGCACGTCTCAGTTACAATTTTACCAATCGCTTGCGCAGATATTGCGGTTGAAAATTTTAGGTCTTCAAATGAGTTTCCGGTAGCCAATAGTCTTAAAGTTATTGCCAAACGATTCTCTGCACCAATTGCTTCTCCCATTATTGTGCCTTTTTTTCAATAAAAACTTTCACTTTCCAGAGAAGATCATAAAACACTTCATCGCTCATGCGCATGTAATTCTTGTAGTCTTTTGGCTCGGTTTCTCTCAACGTCTTCAAAAGCTTACTATTTGAAAATTCATTTTTATTTTGCAACCACATTTTAAACCATTTTCGTTTTTTCCGAATGTTTTTTTTTTTGCTCCTTTTCTTCTTCTTCCGCTAAAACTTCATTTATAATAAGTAAAGCAACAACTTCCGAACTCATGTTTACGCAACGAAGTGAATATTCAAAATGAAGTTGGCCTCAAAGTTGTGTTAAAAGTTATGACGTATGTAGCGACATGGGCAATTTCTAGCACAACTCAATCAACCAACTAATTGGTGCGTGTATGCCCTGCATAATTGTATAGCGTTCGTATTTTGGGAAAATAGGTTTTGCGTAAAGGAGCCATACCCGACACACAAGTGTGTTCGATCGGTATGTGTACGCATGCGGTTTACTCGTGTATGGGCTTGTGCACGTACCGATCCATGTTCGCGAAAATGTTTGATTTTTTATGATCGGTGCGCGAACATGTGTGTCGTGTATGGCGTTGTCTGCTCACAAAATCTCATTTCTGTCGTATCGCCGAACAGGAAGATCGCGGACAATTGCAAGTGTTAAGGGGAGAACCTGCTTTAGAGGTTTCAACAAATCGATTGTTTTGAGGTATTTTTGGGAGGGAAAGAAATAATTGAATCAACATAAACTTCTTGACTTTATAGTTATATATTTGAACATATTCCACAAATTTTTTGGAAACGAAATCTTTTATATTCTGCCTATGGGAAGCAATTGCCCGATGCATCCGTAATTTCTCTCTGAAACAAAAAATTCAAAGAGATTTATCTTCTTGTAAAACTAAGAGAATTCCAAAAATAAAGTGTAAAATTTTACAAATTTTTTTTAAATTGAAAAAAAGTGATCTTTGATCAAAAAAATTTCACTTTATGTTGTTTAAAAATATGTTCAAACTTGACTTTTCTTAGTTTTTTTTAGTTTAAATAGAAGATAATTTAATGCCAAAGATAATAAACTTTGCCACAATTCCACATAACGTTTAGTATTTTTTCTATCCTGCCGGCCAATTAAGAATAATCGTAAAAATGAAAAAACGAGAAATCGCGTTTCAAAGTTTTAGCTTTTTGCTCAAGTGCTCATATATCTGTTAGACGCATATTTTTCCCTCATTCACAATAAATTGACCAGCAGTTCATATATCACTAGATTCTGCAATGGGTGCCCTCGCGCCTTTGTATATGTCGGGATAGTATTTGTGCAATCTGCACTCTTGCAAGAGCAAGAAAATACCCCTGTTGTTAGAAAATTTCTAACGAGATTTAAGCACAAAAAAAAAAAAAACAAAAAAAAAAACAACGAGATTGTTTGAAACTTCTAAATTAATCTCCTTAATAAAGATTTCGTATCAGAATTTTTTGATCTTATAAAATGAATTGGCAATTTGGCAAACGAAAAGTGATAAATATAAAAGTAAAATTGAGAAAAATAAGAGTTGGAATAACTTATTAAAGAAATACAATGAAACAGGTGCTGCATTAGAAATGAATTCGAAAAAGTGTTCCGCTTGCTTGTCGCACATGTTCACTGTGTGAAGAACGAACGCCAAATTTGTGTGTCGTGTATGGGCAAACGAATTTACACAGATCGAACGCACATGTGTGCCCGTGTATGGGCCCTATAAAGCGAATTCTCAGTTTCTTCAGTTAAATGTATTTGATTTTTGAAAGATTTAAATGGTGATTTTACCTGGCTTATATTATTTTGAGTTGATGTTTCTGCAGATGTTGCGATTCATCTGAAGTAATATTTATTTGTCGAGACAAAGCATCTGCGACTACGTTCTAGTGTCCTGGCTTGTATTTTAATTTTGTGTTTGGATTTTTCTCGGATATTGAAAAAATTAGTGACTGATGATCAGTGTATATCGTTAAGTTGGCTATGCCGTATAGATAGTTTCTAAGTTTTTTCAATGACCAGATTATCGCTAACATTTCTTTTTCATTATGCCGGAATTACATGTGCAGATATTCTGCATGCAGATCTGCACTATTTTTTTCAGCCAAAACACATGTGCAGTAAATTTTGACAATCAGCTGATTGCAATAAATAATTGAAATTGAAATTGGAAATTTAAAAATTTTAAAATGGAAGTGGAGAGAAAAAAAAGATTGCAAAAATTGCTTTTACTTCTAGTTGCCAAAAAGAAATTAATTAATTCCTATGACTTTTGTCATATAGGAACCGGTTTTCGCTCACGAACTCAATCAATTTTTTTTCCATGTTTTATATCTTTTGTTTATTTTCACTGAAAAGCTGAGCGCAATGTAAAATGTTGCCGGACTTTGCTCAAAAATTAATTATTTGAATGTTGTCAGCACTGCCTCTGCGCAGAGAAATTCAAATTTCACATGCCGTGCAGATCTGCATTGAGGTGCAGAATTTAAACTGTCAAATCAGTACAAATTTTTTTTCTGCACGCAGAATTCTGCACATGTAATTCCGGCATTAGTCGAATAGTTTTGTTCGGTCCGACTCAATGTTCGAGGAATGAATGCTATTGGATTCCTGCCTTGACTGAGTACGGCTCCTTTGGCGTAATTACTAGCGTCAGTTATTAGGTCGAATTCTTTTTCAAAGTCAGGTTGGTATAATTCTATTTGTTCTTTTAAACAAGTTTTTGGTGTTTCAATAGCTTTTAATGCTTCTTTGTCTATCGTTACATTTACGTTTGAGCTTTTATTTTTGCAATGTTTTCATTTTCTCCTCTGAGATAAATGGTTAATGGTTTGCATATTTGTGCAAAGTTTTTTACAAATTTCCTATAATAGGAAGCTAGACCTGGGAATGACCTAAGTTCTTTCAGATTAGTTGGTATTTTATATCAATCAATAATTTCTATTTTCTTTGGATCTACAGTTATTCTTCCGTTTTTGATAATATGTCCCAGAAATTCGGTTTGCTCCTGAAAATAATTTGACTTTTTTTCAGAGATTTTCATATTGGCTCTGTGTATTGTCCGTATTCTTATTCTTAATTGGCATAGACACCGCTTACGCGATTATAGCCGAGTTAACAACCGCGTGCCAGTCGTTTCTTCTTTTCGCTACGTGGCGCCAATTGGATACTCCAAGCGAAGCCAGGTCCTTCTCCACTTGGTCCTTCCAACGGAGTGGAGGTCTTCCTCTTCCTCTGCTTCCCCCGGCGGGTACTGCGTCGAATACTTTCAGAGCTGGAGTGTTTTCGTCCATCCGAGCAACATGATCTAGCCAGCGTAGCCGCTGTCTTTTAATTTGCTGAACTATGTCAATGTCGTCGTATATCTTGTATAGCTCATCGTTCCATCGAATGCGATATCTCCCGTGGCAAATGCGCTAAGGACCATAAATCTTTCGCAGAATTTTTCTTTCGAAAACTCGCAACGTCGACTCATCCGTTGTTGACATCGTCCAGGCCTCTGCACCATATAGCAGGACGGGAATTATGAGCGACTTATAGAGTTTGGTTTTTGTCTGTCGAGAGAGGACTTTGCTTCTCAATTGCCTACTCAGTCCGAAGTAGCACCTGTTGGCAAGAGTTATCCTGCGTTGGATTTCTAGGCTGACATTGTTGATGGTGTTTACGCTGGTTCCAAAATAGACGAAATTATCTACAACTTCAAAGTTATGATTGTCAACATTGAAGTGAGTGCCAAGTCGCGAGTGCGATGACTGTTTGTTTGATGACAGGAGATATTTCGTCTTGCCCTCGTTCACTGTCAGACCCATTCGTTTTGCTTCCTTGTCCAGTCTGCAGAAAGCAGAACTGACGGCGCGGGTGTTGAGGCCGATTATATCAATATCATTGGCATACGCCAGCAGCTGTACACTCTTATAAAAGATTGTACCTGCTCGATTAAGTTCTGCAGCTCGAACTATTTTATCCAGCAGCAGATTGAAAAAGTCGCACGATAGGGAGTCGCCTTGTCTGAAACCTCGTTTGGTATCGAACGGCTCGGAGAGGTTCTTCCCGATCCTGACGCAGCTTTTGGTGCCGCTCAACGTCAGTTTACACAGCGGTATCAGTTTTGCGGGGATACCAAATTCAGACATCGCGACATAAAGACCGCTCCTTTTTGTGCTGTCGAAAGCAGCTTTGAAATCGACAAAGAGGTGGTGTGTGTCGATTCTCCTTTCACGGGGCTTTTCCAAAATTTGGCGCATGGTGAATATCTGGTCTGTTGTTGGTTTTCCAGGTCCAAAGCCACACTGATAAGGTCCAATCAGTTTGTTGACGGAGGGCTTTGATTTCGTCTAAATAAACCATACAATCTCTCCCTATTAAAGCATCTAGAACCGTATTCATCAGTCTCTGGAAGCACTGGTGTATTTTTAAGCCCAAATGGCATTCTTAAAAATTCAAAATGTTCGCTCTGAGTAGAGAAAGCTGTTTTTGTCCTATCTGTCGGATCCATTTCTATTTGTCGGAAGCCTTTCGCTAAGTCTATTGTTGAAAAATACATATACCTACCTAGTTTTTCGAGAATTTCATCCATATTTGGAATGGGATACCTATCATCGATGGTTATACTATTGAGCTTGCGAAAATTGACAACAATCCTCCCCTTCTTTTTACCTGAAGCATCTGACTTCTTTTGTACCACCCAAATTGGTGCTGAATATGGGGAATCACTTTGAGAAATGATTTGATTTTCAAGCATTTCTTTTATTTGTTTGTTTAGTTCTGATTTATGAATTTCAGGATATCTATACGATTTATATATATTGGATCTTCATGAACCGTTTTAATTCTATGTTTTATTTAATGAGTAAAGGTGAGTTTGTCCCCTTCTTTATAAATATATTTTCAAATTTATTTAAAAGTTTTTTAATTTGTTTAACTCTTCTGAATTTAAATGTTCAAGTCTAAGTTTACTATCTTTAGTGTTATGGTTTTCGTTCATATTTAATTCTTGAATTGAATTCTTGAAAATTTTCAGAATCTGATTTATTCTTGAAAAAGTTATACCGACCACCATACATATGTATCATATTTTTTTCCAGACCAATTTTAGCTTTAAGTAGCTTAAGTATATTACAACCAAGTAAACCGTTGTAGTTATTCGAAAAATTATAAACAAGAAATTTCAGTCTTTTCATATGTTCATTGCTAAACAATTCTTGGGTTTCATTTAGACAAACTTTTCCTATCGCTGTTGTTAATGTTATTGGCTGAACATAAATCATCTTTTCGTTGGATATTCCAGGCTTTATTAAATTTACTGATGAACCTGTGCCGACTAAAAATTCATAATATTTTCTATTAAATTTCTATTCGATTGTGGGGAGCCTTTCAATGCTGTTAAGTGAAAATTTACCTTATCTTGTTCCATTGGTTTAGGATAGCCAAAGCGTTTTAAAAGGAGATTGGTTTGACCCATTAATCATATCTTTTTTTAAATTATTAAGGTTTCTATTAGTATAAATGTTTCCAGAATTGAAAGGTGTAAACCTAACTTGTAGGAAATAATTATTTTGTAAACTATATTGTTGATTGCTATGTTCATTGAAAAATTGTTTATTTTTATAATAATTATTTTGATTGGGTAATGGATAATTTTTTGAAAAAGTGTTGTAATTGGAACGAACTGGAAATTGACTCGTATTGGTTGCAAAATATTCTATATTACTATTATTATTGTTATTCATATAATTAGGTAGTTTCGAATTTGCGTTAGTTCATTGAATTGTTTGTTTTGTTTAGAGAATTGTTTATTATTTTCATAAACATCTTTTTCTTTTAATATTTTGATTGCTGACTTAAGGTCAGTAGCAAGATTTGCGTTTATTACCGCAGTTAAATAGTTTGACAATTCTCTTTTTAATGTTTTCAAACTTATCTGATTTAATTCATTATACAAAAATATTTTAGTTGAGCAACTTTCATTTTTTTGTTTGATAACATCCTTTACTTTACAAACTTCTAAATTAATCTCATCACGTAGTAGGTTATCATTATTTTTAAATTTAGTATTGCTTATTTCTAGGATTAGTGTTGAGACTGTCGTACGTTCTCCGAATTCATCTTTAAGTAATTGCCTCAGATAAAGAGTGCTAAGTAGTTTCGATCACCATCAAATGGTTGAATAAGTTTGATGTTTTGGTTCGCCATTTCTCTGGTTTCTCGCTTCATTTTGTTGTTTGCCACTTTAATTTTTATGGTTGGAAATTTGGTTAAGCTCGTCCACTTCTTCTTCTATAAACTGCCTGCTTTGTTTTTTATTCACCTTGGTTTGTAATGTTGCCTTTGGACTTTCGATTTTGTTCCACCAAATAGGTAGTCGCACTTATGACATTCTGCATTCGTTTTCCCTTCAACTTTCTTTTTTTATTAAAGATTTTGGAGTAGAGTTTTTGTTGAATAATTTATCGTATATTAATTATTTTGATTTTATCTTATTCTTTTTTGTTTTATTCTATTTTATTTTTATTTTTAACTTATTGTGATATTGGCACTTTTCCATCACAACTTACTTCGTTTTGTTTGTTACGATAATTTTTTCTTTTTCTTCGCTTCGATGTTCCACTTTTACGTTCTTGTTGTTAAACTTTTCGATTTGTTCTTTACGATATTTTTCTTCACTTTTACGATTCTCTTTTACGTTATTTATACACTCTATATGTTGAATAGTTTAGTTTTATTTGTTACGATAATTTTTTTCTTTTTCTTCGCTTCGGCGTTCCTTAACTGCACGTTGTTTTAGAGTTACCGAATATTTATTTTACGATGTTAAAGTTTTGATCTTTTTATTTTATACGATAAACTTTTTTTCTCACGATATTATATGTACGTCCTCTTTCACTTTTCCATTCCCACGATGTTTAGGATTACCAAATGTTTATTTTACGATGTTTATGTTTTAATCTAATTTTTTTTACGATATTCATTCTTTTCCACGATGTTAAACGATATCTTTCACTTCCACGTGCTTTCACTACCACGTTGTTTTGAGAAAGAATATACGATGTTAAGGTTTTATTTTATTTTATTTTATTTTTTTTTTTCACTACCACGTTGTTTAGGGTTACGGTGTTGAAATTTGAATTTTCCTTTTTGCTTTAAACGATATAAATATAATTTTCTTTTGTTTTTCTTTTTACACTACATATGAATAATGTGTATTTTACTAGCTTGAAAAGCTACTTTATTTGAAATGTTTCAAAATTATTAATTATTATTTTTTTTTTTCATTTTAGTTTATTTTTGGCTTTTACACGATTAGGTTCTTTTTTATTTAGGATCTTCTGCGCAGATCCCACCGACTGCGCCAGTATTATTTTTATAACGTATAATAGATATTATTGAATAATAAATTTTGTAACAAATAACAGCTTTTTATTAAATAATATTTTGGAACACAGTCAACTAGAACCTTACGAGTGGTATGATGAAATCTGAGTGAGTGGTGACAAACACGATTTAACAATCGGTGCCGCTTAATGTGCGGGACCGCTTTCAATGGCGAAAACGCTGAATTGGAGCACGTTGGCAATGTTGCATTCGATGCTTTTGCTGGCAAAAATCTCCAAAGCCATTAGGATATGTCATTTATAATTGAAAATTTAGATGTGTACAAAACTACATATGCGTATTGAGTAAAAGATGCTTCTGCCAATAGCGTTTCTATTCTATTTGTGCGCTAAGTCACTCTCAAATAATATTACCATACAGCGCAAATATATTTTTACTTGATGATTTTTCTATTTTTTTGAAAGTAAGTGTTCCCCTTTTAAAGTGCGTGTTATTAATTTAATACATTTTCAGAGACAACTTAGAGCTTTAAAATTTAATAAAACAATTATAGAAAAAAAAACTCAATTCTTTGAATATTTTGGTAAAATAACCAAAACTGAAAAATATCACAAATCATATATTTATATAAGCATTTTCATTAATCGGAACTGCAATATGTTTAAAGAAAATAAATATTGTGGTCACAATTATCTTTTCTTTTTTATATACATACATACATTTGTAAGTAAATATATAAAACTGCCATACATACATATGTACGTATAAAAGCGCACAACTTGAGAAAAGTTTTCCTAATTGTATTTTTACAACTGGCATCACAAACAGTGGTGTGAACAAAATAGTAATAAACATAAGGCGTTGTGAAGTTTTAAAATGTTTTGTTTTCTTATTACATAAAATTGTTTTTAGATACAAGTATAGTATAACTTATATAATTTTTTCCTAACAGTGATTAGAATTTCCCACCATGCAAAGGTAAATAAAAAGAAATATTAATGCGAAACTCTAAAACCTGCAAATTATGTTTACCTCTTTTTTCACACAACTGTACAACTCAGATATGAAGGAAACTTCCGCTCTTTAATTTATGTACAATGTCAGTATTGCCCAGAGATAAAGAGATGTCTAATTCCTCTCTTATTGGAAGTGAGAGAACAATTGCTAAACGTCAAAACCAGAGATAAAGAGATGTTTAACTCCTCTCTCACTGGAAGTGAGAGAGCAATTGTTAAACGTCAAAACCTACTGAACTTTGACAGCTAATCGAGTTCAGTAGGTTTTGACGTTTATCAATTGGAAACAGGCGATGGCCAGATTGAAATCTTACCAAAAATTATGTAAACAGAGGGATTTGTTGCATCGTTCAAGACCACTTATAAAAAATGTTAAAAAATGAAAATTAAATAAATTTGTAAAATTTAAAGGTGTTTGATGAAACGTTTTTTAATTTGAAGGATCATAGTTTTATTTTCAATGGAAAATGATTAAAAACATTTAATGATTTAGAGCTTACAAGCTTAAATCCTTTTATTGGTTATTGAAAAGTCAAAAGTCAGTTGTTCTAATATACTTTGAAAAGATTTAAATAGTATATCCATATCATAAATAATCACTATTTAGCAATTTTTTATTCGTTCTAAATGTTGGGTGTTGAGTTGATAAATGCCCAAAAATTATTATTTTGTTCAATCTGGCCATAATGGAAAATGTTATAAAAAACGCTAATTTTGAGGTGCTCTCACACTGGAATAAGTTGAACATCCCTTTATTCCTGGTCAAAACCTTCTGAACTTTGACAGTTGGCCGAGTTCAGGAGGTTTTGACGTTTAGCAATTGGAAGCGAGCGATGGCAAGATTGAAATCTTAACAAAAAATATGTAATCTTAGGGATTTGTTGCGTTGTTCAAGACCTCTTACAAAAAATGTAAAGCAATGAAAATTAAATAAATTTATGAAATTTAAATATATTTGATGAAACGTTTTGTAATGTCAAGCATCATAGTATTATTTTTAATGGAAAATTAGTAAAAACATTTATTGAATAAGAGCTAAACAGCTTAAACCTTTTATCGGGTATTGAAAGATCAAAAGTCAGTTGTTTTAACATACCATAAAAGATTTAAATAGATTCTCCATATATTAAATATATACTGTATAGTAATTTTTATTCTTACTTAATGTTGGGTGTTTTAATTTAAATACCCAAAAATTATTATTTTGTCCAATCTGGCCATAATTTAAAATCTTAAAAAAAACGCCAATTTTGAAGCGCTCGCACACTGGAATAAGTTGGACATCCCTTTATTCCTGGTATTGTCCCAGAGATAAAGAGATCTTCAACTCTCCTGTCACTGGAAATGTGAGAACTGCTTACCTACCGAACTTTGATAGTTGACTGGATTGGGTAGGTTTTGACGTTTTGCAATTGAAATCATACCAAAAGTATATGTGAACGGAGGAGTTTGTTGCCGCCGTTCAAGATCGCTAATTAAAATTTAAAACAATGAAAATCAGAAAAAAATTAGATATATTTCATGAAAAATTTTGCATTTTGATGCATAATAGAATAAATTTTCAATTACAAATGATTTAAAATATTTATGAATTAAGAACTAAGGGTCTAACTCAGCTTATTAAGTGTTGAAAGATCGAAAGTCAGTAGCAGGCTACCTTGACTCTCTATTTTAAAAGTAAGTATACAATTAACTTAACTTATTTCTTTCACGTCAAACGACGTCATTTGAAAAAGGTTACTGTACCTACATATGTTTTATAAAAAAAAAATCAACAGAATGTGTGTGATTACTTGCCAATAAATTTTTGTCTGTCTGTGTTGGCTCCTGCACATTGAGGAGATTACTTTTCCAAAAGCAAAACAAATACCATTCGGCTCATAGGTAAAATTTTCGCCAGCCACTTACCTATTGATGACTCCGATTTGGACGGAAGGCTGTTGACCATAATCAATCTGTGGATCATATCTGACAGCCAATCTGTTACTATAACGACCTCTAGTTGTTGATGATCGTTGTATTGCTCTCTGATCATGAAAGCGTTGGGAACGCTCAGAGCTCAACGCCCTAGCTTGTATATTACTAATATTTTTTCATTATTTCTTCTCAAACCGCTGCACACGCTTCGTACTCGACCCGCGAGCGTGTGCTTGTGAGGTTCTCAAATTTGTTCAGTAAGCCGCTAGTTCGAGACTTAGCTAACGCGCCCGTACTTGAGAAGTCCTTAAATTTCGCCTCTGCGAGCGCTCGATACTCAACCCTCCAGCACGCGATTGCAATGCGTATTCTCTTTGACTTGCAAGACGATTTTTTGTTTCTGAGGAAGATTTTCCATCACGGCATATTTTCGATACCCTCGCCAGGGAACTATTTCTAAAAGAAAGTTAAGGTCTAAATCTTCTGGGCATTTTAAACAAAAAAATGTAACTATACTAAATTATTTGCTTAAAATCTTTAAATGTGTAATGAAAAATTATGAGAACTACTGGAGTCGCTTGGACAGTTAAAAATTCCTCTTCTTTACTGGCGTAGACACCGCTTAAGGGATTATAGCCGAGTTTACAACAGCGCACCAGTCGTTTCTTCTCTTCGCTACGTAGCGCCATTTGGATATTCTAAGGGAAGCCAGGACCTTCTCCACTTGGTCCTTCCAAAGGAGTGGAGGTCTTCCCCTTCCTCTACTTCCCCCGGCGGTTACTGCGTCGCATACTTTCAGAACTGGAGTGTTTTCGTCCATCCGAGCAACATGATCTAGCCAGCATAGCCGCTGTCTTTTAATTCGCTGAACTATGTCAATGTCGTCATATACCTCATACAGCTCATCGTTCCATCGAATGGGATATTCGCCGTGGCCAACGAGCAAAGGACCATAAATCTTTCGCAGAACCTTTCTCTCGAAAACTCTTAAGGTCGACTCATCGGTTGTTGACATCGTCCAAGCCTCTGCACCATACTGCAGGACGGGAATTATGAGTGACTTATAGAGTTTGGTTTTTGTGCGTCGAGAGAGGACTTTGCTTATCAATTGCCTGCTCAGTCCAAAGTGGCACCTGTTGGCAAGAGTTATCCTGTGTTAGATTTTCAGGTTGATATTACGGGTGGCGTTTACACTGGTTCCAAGATAGACGAAATTATCTACAACTTCGAAGTTATGACTGTAAGGTGGGTGCCTAGTCACGAGTGCGACGACTGTTTGTTTGATGACAGGAGATATTTCGTCTTGCCCTCGTTCGCAGCCAGACCCATTCGTTTTCCTTCCTTGTCCAGTTTGGAGAAAGCAGAACTAACGGCGCTTATAAAAGATTATACCTGCTCGATTAAGTTCTGCAGCTCGAACGATTTTCTCTTATCGTGCGACTTCTTCTATGCACGTTAGGAAATCGCCCTGTTTGAAACCTCGTTTGGTATCGAACGGCTCGGAGAGGTCTTTCCCGATCCTGACGGAGCTTTTGGTGCTGCTCAACGTCAGCCGTATTAGTTTTTGGGGGATAGCAAATTCAGACATCGCAGCATAAAAGCAGCTCCATTTTTCGCGGCCGAAAGCAGCTTTGAAATCGACGAAGACGTGGTGTGTGTCGATTCTCCTTTCAGGGATCTTTTACAAGATTTGGCGCATGGTGAATATCTGGTCGGTTGTTGATTTGCCAGGCGTAAAGCCACACGGATAAAGTCCATTCAGTTTGTTGACGGTGGGCAATCTTTCACACAATATGCTCGATAGAACCTTATACGCGATGTTGAGGAGCCTTGTTCCACGGTAGTTGGCGCAGGATGTGGGGTCTCCTTGTTATGGATTGGGCATAACATACTTAAATTTCAATCGTTGGGTATGCTTTCGTCCGACGACATTTTGCAAAGAAGCTGATGCATGCTCCTCATCAGTTCTTCGCCGCCGTGTTTGAATAGCGCGGCCGGCAATCCATCGACCCCTGCCGCATTGTTGTTCTTCACGTGGGTAATTACTATTCGAACTTCTACATGGTCGCGCAATGGAACGTCTGCTCCATCGTCATCAATTGGGGAATCGGGTTCGCATTCCCTTGGCGTTGTACGTTTACTGCCATTCAGCAGGCTGGATAAGTGCTCCCTCCATAATTTAAGTATGCTCTGGGCATCGGTGGCTAGATCACCTTGGGGGGTTCTACAAGAGTATGCTCCGGTATTGAAACCTTCTGCAAGCCGCCGCATCTTTTCGTAGAATTTTCGAGCATTACCCCTGTCGGCCAGCTTATCAAGCTCTTCGTACTCACGCATTACTTTCTTCTCTTTGTTTTTCTGTCTGCAAGTGCGTCTCGCTTCCCTCTTCGACTCTCGGTATCCATCCCATCCCGCACGTGTTGTGGTCGATCGTAGAGTTGCGAGGTGGGCAGCTTGTTTTCTGTCCGTTGTGACACGGCACTTCTCGTCGTACCAGCTGTTCTTTTGAAGTGCTATCCCACAGTTCCCTTATATCCAGTTGTTGACGAGTGCTATAAGAAAGCAGGAGTGCAAGCCGATTAAAAAATTGTTTGGCTGTCTGTTGTGATTGCAGCTTCTTGACATCGAACCTTCCTTGTGTTTGTTGACGTGCGCTTTTTGCTGCACAGAGACGGGTGCGAATCTTGGTTGCAACAAGATAATGGTCCGAGTCGATGTCAGGATTTCGGAGCGTACGCACGTCTAGAACACTGGAGACGTGTCTTCCGTCAATCACAACATGATCGATATAGTTTGTAGCTTTTCTGCCCGGAAACGGCCAGGTAGCTTGATGTGTTTTCTTGTGCTGGAATCTAGTACCGATAACCATATTTCGGGCTCCGGCGAAGTCGATCAGCCTCAAACCATTTGGGGATGTTTCCTCGTGGAGGCTGGATTTACCGACCGTAGTGCCAAAGATACCTTCTTTGCCCACCCTGGCATTGAAGTCGCCAAGCACGATTTTGACATCGTGGCAGGGGCATCTCTCATAAGTGCGCTCCAAGCACTCATAAAAGGCATCTTTGATCACATCGTCCTTCTCTTCCGTCGGGGCGTGGGCGCAAATCAGCGATATGTTGAAGAACCTCGCTTTGATGCGGATTGTGGCTAGACGTTCATTCATAGGAGTGAATGATAGTACTCGGCGATGGAGTCTCTCTCCCACCACGAATCCAACACCAAACTTACGCTCCTTTATATGGCCACTGTAGTAGATGTCACAAGGACCTACTCGTCTCTGTCCTTGTCCCGTCCATCACATTTCTTGGACGGCGGTGATGTCAGCATTTATCTTTACGAGGACATCTACCAGCTGGGCAGCGGCACCTTCCCAATTAAGGGACCGGACACTCCAGGTGCATACTCTCAATTCGTAATCCTTATTTCGTTTGCCATGGTCGTCATCCAAAGGGAAGTCTCTCATCCGAGGCTGTTTTTTTCTTTTCATTTGGGGTGTTTTTTACGTGGCGGGTTCCAAACCCAGCGCACAACCCTATGCAGGGGGGTGTTTCGCCTTCTCACTTTAGCTCACCTTCAAACGGATGTTCTTAGGCTACCCAGAGGATACTTGGTCAAAGACCGGAAGTCGTGAGCTGCTTGAGTCATATGTAAAAGAATCGTTTCTGGCCACTCCCAAGTGAATGGCGATCAGAGAACTTTCCTCACTTGCGTGAACTTCTACACATGACTCCATCCTCCGCAACGTATAAATACGTGTACATAAAATACAGTGTCTAAACCCAAAAACCCCCCAAAAAAATACGGAAAATCGGGCGCGAAATATTATTTAAAAAAAAAGAAAAAATACATGAATAAAACAAAATCTTTGTGAAAATTAAACATTAATAAACTTAAAACAAAAAATGAAAAAAAAGGAATTTAATTAGAAATAAAAACAACCGGAGGAAAGCCAAGCAACGAGAGGAAAATTCACAACCACGAAACAAGCACCAAAAAGGAAAGGAAACGGACAGGAAGCAGATTGAACGCAGTGGCATATACTAGCCCCCCTCCCTCTTTTTAACCGCATATAAAGCCCTCAAAGTCCCTTGAAGCGGCACAAATTGAGTGTGTCAACTCCATTTATTATTTTAAATTATTTGAACTTAAGGGACTGTACCGAAAAGAAACTGCACACAATTTTTTATTTGTAACTTAACGAAATTTATTAATTTTTGCTTGTAACTTTTTTTAATAACAAATAGAAGAGTTTTTATTCACTTTTAATTAAAACTAGTAAAAAAAAAAATTTCACTTAATTTATGCCGAATTTTTCTTTTAATTCCCTTCGTTAAATTCTGCACATCTTCTTTTGTAACGTTTCGACTTGCTTTAAACCAGTTTTTTTTAATTCGTTGACGTTTTCGGCAACGAGATGATCCTTTTTCAAATTCCGTTTAACAATTGCCCAATACTTCTCTATCGGGCGAAATTCTGGAGCGTTTGGAGGGTTCTCCTCTTTTTTAACAAAATTGACATTGTTATCCTTTAACAAAGCCAAAGTAGAATGAGCATAGTGCACTGTGGCTAAATCAGGCCAAAATATTGTTGACACGATGTGTTTTTTATAAAATGGAATTAGGCGACGGTTTAGACACTCCTTCTTATAAATGTCGGCCGATATAGTACCCTTTGTAAAAAATGGAGTGGTCTTAAGGCCACAAGAGCAAATAGCCTGCCAGATGAGTATTTTCTCGCCAAATTTTTCTATTTGAATTGTTGACACTGACTGGTCGATAGTATCATCTTTTTGTTTTGTATAGAACTGGGGACCTGGTAATGTTCTTGAGTCCATTTTTACGTATGTTTTATCGTCCATTATAACACACTCAACAGAATCTTTTAGCAAACGTTCGTACAACTTCCGTAGTCTTGTTTTCCCTATTTTTATTTGTCGTTGACTTTTTTTTGGGGAATCTTTTGTTTTTTATAAGTTTTTAGGTTATTCCGTTGCTTCACTCTTTGAATCATAGTAGCACTGGTTTTAGCTTTTTTCGCCAAATCGCGCACAGACATCGATTTGTTTTGGTTTATTAAGGCCAACACCTTTGCTTCAAGATTTGGATCACTAGGGCCTTTTTTTCGCCCACTTTTTGATAAATCCTTAATAGAACAGGTTTCACTGAACTTTATTATAATATTTTTTACACCATTTACACTGACTTTAAACCGTTTTGCAAGCTTTCTGTATGAAATGCTTTTTTCAGTGCAGTAATTGTGCACAATTTGCTTACGCACGTGCTCTTTGATTCGACCCATTGCGAAAATAAAATAACAAATTACGGAGAAAGAAAAAACAATAGAAGCAGAACTGATCACGCTTTCTGACGGTACTTACCGCAATGCGACCAACCGGCTAGTTCGTGAGAAATATTGAATTGAAAGTGTGCAGTTTCTTTTCGGTACAGTCCTTATTTGCATATATGTATGTTGAAAGTTACAGTTTATCTCTATAAAAACTGTATGCGATCCTGGAAATTTTAATAGAACGGTTGCTACTAAACTGTCCGAACTTACGATTGTTTCCGGGAAACCGAAAACAGTTTGGTACATTACATATGTACATCCAAATATATGTATGAACAGTATATGGTATAATATATATATATATATGTATATATAATTGTATATATACTGGCAAATACATATCTGATAAAAGGCCTACTTATACTTACATTTGTGTATCTAAACACACAACATTAAAAATAAAAAAAAAATAAAAATTTCAAGTATTCACTTGACAACATTTTCCGGCAATACCCCTTTATACTCAACAGTACAAGCAAGATTGCGCAAAAAGTAAGCTAAGTCAATTGCGAAATTCAAAAAGAGAAAAGAAAAATAACAAAACCACACATACATATATGCCAATAGTCACCACTTTTATATGTACATACCTTACATACCGAAACAAAGTGAGGAGAAACAAAATTAATGCGATATACACCCACATGTATGTATAAACAACATAACAAAATTTTTACATATTAACAAAAGTGCATACCTGCTCTTGACCGATTTTCTATTCCGGCGTTATCCGTACGGCAAATAATATACGTACATACATACGGCATACAATTTGCCTATGCCGGTATATACAACGTACATAAGGTACGAAATTGAATTAAAATTTCACAAATTTTACAAAATTTGGAAAAAATAAAACGATATATGCGAAATTTTAATTTATTAAAATTTTTAAAATTTACTAATTAAAAAAAAAAAAATTTACGGTCAAAATAACACAAAAAATTTTACGCGTTGGTGGAAAGAAAAAGCAAATACATAACTATTGCCACTTTCAAGTATTTACACACACATACTTATATTCAAAGACCAAATCGGCACCTGTCCAGCAATACCCCTTGTTCTTGTTAAAGCATAAGCAAGCAGGATTGCAAACAAAGCCAAAAAATAAATTTTTTGCATCTTACGTATGCACATAAACACGCACATATTGTGCAAACTTATATACAAAGGTCATCAACCTTTTTCTCCTCTTTGCATTATCGCTCGTATACGCAAGCATTTGCTAACGAGTACGAAACATTAAATAAAATAAAAAACAAAAACAAGAACAAACTAGTAGCTAAATACATAAGCACCGGGGATAAGTAAAACGAAATACGCGTTCGTTATTTGATAGATTTCGTATACAACAAAAAAAACTTTTATCTTAAAGATTTCACGCGTACTTATTATTATCAGAAGTACACTGAGAGAATTTTTTTTCTCATAATTTCAATTTTCTCATATTATCTAAATGAACGGAGATTCTAAGGAATCTAAATCAATACAATATTTAAAAGTACAAAAAATGATTTCAGAAGAAAAGAGCCCATGTATAAATATTTCATATACTAAATTTATTGCTGAGAGTAAATCAATACAATATTTAAAAGTACAAAAAATGATTTCAGAAGAAAAGAGCCCATGTACACCTGCTGATGCTACACGCTCAAAGCAAGGTGCTAGAAAGCAAAAAAAGCTGAAAAATATTTCATATACTAAATTTATTGCTGAGAGTGACAGTCTAATTCGATACTGCACTCGGTTTTCATCTTCACCGCTTCAAGACAATTCTGAATCGGTGTTAGAAATCAAAAAAGAAAATCTAAGCAAATTTCTGGACACGTCTCCAAGCTGTGTATGACGCAATTGTAGAATCTGACGAATCAGATCTTCTTCGAATCTTCGGCATACTCCAAATATGAACACTGCTTAGACCAGTACCAGGAAACGAGAGCTATGATCGCCGACCAATTAAGATTAATTAAAGCAATTGCACCTACTCCACAACCGAGAGTAGAGCTGCCACAATTTCAAAGCCAAGAGGCGAGTTCAGGTATTCACCTTAAAGTGCCAGCATGCGGTACAGAAATATTTCATGGAGGTTATGAACAATGGCCGTCCTTCCGGGACATGTTTACGGCCGTGTACATAAACCATCCTAAATTATCTAATGCACAAAAATTGTATCACCTCCGATACAAAACAAAACGTCAAGCAGGGATATTAGTCATACAGTTCGCTCTTATTGAGGAAAATTTCAATTATGCTTGGGAAGCTCTAAAAGCTCGTTACGAAAACGAAAGAATATTAGTCGACAAACCGGTCACAATATTAATGAATTTACCAAAAATTCGAAAAGAAACAAGTGAAGAATTTATAAAACTTCAATCCACTGTTTTAAATTGCTTGTCGGTTCTTGCGATACATAATATTCCCACAGACAATTGGGACCCCATTCTGGTAAATATATGCACATCCGCATTACCAGAAAAATCGTTACTTTTGTGTGAGCAATCGCTCTCATCACGAAGAAAGTGCCCAACGTGGCAACAAATGAACGATTTCTTAACTACCCAATACGAAATTGCAGAAAGGGTAGATAATAAAATGGTCAGAACTAAAAACGTATAACACGACCTAAATCGAAGCTTTAGTAGACCCCAAGCGAGTAACAACAACAACTTAAATCGTAGTTTTTTCAAAACACAAGCGTTCACATCAGAACAAAATAAACATAAGTCATGCGAACTGTGTAAAGGAGCGCACAGGCTGAAATCTTGCGAGAAATGTAAAAAACTAAACATTAACGAAAGAAACAATTTCGTAAGAACAAAAAAACTTTGTACCAACTGTTTGTCTCATGCGCATGCGCTCAAAGATTGTGAAAGCAAATTTAATTGCGTTTATTGCCATAAACGACATAACTCAATGCTTCACATTACAAATTTTTCCAGCTTCGCTCAAAATAACGCTAATGTTAAAAGAGCTGCGGGATTAGTTGCAACAGCAAATCCCGACTTACAAAATTCAGAAAATTTCCAAGAAGCACCATGCTGATCAAAGGCTTTAAAAACTCAGAAGCTACACAGCGAAAACCAAAGCAAGGATTTCAACGATCTTTTATAGCGTAGGCTACAACTGCCAACAAAACTAGCTAATTTTGAAATTACGGGAATGGGCGGATGGTACAACACTCAAACAAAATCTGCCCCATTACCCTTATTTCCCCCCAAGCGGATAAGCGCATTCAAGCAGAAGCTATTGTCTTACCGCAACTAACAAACACGCTTCCAAGCTATCATATAAATAGCAAGCATTGGCAAAAGGTTTCACACCTTAAGTTAGCAGACCCCAACTGCAACACTCCCGCTCAAATAGATATTGTATTAGGCAGCGATCTCATTCCTCAAATTATTCTCGAAGGTGTTGAGAAAATTACAAAAACTCTTCTGGCGCAAAATACCATTTTCGGGTGGGTTCCAAGCGGGCTAGTTGCGGAACCAGTCACAACAATGACAACTTAAATTGGAGAAATATCAAGCGAGTACCTCAATACTCAACTAAAGAAATTTTGGGAGTTAGAAGAACTTCCCCCCATATCAATCACAACCCCAGAAGATCGATATTATGAGGATTTTTACAAATCCACAACTACTCGATTAGATAATGGCCGGTACGTCGTACGACTACCACTAAAGCCAGAATTTCCCCACACACTCGCCTTAGGTCATTCTCGTACCTCTGCTATCCAACAGTTTTTAAGTATGGAAAAAAACCTACTTAAAAAAGGCGAGCTAAAACCAGAATACGATAGGGTTTTAGAAGAATACCTCCATTTAAACCACGCGGAGGAAGTCAGCCCTGGCGAAACAATTATAAAAAGTAAATACATTTCTTTTTACTTTCCACATCATGCAGTAATAAAGCCAGACAAAAAAACCACAAAGGTAAGAGTTGTCTTTAATGCATCAAAATCATCAAGTTCGGGGAATTCCCTAAATGACATTTTATTTACGGGACCCACGCTTCAGCCAGATCTAATGCTCCTCATACTAAATTGGCGTATATACAAATACGTTTTCAATGGGGATGTTGAGAAAATGTATCGACAAATAGTCGTACATGATGATGATCAAGATTTTCAGCGAATTATTTTCCGAAAATCTCCCAATAGTCCACTACGCGACTTTAAATTAAAAACAGTTACCTTTGGCGTAAACTGTGCCCCATACCTCGCCATTCGTACACTCCACGAACTGGCAGAAGACACAAAGTCAGAATTTCCTCTGGCATCACAAGTGTTGAAAACACAAACGTATGTAGACGACATTCTGTTCGGAAGCCACAATCTTCCAACAAGTGAAACCACTTCGTTTAGAAAAGTGGTCCCATTTCGCGGGTAATCTGAATGATATCTCACAGATTCAAATCCCGCGATGGATAAATTATGCCCCAGAGCACAGAGTCGAACTATATGGCTTCTGTGATGACTCTGAAAAGGCATATTGTGCCACCATCTATGTGCGCACACAATCTGACACAGCGACCACCAGTCACCTACTGGTAGCCAAAGCAAAAGTGGCTCCGCTAAAAACAATAAGTCTGCCACGACTGGAACTAATTGGTGCGCTACTACTAGCCAAATTAGTATCCATGGTGCAGACGCATCTAAATATGACCAAATATAAATTGTATCTCTGGTCTGATTCCGAAATTACATGGAAGACTTATATTTCCAATCGAACGTCTCAAATCCTTGACCTAGCGGGATCAGCCACTTGGCGACACGTGGCCAGTGCTGACAATCCTGCTGACCTAGGTACAAGGGGGTGCAAGCCTCTGCACCTCGCAACCACCACTCTTTGGTGGAATGGCCCTCGATGGTTAATAGAATCCCCCGATTCTTGGCCACTATCGCCCATACGCAATATAATTGCCCCCGAAAGTCAAAAAATTGACTCCTTTCACACGACATTGGATGATACTGACATCCTTGAGCGATTTTCATCATACCCTTGAGACCTTAGGGTAATCGCTTATTAGCTCAACTTCATAGAGCGGCTCAAACCTAGAATTAAGGGAATACGCACAGTATATCCTCAAGGCGATATATTGACGCACCTAGACCTGGAAAAGGCAAAGGTCACTCTTATCACTTATACTCAGTCGAGCCACTTCAGCTGCGAGATGTCACTACTAAGAGAATTGACAAGCCGATTGACAAAAAGAGCTCACTCTTAGTATTAAATCCATTTCTGGATACGAAAGGTCTGCTTCGTGCTAATGGTCGGCTTGCTAACTCAAGCCTGACATATAACGAACGCCAACCTCTAATAATACGAGAGAAGTCTCGACTTGCGACATTGCTACTCAAGTATGTACACATACATAACATAAGAACATCGCCTAATGCAATATATAATCCGCCAAGAGTTCTATATTCCCCGGCTTAAGCCTCAAATAAAAAAGTGCATTTTCATGTGCAAGATCTGCACTATGCATAAACAGAAAATGAGGATGCAGATTATGGCAGCACTTCCACCGGAACGCTGCAACTTCGCTCTGCCTTTCACTATCACATGTGTTGATTATGCTGGGCCTTTTCAGATAAAGGCATCCATGCTAAGGTCTCCTACCCTAATGAAAGGCTACGTGGCTGTCTTTGTCTGTTTTACGACAAAAGTAGTGCACCTCGAGCTATGTACTAATCTGACAAAAGAGGCTTTTCTCGCGGCATTTGCTCGCTTCGTCGGACGAAGCGGTTTTCCGTCCAAACTTATGAGCGACAATGGGAAAACCTTTATCGGAGCTCATAGAGCCACGGAAAAACAGTTTGTGGACTTTATTAAACAAGTCTTGTACAAAAGTACGCCCCCCAAGGCATTAATTGACAATGCATCCCCCCAAGAGCTCCTCATATGGGTGGTTTATGGGAATCAGCTGCAGAAAGCTTCAAATCCCACTTAAAAAAAGTAGCTGGAAACTACAAATTTAATTACGAAAAATTTACAACTTTATTAATTCGCATTGAAGCCGTTCTCAATTCACGGCCACTAACAACACTCTCGAAAGATCCCTCAGATCTCACAGCCCTAACACCAGGTCACTTTTTCAAAGGAGCACCCGTTCTGGCCACACCTGAGCCAGGCGTGGAGTCTCTATCCTTATTAAATCAATGGGAGAGAATTAAAATTCTCTATTATAATTTCGGTCGCAGATGGAAAGAAGACTATTTAAAGGACCTCCACAAGAGGTATCGATGGAAAACATCAGAAAATGCGCCAAAGCTTGTAGATTGTGTACTTATTAACGAGGATTGTCTCCTACCTACCGAGTGGCGACTTGGCTGTATAGAAAAGCTCCATTACGGCTCAGACGGTCACATCCGCGTCGTTGATTTCCGTACTCAAAGCGGAATACTCACCAGACCGCTGGTTAAATTATGCTTTCTACCAACCACGTATAGTAACGAAAATCCGATACTAAACAATCCGAACATAATGCCGTAACGCAAATGAAAATAAATCAATAAAATCGCAACCCGCAACCAACCGTTAACAATAACAATAAAAATTACAAAAAAAATGGTCGGTCAATACGACGACCCAGTTATGCCACCTAACGTGGCACAATCACACATTCTATTTATATACAACCATGTATATTCAAATACAATTTCTTACAGAGTTCAAGATGGACGTGGACATGCATACAATCCCAAAACCAACTGTTCGGTCGGCCACCAACGGGGCACGTATTGGGCCTACTCCTCCGCCCCGCTCAACCAATGCTACGGTATCGATTGCCGCTTCTGGTGGTGACTCACGAGCAGCCCCATCAACGCCATCCGCTCAAGTCGAGCCGCGTCGCATTTGATGCCCGCTATGTCGCCGGAAACATCGACTACAACACTGTGGGCTCTTTATGGAGCTAACACCAACCCTACGACAGCGTGTGGCCCAGGCACATGAGCACTGCCTCAACTGCCCGTCGCACACGCATGGGACGCAGGAGTGTGTCTCAGCCGATTTATGCCACACGTGTGGCAGACCACATTACACGCTGCTGCACAGGACCCCACGACGCGATGTAGGTCGGCCAGCTGCCCCAAGCACGGGTAGATCAACGCAAGGAGACCGGACGGTGCGACGCCGAACTACTGCAGCCCGGTCTGCGCCCCATCAATGGCATTCGCACCACATTGCACCAACCAGGCGTCGTCCACAACGCCACAGCATCACCCCGCTACTGGACTCAGCAACGTAGTGGTCACACTCCAGCAACTACAAAGATTGCTAGGCTGAATATTCGCCTAGGGGGGCCGGGATGGCTAAATGAGATATTTGGTAAAATATCGAATCGAAGCATTGTAATTACTCTACTGAAATTGTAATCGTTAAAAGGTCTCAGTAAACCCAAATTGAATTTAAGCATTATCCGCGTGTTTTTATTAAAATAAGTGGAAGTGGTAAGTGTCACCAAGATAAAGTGAATTGGACATTGCTGCTTCAAACACGTTCAATTATAAATCATGCGTCGTAATTTTCCACCGACAAATTATAAAAAGCTGCCTTATAAAAAGAATTATTTACAAACAAATCTTCTTAGCCAAGCAATGTACAAGATATTTCTATCTTCACTAGTTCTTGTAGTAAACCTTTTTGGTGGGAATGGTTAATGCAATGCTGAGTGACAGTATGGAATATCAAGATGTGTGCTAGTAACAATTGTTCACTAAATTTTTTCAATTCTTAATACTTGTGGTCACTCATTTTTTAAGATTTATAAATTAAGAACATTTAGTCGGATAATTTTGTAGAAACTATAATATTTGCGTGTATATTTCAGGAAACATATTTATACCCTGTACAGAAATATAAAGTTTGCTGCGAAGTTTGTAACACCCGAAAGGAAACGTCAAAGACCCTATAATGTTCATATAAATATATAAACTATCCGCATGTTTGTATACCATATACATATGCGAACTAGACTTTCAGTTTTGGAGACATCGTTCTGAAATTAATAATTTCGAAATCATTGGAAAATACGTATCGAATTCTATCCCTAGTTGAGTGAGTTGCGGAAATTTAAATAGTGGGGCATTTGTAAGTTTTGTGTGAAAGAATTTGTAAGGACGCACAAAAATATATCATGTTTACACGTGTACTTTACAAACAAAAATCACACTACCAAAAATCAAATTGATGTTGATTTTAAGAAATTTTCATAAATATGGAAAAGGTACGAATAATCATCACGCCTTTATATTATCGCTTTGTTTAAAGTTTTGTACAGATTTTAAGTTAGCAATTAAGAATAATATATGTAGTTAAAAATTCAAAACAAATGTCTGAAAACAGGGGCTGGAACCTTCTGCACAGTTTTTTCTTTCAAAAGTCTATAAATAAGTTATAAAATCTTAAAACTATTTAAAAACTATTCAAGCTCACGAAAGTTTTGGAGATACTATACTTCTTATTTTAAGGCGTGTTTGATTACAGGAATGTACCAAAGCATTAGCCAAAGAGTTTGGGTGATCTCGGAGTTTGGATATATATTTAATTCTGCTGTCTTCTACTTCTTTCTTTACGATAGAATTACTAAGGTCTTTTTGGATATTTTCATTACGCATGTACCATGGTGAAAACGTGATTCTAAGCATTTTTGATTGGAACATATGTATAATATCAATATTAGTTTCACAGGTCGTACCCCACAGTCGAATGCCATATATCCAAATTGGCTTTTTGACCGCATTATATAAAAGCACTTTGTTTTCTAGGCTAAGTTTAGAGTTTTTATTTAAAAGGCAATTTATATTTGCAGCTCTAATCTTCATACATGTTATTTTACTAGAGATATATTTTCACCAAGTGAGTTTTCAATCTAGGTGAATGCCAATAATAATTCGGGTGGTGAAGCACGGTGTGGCTCGTTCCGTAGTTGTGGTTGGATGTGGGGAAACGGTCGGCGCAAATGATTCCACGAAAATATTAAATAAAAACAAAATATTTCTTATAATAAACGTATTTAATTAAAAAAATTTGGAGAAGCACCTACCACGTCTGGATCAGTGAGCCTCTCCCACGTCTTTTTTTGCAGAAGGGGTGGCCGCCGAGACAAATCGAGTCTGGTTCGGTCCGGGAAATGCCGCTGAGATGAATCAAGTCTCAGTCGGTCATTGCCATGTCGCCAATTTGCATAGAAGTCATTACATTCCGAGGTCGGTGAGACGACTTGAGTCTAACTCGATCCTGAGTAGGGGGTAAATGTGAGAAGCGTCGGCAGTCAGTGCACTTTATTGTGCCGATATTATACGACGCCGGATGTTATATATCCCAGTGTCGTATTTTGGGCGATGAGTTGTCCCACTGCCGCTGGTTGTAACCCTGGAAACATGAGCCGGGAGTAGACGTCCGCTCCCAAAATTACCTCGACTGGTGCTGACTTGTAGAGCACGTTGTCTGCCAGGTTCTAGAAGAGTAGAAATGTGTGGTTTTCCAGAGACCTTACTGGCGCCGTTGGTAATGGACGACGTTGTAATATTATTTCTCCACCATGGTTGTCCCGAAACATTAGATCGAAAACTCTGCTGTTTCCACGTGCATGTGTACACAGTCGGATTCGTGACAATGTGGAGGCGAGGATAACAGTGGATGGACTGACTGGGCTAATCATGGCACGCACTGTTATGATCCTGGTTGCAGCCCGAACTATTATTAAAGCGGTTGGTGACACCGCAATTCTTTGCTGCCAAGGTAGTGTTGCGTGCCTATCCTTGATGATGATGCATGCCGTGTGTATCTGCTCGACGTCGGGCGTCTCGTCCACGCCTTCGCTTCGGATGGGGTGGCCGGCGGAGCGAATGGCGTTCCGATCGGTCCAGGCAATGTCGCTGAGACGAACCGAGTCTCAGTCTATCCTTGCCATACCGCCAATCCGAAAAGAATTACCAGCACGCCGAATTCGGCGAGACGACTCGAGTCTGGCTCTATCTTGGGCATGTGGTATACAGGAGAAGCATCGTTGGTCAGAGCTTTGCGTGACTGATGACGTCGGTTGACATGGTTGAGAGGGTCCGAATACGTCGTGCCGATTGTCAATGAATTCTCTTCCATTTCCATTGCTGTGCATGTATTGCTACGGCTGAAACCGATATGCGCTCGACTTGAGATTGTGGCGATGCTTCTTCATCAGTTTTCTCGTATTTCTTTTGCATCTGATACATGTTTTCGCTATTTGCGCATGCTGTGACAATTGTATCTTGTCATTTGTGATTGGTTTTTCTCCTGTTTCACTGGTGGGTTTTTCTGGTATTTTTTGAGCACCTGTATGAGTTCGCCCTTGGCATCGAGTCGTATCTCTCCAGGCACACGTTTGATCTCCTCCTAGAGTCAGAGCAAGAAGAGGTTATCGGGATCACAGTTCTTCCGTTTTTTGCTTTTGTTGTTGACAGCGCAACATATACGAGTTCAGGACGCCGTGGAATGCCTGCAGATGTGGCATCAGCACTCGATGCAGTGAACTGTCGGACGGAGTTTGCAGCTCCTACCACGCAACGTTATAGTCGACCACAAGGCGTGCGGGATGAGATAGATACCGAGAGTTGAAGAGAGAAGCAAGACGCACTTACAGACGAAAACAGAGAGAGGCCGAAATGAATGAGTACGAAGAGCTTGACTAGCAAGGTTAATGCCCGAAAATTCTACGCAAACATGGGGCGACTAACAGAAGGTTTCAAGACCAGAGCATACTCTTGTAGAACATCAGAGAAGATCTAGTGACTGATGCCAAGAGCATTGTGGCCTGGAAAATCAACAACTGACTAAGTACTCACCAAGCGCTAAATCTTGAAAAAATCCCCGCAAAACTAATACGGCTGTGTAAACTGACGTTAAGCGACACCAAAAGCTCCGTCGGGATGGGGAAGGACCTCTCCGAGTCGTTCGATAGCAAACGAGGTTTCAAATAAAGTGACTCCCTTTCGTGTTGCTTTCCTACTTTTGGGGAAAGTCATTCAACCTGCAGAACTAAACAGAGAAGGTACCACCTTCTATAAGAGTCTATAGCTCCTGGCGTACGCTTATGGTATTGATATCATTGGCCTGAATACCCGCGCCGTTATTTCTGCTTTTTCCCCAAATGGATAAGGCAATGAAGCAAATGGATCTGGTGGTGAACGAGGGCAAGGCGAAATATCTCTTGTCATCAAACGAGCATTCGCGACTATACTCCCACTCACTGTTGACAGTCATAACTTCGAAGTCGTAGATAATTTCGTCTATCTTGGAACCCCCATCAAAACCGACAACAACGTCAGCGTCGAAATGGGTGATTCTTCTGACTAAGTAAGCAATTGAGAAGTAAAGTTCTCTCTCGACAAACAAAAATCAAACTCTATAAGTCACTCATTGTTCCAGTCTTGCTATATGGTATAGAGTTATGGACGATGACAACATCTGATGAGTCGATGTTACGAGTTTTCCAGAGAAACGAAGCAAAGGAAGAGGAAGACCGCCACTCCGTTGGAAAGACCAAGGTGAGAAGGACCTGGCTTCGCTTGGAAACTCCAATTTGCGCCAAGCAGCTGAAAGAAACAACGGCTGGCGCATTGTTGGAAACTTGGCTATAACCGCGTAAGCGGTGTCAATGCTAAAAAAGAATACGTAAGAGCAAAATATAGTACCGGTTATACCTGTTGCCTTTAAAATAATGTTTACTATTTCTGAAGAACTGCATATCTTTGTTTTCATTAACTAAAATTTTATTAAAAAGGTTACTGGCGATATTGTCACTGCCAAAATGAATGAAAATTCAGACGAATTTCGCCATTTTGAATTGCGAGAAGTGAGGAAGTAATAAATTCGACATTCGGTGCAACCGAACGTTTCATAATCTTGCAGCTTGTAAGAATCAAAACCAGGGAAGTAACTTATAGTATAAAACGGCAACCAGAGGATCGGAATCCAAGCAAATTTATATATTACATATGTATAACTTACACACTGACTGCCGTATTTGACATTAGGTTCGTTAGCAAAAGGAAATCATTACATGTAGTGCATGAATGACATACACATACTAAAAAAGAGATTCAAAACCAGAACCAAAAGTTTGAAAACCTTTATATTAGGTATATGGGGGCTTAGGGAATTATTGAACCGATCCAACGTATTTTTTATACACAGAAACACTATTATCACGAAAGGACTCTCCTGAATTTTAATTATGTACCCTATACATTAATTGATATTTTCGGACAAAAGTGAACTACGAAATTTCTTTCGGTCGTCGCTGTGAACGGACGTGTTGTTTTCTCTGCTCCGCGTTCTGTTGTCTAATCTTTATTAATGCCGTGTGCTTGCGGCCACAAGAGTCAATCGGGCTCAGCCGAAGATCAGCTGCAGTCAATGCAATGAATTCTTTCACCCATCGTGTGTGAATTTATCACATGCTGATGTTGATTTTTTGCTGAAGTCTAAAAACGCGTTTTATTGTAAAGTATGCGCGGTAGCTCGCTGAAATTCTATTCGCTCGCCGCCTGCGTCGTCGTCTGTACGCAGTGCTCAATCAAACAGTTCACTTCACGAACCTTTGGTAGAGTCTAATGACCTTAATATGGTAAATGCGGAACTTAATTCTTTGGTCTCGGAAGTTAGTTCACTGAGAAGTGAACAATCGAAGGCGCTCTCTTTATTACAACAACTCAGTGATGAACGAAATTCGTTAATCGTTAAGCTTAAGGAACTTAAATCGGAGTTCTGCATTGTGCAAAAGAAATTGTCTGATATCGGCAAGTTCTCTGCACCAGCTTCAAATGCTCTCTCTGCTGCGACTGCTGTTCATACAAATGCTTCTTCAACCGCTTCTCCGCCTACTGCAGCTGTTTCTGATGATAATGAGAGTGTGAATTATCTCGCTCCCACTATACTGATTACACGTTCTACAGCTTCAACTACTGCTAACTCCACTCGCACTTCTACAAATGCTCAGTCATCTAACGTTATTGTTTCTTCTCCTACTGATGAGGTGTACATGGATTATCTCGCTCCCGCTACATCGAAAGCAATCTCTGCCGCTCCGTCTGCTGCTTGCTCCACTCTCTCGAAATTGTCTGATATCGGCAAGTTCTCTGCACCAGCTTCAAATGCTCTCTCTGCTGCGACTGCTGTTCATACAAATGCTTCTTCAACCGCTTCTCCGCCTACTGCAGCTGTTTCTGATGATAATGAGAGTGTGAATTATCTCGCTCCCACTATACTGATTACACGTTCTACAGCTTCAACTACTGCTAACTCCACTCGCACTTCTACAAATGCTCAGTCATCTAACGTTATTGTTTCTTCTCCTACTGATGAGGTGTACATGGATTATCTCGCTCCCGCTACATCGAAAGCAATCTCTGCCGCTCCGTCTGCTGCTTGCTCCACTCTCTCGACGACTGCTGATAATGGTACAAATACAGCCGCTCCCAATGCTATTAATTACGCCAGTACATACGCTGTTGCTGTTGCTATGAATAGCAACACTCATTCGAAAGCCAAAAACAATCGAACAGTTGCTGCTAAACCAGTTCGTCACTCTGTCGTTGTCAATGCTGCTCAATCAGTTGCCATCGATGACTCTGTTAATCTAAACCCTTCGTCTTCAATTAATGCTAATGGAAATGTGAAGTTAAAAGTGAGTACTAGGAGCAAAAAATCCCCAGCTGTTTCAACTGTTGTTGGCGTTAATGCCAATTATGATCTCGATGTCGTCATACCGAAGAAATGGATTTATTTGTCGGCCTTTAAAAACTCAGTTATCGAAGAAGATATTATATCTTTTGTCGTTAAACATGCTAATGTCGATAGAGAACATGTCTTATGTTATAAGTTAATTAAGAAAGATACTGATGTTAATAATCTTAAGAGGATTAACTTTAAGCTAGGTGTGTCCCCATCTTGTTTTAACGCCGTTTTCTCCGCTTCTGTGTGGCCTTCTGGCATTAAGTTGCGTCCCTTTAACTTTTTCCAAAAGGAGGGGAAATCAGCGCTGCAGATTAGTGGATGTGCCTATTAGTCACGACTTTTTTCATGCGTTTTCTGCACCTTCTTCTACCTATCTTAAGGTGTACTATCAAAATCTATCGGGTATTAGGTGTAAATCAAATATTATTCGCAACTTTTCTTCACATTCGGATTTCGATATTATCGTTATTGTTGAGACTTGGCTGAATTCCAGTTACTTTGATAGTGAATATTTTGATTCAAATCTCTATTACGTCTTCCGTAAGGACAGAGATCATGAAAAAACTGGCGGTTTAAGAGGGGGTGGTGTTCTCCTAGCAGTTCATCGGAAATATCGTCCTCGTCTTATTATGCTTGATAATGATGATTCCATTCTGGACCAACTATGTATTGTATCATTGCAGTCTCATACATCCCTCTTAATAGTCTTCTAGAGTTGTATAAGTTGCACGCAAATAATATTTCCTCGCTGGTACTAAATAAGGTGAAAGAGAATAATACCTGTGTATTGGGTGACTTCAATTTAAGCAATATCGCTTGGTCTGGTTGTTCCTATAGTCCTGCTCTCATTCCTTCCAATAAGTCAACTCATATTCAAATAACCATGATCGTTTTCTTGACTTAGTCCTTCCTAGCGATAACTTAAAATTTAGGTTTCTTGATGGATTATCTTCAATTACTCCTGCCACCATTCATCACTCTCCCCTGGCGTTTGAGGTAGATGCTTATATTTTCGTTCCTGTTAAACCTACTGATGGGCTTGGTTTTAATGTTGCATTTTGTGATTTTGAACGACTCAACAATCTGCTCTCCGAGATTAAATGGGACGATTTACTTTCGGGATTAGATACATCTAATAGTTTCTCGATCTTTAAGAAATCGATTCAGGAATTTTGTCATAACAACTTCCCGCTTAAACATATGCAACCATATAAGTTGCCTTGGTACACTAAGGACCTCAGACGGTTAAAAAACCGTACAAATAAATACTACAGAAAATTCTCTTCAACTAAATCTCATGTTTTCTTTCTTCAATATCAGCACTACATAAAGCTGTTTAATGAAATGGATAAGTCTCTCTATAAAAGGTTTATTTTTAGTACGGAGTCTGCAATTAAGTCGAACCCCAAGTTCTTTTGGAACTTTGTAAAATCTAGAAGAGCGTGTTCGGCCATTCCCTCTGCTCTATGCTGGGGTGATAAGTCAGCATGTACTCCTGGCGAAATCTCCAACCTGTTTGCTGAATTTTTCAAATCGAATTATGTTCAGGATGATCCCGTTACTAATTCCACTTTTCCTGATAATAATTTCCCATCCATAAATTTTGGCTCACTGAGTCTTTCACAGGATTATATTTCCAAGACTATTGGTGATATTAAGTCTTCGTCCAAATTGGGTTTGGATGGGCTTCCGCCTGTACTTATAAAAAATTGTACTGCCTTGGTTAATCCTCTCATGCTTATCATTAATAAATCTCTCTCCTCTGGGAATTTTATCTCTGACTAGAAATTAACATGCATTACCCCTATTCTCAAAGGTGGTAGGAAGGATATAGTCTCCAATTACAGACCTATTTCTAACTTTCTACTATTTCGAAAATTTTTGAGTGTTCTGTTAAAAATAAATTATTTTTTGCAGTAAAATCAATAATTGATGTCAATCAGCATGGGTTTGTCTCGGGACGCTCAACTGTATCAAACTTAGCAGTTTTTCGCGATTATTGTATGTCTGCATTCTCAGCTGGATTTCAGGTAGATTGTATCTACACAGATTTCTCTAAGGCCTTGATAAAGTTTCACACAATATTCTAATTAAAAAATTATCATCTGTAGGGTTTCACTCGGTCTTCTTGCAGTGGATTAAATCATATTTACACAATAGACGATGCGTTGTCAGTGTCGATGGAGTGTCATCTCATTCATTCATTGCGTGATCGGGAGTGTCCCAAGGAAGCGTTTTAGGTCCACTTTTCTTTGTGCTGTTTATCAATGACATCTCCTGTTGCTTCTCTTTCGCTAACTTCCTGTTATATGCAGATGACTTAAAAATTTTTGCAATAATCAAAAACCCACAAGATGTACTCAATTTTCAGTGTGATATTGATACTTTTTATGATTGGTGCATGAAATCTAAGCTTCTTCTGAATCTAGATAAATGCTCTCAGATCTCTTATTGCAGGGGACGTAGCATCATATCTTCAAGTTACAATATTTCTAATTACGTTCTCAAATGAAATCAAAGATCTCGGGGTAATCTTTGACAACAGATTTTCTTTCAGTAATCACATCAACTACATCACTTCTAAATCATTCTCCGTACTCGGATTTGTCCGTCCAAATGCTTTAAATTTTTCCGACCCCTACACGTTAAAATTACTGCATACTTGTTTTGTTCGCTCCATTTTGGAGTACGCAGTGTTCATTTGGAGACCATATTGTATTTCGTCAATTAATAGGATCGAGCGTGTTCAAAAGATTTTTCTTAAATTTGCTCTCCGCTCCTTAAAGTTCGTTGACCCATTACCATCGTATACATCTCGCTTATTGCTTTTACACCTTAAATTGCTGGAAAATGGACGGTCCATTCTCTGCCTCTCATTTGTTTACAATGTAATTACTGGAGATATCAACTGTCCCTATTTACTAGGGAAAATTACCTTCAATATTCCTCAGCGTTGTCTCAGATATGTTTCCCCATTTTACTATAAAAAGGAAAGTACTAATTTGGCCGGACACGCTCCTCTCAAGCGTGCTATGGGGGAATTTAATTCGATTTCCGAGAAAGTTCTTCTAGATTTGTCTCACTCCAGGGTATCCTTTATTAATACCCTCAATTCTGTTTTTTAGTTTAAGTTATCTACCTACTTAACTGTAACTTAATTTCATTCTCCTATAGTCTGTAACAATTAATGTTCATAGACTTAACTAAATAAATAAATACATTAATTGATATTTTCGGACAAAAGTGAACAACAGATATTTTGAGATAGGAATGTGGGAAGAGTGCCACTTACTAAATTTAATCGAAATCGATCGGTCGTGTTCCGAGATAAGTGATTTCACGCTCTTCCAATTATCCTACTCCAATTAACGAAGCTTAACGCCATTAGAGTGGATCCTTTTTTCTTGGAAAAGGATGGTGGTCTCTTGCAATACGGTGTATCGATATGATGACCAATAATGGAAAATAAGTACGGGTAGGATCTAATATCATACTTGTATTTTACAATATACGTGAAATGGGTTCCAGGGCATAGTAACATCCTTCGTAACCGTGAAGGAGATGAACTAGCCAGAATGACGCCACCCTATAATTAGTCCCAAAAAATGATATTTATATATTTGGCTAATTGTAGATATTTATTTAAAGAATATATTACGAATATAAGTGAAGTCAATCACTAACTCCCGCAACAAGCAGGCAAATGTGGCATGAATAGAACATGGGCCGCACATGCCGACTAATAAATTTTAAATACATTATATTAGAACTCTAATGGTGTTAACAGGTCACTGTCTCATTGGAGGTCTAAGTGCATCCCAAAATGATTATTGTAGAAGCTGTCAGGACGTAGTATAAAGGGACAGTAAACAGTAAAACATCTTCTGTACGAATGCAAGGTTATGTACAGAAAAATAATGGTAATTATCGGTCGAGGGTTACTGGATGACTTTTAAAAGGTTGCAAATATAAAAATAGAAGTATTGATAAACTTCTTCAGAAGCACGGAGCGGTTCAGAAAGGAGACAATAGAATGAGGGAATTAGTCCCGGTGGTATCACAATGGGCCTCTTAAAGGTCTAGGTGCATATTTAGAGAGCACCAACTAACACATATCATACCAACCAACAAACACCATGGCACACTTTGACACCAAAGTACATGTTTATATTTGAAAACATTATTCACAAGAACTTTATTTTGATCGGTCAGCTAGTATGGCAGGTACATACTTATATGTCTATATATTTGTTCTGAGCAAATTCTTCGCAATCATTTTTGCGGAAATTCCTGATCCAGAGATAGATCCAGAATTATACGAAGTGGTAAAAACCAATATGGTTCAGGAACACTGCGAACACCATAATCCTTCTTCGGTTTGTATGTCTGACAATAAATGCACGAAACACTATCCACGTGCATTTCTATAAGAAACGCAAACTGGAAATGATGGATATCCACTGTATCGGCGTCGCTCACCAGACGACAATGGCAGAACATTTAGCATTCAATTTAGAGGAGTGTATATCGAAGTTGACAATACATGGATCGTACTATATTCGCCGCTGTTGTCTAATTCACATTAAAAACTTGAGTATTACAGTTTGGTAAAATCACTGAAATACGTTTGCAAATACATCACCTAAGAAAGCAACATTGCGGTTATTGGCCTTGAATGAGAAGAGATCAGTAAGTATCAAATGGGTAGATACGTGAACTGCAATAAAGCGCTTTGTAGGATATTTACATTTGCATTTCATGAAAGTTTTCCGACTATGGTGCGCCTCGCGGTTCAACTTCATTTAAGCCATTGCGTATTGTGAATGGAAGAGTGTTTGCAAGCCAGCAAGTACAATTACTGGAACATGATAATAACTGGAATCAAATGACGGACGATACGATAGCTACTCCGCATGCCACTGAAGTTCGCATACTTTTCGCGAGGATCATTTCGACATATCACCCTTCAAATTCGCGTCAATTAAGGGATACGAAAAAAATGATATTGTCGATGACATTTTACATTGTATTCGCTAATGATTGGAAATGGGCAAATTTCGCTTGATATTTCCATTGGTTTGATATAAATTTTTCCTGCCTATTTTCAATTCACTTCAACGAAAGAAGAACTCATCATGTTTATCCCAACAATGGCAAATTGTCAAAACTGCAATTGCTTGAAAGCCCGCGCAATTTTAGTTGCCAAAAATACCAATGTTAATGACTTAAACTGGAAGATTCAAGGTCAAATTCAGAAGCTTTTGCGCTCATACAAATCGATCGATCGTCTTGACAATGAAGACAAAGCCGTGAATTATCCAGTGTAATTTCTAAATTCTTTGGATAGGCTTGGTATACCACAGCATAATTTGCATCTCAAAGTTAGATCTGTCATTAGTGTGTTTCACAATCTTTATTTATTCACCGAAACTGTGTAAAGAACCCCAATAATTGTGACGCAGTTACCGAATATAAGGGGACAGTAATTTCATTTCAAACATATTCCGTTTCCAGAGAAAATTGCATTTGTGATGGCAAGAGGACAAAAGGATAGATAGAAGTGTGGCATAAATCTAGAAAAGCTATGTTTTTCACATGACCAGATATACGTGGCGTGTTCACGAGTTGAAAACCCATCTTCTCTGTATATTTACGCACCAGAACATAAAAAAAAATTGTTTATCAAGCTGCGCTGCATTAAAAAAAAAAATAAATGATTTTCAACACAATATAAATTCAACTTTCTTTTCATTTCAAAACTAATAAATTAACGCAGGGCAACGGCTGCGGGGTCAGCTAGTACATATATAAAAATGAATCGCAAAATGTGTTGGTAAGCGCATAACTCAAAAACGCCAGGACCAATTTTGCCAATTCCTTTTTTAAAATGTTCGTTGAGGCTCAAGGATGGTTTTTGCGGCAAGATAAATTCGAATAATTGCCGGAAAATCCCTTAAAATAGCTATTTTCTTTATCCCATACAAACGAATGAATGTTTGTTTCTTAGTAACGCTAAGGGAACGACTGAACCAATCTTGATGAAATTTTCAGAAAATGTTCCGTGTGGATCGGGGAAGGTTTAGAAATAAAAAAACCTCTCTGCTTCGAATGAGGAAAAGTCGAAAAATTGGACAATTCCAAAAAGCTAATTTTTCCCATACAAATTTTTTATTATGTAAATTTATTTTGTTTTGTTTTTCAATTATTTGAATTGTTCAAATTTGTCATTTTCTTCAAAAATTATTCAGTGAAAATGTTATGTGTGTTGCACACAAAGTGATCAATTACAGATTGAAATTTGTTACGATGCCACGAAGTGGTCGCGCTGATATCGGTCGGCGTTCTTTTTGGCATCAACATACATAAACAGCCCAAGGCACATAACCGAGTACTCCCAAGATACGATGACATACGTGCGGTATTCTTCGGTTTGCATGTATGGCAATAAATGCACCAAACACTATCCACGTGCTTTTCTTTCGGAAACACAAACTAGAAGTGATGGATATCTACAGTATCGGCGTCGCTCACCAGACGACAATGGCAGAACATTTAGCATTCAATTTAGAGGCGTGAATATCGAATAACACATCGAAGTTGACAACACATGGATCGTACCATATTCACCACTGTTGTCTAATTCACATTCAAAAATCATATCAACGTTGCGCATTGCAATTTGTTGTAATCGTAAGTACGTCACCAAAGGAAGCAATATGGCGGTTATTGGTCTTGAACGATTCGGTACGTTTTGTAAGATATTTACTTTTGCAATTTATGAACGTTTTCCGACTGCTGTGCATCTCGCAGTTAATTTGGAGAATGACCAAAGAGTCTATTTCTACCCAGAGAATACAGTATATCCAGTGGAAACACCGTCACCAACAAAATTAATGTTTACGAGTTGTTTTTCAACGTTCGTCAGTGAAGCGTTTGCGAGAACTTGTTCTATTTGGAGATGCTTCGATATAATACATAGAATGCCTCGTCGAAGAAATAGTTACTTAGAAAGCAAGGCCAACCAGTAGATGTACATCCAGGTGTGTTCTTAACTAATGCATTAGAACGAATTTACGCAATCCCCCCGAAAAACGACGATTGCTTTTATCTTTGGTTGCTATTGATTAATGTACGCGGTTCAAATTCATTTGAGTCATTGCATACTGTGAATGGTACGATGTGTGCAACTTTTTGAGTTGTTTGGAATTGTAATTGCTGGAACATGATAATAAGTGGAATCAGTAGATGGACGATGCGATAGCTACTTCCAATGCCACTGAAGTGCGCACACTTTTCGAGATGATCAGCCTTCGAAGCCTCGTCCTATATTGTTGACTTAAACTGGAAGATTTAAAGTCAAATTCTGGGAGACTTGCGGTATAAGAAAACGATCGATCATCTTGGCAATGAAGACGACACCGTGAATTATCCAGTGGAATTTCTAAATTCTTTGGAGAGGCTTGGTATGCCACCGCATCATTTGCGTCTCAAAGTTGGATCTGTGGTTATGATATTTCGCAGTCTGATTGTGACACATCTATCAAATGTAAGGGGCAGAATGCTTGATTCTACGGATTTCTTTTGAGTTCTAACGATTTGCCATTGCAGTTTAAACGTATTCCGTTTCCATTGAAAATGGATTTCGAGATGACGATCAATAAGATAGTCGTATAGTGGGTGGCATAAATTTGGAAATGCTATCTTTTTCACACGGCCAGATATACGTGGCGTGCTTACGAGTTGGAAAACCAAATGTAGAAAAATCGTAAATAAATAATTATCACCACAATACGAATTTTTACCTTTTTATTTCAAAACACATAATTTCACGCCGGACAACGGCTGCGGGGTCAGCTAGTATTATATATAATATGAATACTTTAAATGTCGTTTCCTTCTGAGTGTTAAAAATTTAATGTCAAATTTAAAATTCCCTGTTTAAGGTTCAGGGTCGATTTTGTCAATTAGTTGGAAATTTATTTTTGCTTTGTTCACGTCTTTAAACGACTGATATTGTCTATTTAAAATTTCCGGCAAACGATTATCGTTTGAAGTGGTTCAACTATTGCACTTTAATCACCAATAACGTAAAAGCTTCAGACAGTTGACAGAATTGTTTTATGAAAAACAGAGTATAATACGATAAATCGAGTGGAATATAAGGTTAGACTAGAACCAAAGCAAGAAGGGGTTCCAAAACTAAAAAATACTGAACGTACATAGCGCTTATTGAGGCTCAAACTTGATCAGAATTCATAAATTTGGTTTAGTGCTCTTGCGAAGAAACTCAATTTAGGTTTATCATGAAACCGTCAACGAGGCTATGCTATAACACGAATATTTATCATAGTTTCTAACTACAGTCCTCACAAAATACGAAAAGTTTTTCGTTAGCTATGAAGCTAATTTCTGTACCAGTGAACTGGTAGGCTGATTATGTATACAAAACAATGTGTACAAATTTTAAAGCATTGTAAAATTTTAATCTGTAATCGAAAACGAACCACATTTCAAATTTAATTAAGATACAGATCCTAAACATTAGGAGTATGTAATGCGGTTTTCAATAAGTGCGCTTCAAAAGTTTGTTTTTAAATAAAACAAAAATGAAATTAATGATTTTTTTTTTTGTGAAAGTACATTTGACCCATTCTGTATGGAAATTGATTTTTTTTTGCGTGGCCGCTATGGGCACGCTTGCAGAAATTCAGACGCTGAACGCAATTTTCGACGGTTTTCAAGCATAAATCAGCCGATACTGCTGTAACTTCACATTCAATATTTGTACAAGGCTCATCAGGCGTCGCTGATTTGTAGGCATAGACTATAGGCTTGACGTAGCCTCACAGGAAATAGTCTAACAGAGTCAAATCGCACGATCGAGGCGTCCAATTGACTGGCCCATTTCATGAGATATCACGTTCACCAAACGTGGTTTTCAATAAATCGATTGATGCCGTCCTCTTTGAACCACATATTGTCCAAGTCCATATCATCCAACTCGTGCCAAAAATATTTAGTTATTATTGAGCGATAGCGATTCCTATTCACAGTAACGTGCAGCTTTTCACCATCACGGAGGAAGTACGGCTCTATGACGGATACCGCACCAAAAAGTATTTTTTATATAGGTACGGAGAGTTTGGCGCGTGGTTCTGCGACTCCTGCTGATATTTTTGAGCCATCGATGTACCAATTGATTGTTTTATCTCTAAGCAGTAACTCCAGAGTAGAATCATTTCATTCAGATTTGCTGCTAAGGGTAGACTCGAACTTCTTGGTGAAGTTTATACGTTTGGTAATGCTGTCCCTTAAGAGAAGAGCCAATGGTGTTACACCAGTAAACCCCTTCATCGGCTGTAATAAGATTACCTTACCTTTGCTACACCCTTATGTTGATATTAGGAGTAGTGTGTGTTTGGCTACCTGACCAATTACTAGGTGCAGTGGTGTAAACTCAAGGATGACTTCAAGTGCTGTCGTTGGACAAGTACGCATTGCACCTGATATACAGATGCATGCAAGTCGTTGCGGCTTTGAGCCCTACCAAGGTCTGCCCAAGCCACCGCCTTATATGTGTTTATCGGTCTCACGATCATCGTGAACAACCTCCTAACATTCTTTGGCTTGCAGCCCCAGGATTTACTAGCTTGTCTATTTGATCATTGTCAGGTCAACTCGCTATTTCCCAAAGAGAGTGAAATTCAGCGTGAGACTAGAGAGTGCCCTAAAATTTGTCTTTGGGTATAATAACAATGTCATCTACGTATCCTTGACAGCGGATCCCATTGCCAGTTAGCAAAATTAGTAGATCGCCCGCGACAAGGCTCCATAACAGGGGGGATAGCACTCCATTCCACTCAGCTATTCTGTTACGCAGTACAGATTATTCATCTGCGCAGCGACGCTGCCACATTCCTTTTCACCTGTGCCCTAGCTACGCTCTTGAGAGATGTGTTGTCAAACGCTCCTTCGATGCATAACATTACTTCCCCTCGTTTCAGCGAACTCTCTATCTCCGAAGTTAACTGGAGCAGTATAAGTTGATCTGCCTGGCTTGTAAGCATGCAAAGGTGAAATTTTCAGCGCCTTGAGCCTTCGACCTTATTTCATGATCCACGATTTCTTTCATACTCTTTAGTGAAATGAAATATTTGGCTTAAAGGATTTTGCCAGTGAATAGTGCTTTCTTCCTACCTTGGGTATTAAGATCAGCTTCGCGGTCTTCCATTTTTCAGGGATATACGCCAGTGCGAGGCTGTACCTCATCAGCCGAACAAGGTGTGGCAGTAGAACTCGATCTTCCTGTTGTAAGAGTGCTAAAAAGATACCGTAAAACCGCGGAAATTTTAATATCGCGAATGAAGACATAGCTCACTTGATTGAGTCCGCAGTAAACAGTTGCTTTGTGACTACCCAATCTAAGCGAGATGGCTTGTGTTCGACTACGGTCGACGTTGTTCTTCCCGAATTGTTTCCGGGAAGTACGGCCGCAGAAGTGTCATAGCTCTCACAAACTTCGTAAAGCTTGCCTGTTTTGCCTCCTTGTTATAGGAAGTTAGGTTGCATTTTTGTTTCTCAAAGATCTCCGTATCAAAGAACCTCCGTAAATGTTTCCTTAAATGTGAGAGTTAGCTTAACCACCAAGGACAGTTGCGCATGTTATTGGTCGCCTCTACGAGGCAGCTGCAGGACAGGCAACATGTTTTTCAGTCCTTAACCCATCTATCAGGCTGCCTCTCCACACTCTCATTCGTTCTTAGCGTATCCCAGAAGGAATCCCAGTTTGTGTTCCGGGGAATACTTTTGGAAGGGTGTTTCTTGACATCTGCGTCTAGCGCTAACCTTATAATTCTATGGTCGGGACTATGATGACACCCTTCATTGCGAGATCATTCCATTCATTGCCTCATTATTTAAAGGTATGTCGAGCACCTCCCTCCCACTTATAGTAAGGAAAGTGGGTTCACAACCCACATATAGTTATACTACTAATTATATACTCCAAGAGGCACTCACCTCGTGTGTTGCAGTCTGTACTGCCCCATTGAGCGTTCGCATCACATCATAGGAACAGTGGCAGCTTGTGTCGTCTGCAGTGACTTACAAGTCTGTCCACAGCCTCTGGGATGCTATGCATGCCCCTCCCGAGAAATAAACTAAGTTCTGATTTTTTATCTTGCTTTCGCACCCAGGGTGAAACAACGTCATGCATCGGCGGAATGTCATTTTCCCCTTTTGCGCATAGGATAGGGCAGAACTGGTTTCCTCCTTCTTCCTCTGAATAAATCTTCCATAAGGAGATCCGGGAGCACGGTAATCTCTTCTGACCCAACGTCCCTGCCGGGTAATTAAGAAGCAGTACAGCCATTTGGATGCTTTTGAGAGCATCCGGATATCTGGGCTGTCCCTCCTGCGCTGCGACTTTTAGCCTTTTCCGAAAGCTATCATTCCTGCCAAGGTTATCGGCTGGTAGTGAAGAGATAATCGGACCCCCCTTCTCTTTTTCTTATTGCTTCTGCAAGCATCTTCGGTATCCGCCCAATGCAACTCCCATAGTGATGCTCGCTACCTACGCAGCGGCAGTACACAAGTTGTCCCAAAACAGCCCAAATTTCTTTTTGGTTTTGTCCGAAAATCTAAAGGAACATTCTAAAAAACAGAATGCAAACTGAGAACACGTGTTCATTTTTCAGCGTGGCGGATTTATATTTTTCTTTTCGTCACATAAAAATTACCTTCCAAAGTGGTCAAACATTCTCTGGAGAGGTCCGATTTCGATTATTTAAAATTACATTTAAAGTTGCAGATATTTACTTTAATAAATTCTTGTTATGAAATTAATTTGATTGATTATACTTTTTTGTGTATTATGTGTACTTTTGCATGTTTAACTTTTATGAGCATTATCAATGTATTCGTCAATGTTTTAAGGTAATAAAAATGTCAAGTATAGCTGCTAATATTTGCTGATTTTTGTAAGTTAACACATTAGTCTCATAGTCTGCCCACTACCCCACGCCAGCCAGTAAGCGCAGGAATAGTTCGCGTCAGCATTTATCCATCAACTTGCAATCGCGGTCGCAGCGATTCACCTGTTGTCTAAACAACAACAGCAGCAGGTGCAGTTAAACAACAACAAAAAACTCGTAGTGTGGTTAGTTTGGTAGAAGAATGCATTAAAAACCAAGGCTACGCAGTTGAGATAAATAAACTTGAATATTGTGTAAGTTACACTTGCAAAAAGAAATTATTGCTTATTGGGCTATAAACAATCATACTAAGAGTGCAATTGTTCAATATCAATCCAATTGGCTGAATACTATTGAAACAACAATGAATAATTGAGTCTTTTCAACAAAAGGTAACACTTAAAACCTGGGTGACCCAAAATTGATTTTGCTGAGTCCCCAGAAAGGACGAACGTCGTCGGATAGCCCTGCAAGAAAAATATGACGAGTCTACAGCTTCTGTTTTGCGCCCAACCAACTTTCCACCGATCCTGAAATCATCCGAAGTGGATATTGAAAAGGTTTTATAGCTTTCAATTAACACTGGAATAACGATTATTCGTGAATTCATAAATAGTGAGGCTTCATGCAATACGAGTATATTGCCAAGCTGTGAGAAAAGTCTCAAATTTAAGCTGTAATGATGATGATATATGTCTGTTTGCAATATCGTGTGTCCCACTTCAGCATATAACGAAAAGTAACTCCAAAATAATATGGAAAAATCGTAATTGTAGGCAAGTCAGAATTCAATTTAAAAAAGAGGCCGCTACACTATCCGTTAAAGAAGAATTGTAATTTAAAAATAAAATAGAAAATTTAATGTCAACCAAATTTCAAATTCCCATTAAAAAAGAGCCTACAACTTACTATGTTAGATGGTAAAGTGTGCAACGCGTTAAGCAATACGTCGTCTATGAAATGTTTTTTTTTTTTATATACGGTGTAAAATGAATCATTGATTTATTAAATGTTTGTATTTAAATTAAAATTCATTTAAATTGTACTTTTGATAATTGAAATATATTTATTCTTATATTGAATCATTGAAAGAACTAACGGGTGATTTTTTAAGAGCTTGATAACTTTTTTAAAAAAAAAAACGCATAAAATTTGCAAAATCTCATCGGTTCTTTATTTGAAACGTTAGATTGGTTCATGACATTTACTTTTTGAAGATAATTTCATTTAAATGTTGACCGCGGCTGCGTCTTAGGTGGTCCATTCGGAAAGTCCAATTTTGGGCAACTTTTTCGAGCATTTCGGCCGGAATAGCCCGAATTTCTTCGGAAATGTTGTCTTCCAAAGCTGGAATAGTTGCTGGCTTATTTCTGTAGACTTTAGACTTGACGTAGCCCCACAAAAAATAGTCTAAAGGCGTTAAATCGCATGATCTTGGTGGCCAACTTACGGGTCCATTTCTTGAGATGAATTGTTGTCCGAAGTTTTCCCTCAAAATGGCCATAGAATCGCGAGCTGTGTGGCATGTAGCGCCATCTTGTTGAAACCACATGTCAACCAAGTTCAGTTCTTCCATTTTTGGCAACAAAAAGTTTGTTAGCATCGAACGATAGCGATCGCCATTCACCGTAACGTTGCGTCCAACAGCATCTTTGAAAAAATACGGTCCAATGATTCCACCAGCGTACAAACCACACCAAACAGTGCATTTTTCGGGATGCATGGGCAGTTCTTGAACGGCTTCTGGTTGCTCTTCACCCCAAATGCGGCAATTTTGCTTATTTACGTAGCCATTCAACCAGAAATGAGCCTCATCGCTCATCGGACACGGACGCGAAACACATTTCGAACCGAACACTGATTTTGGTAATAAAATTCAATGATTTGCAAGCGTTGCTCGTTAGTAAGTCTATTCATGATGAAATGTCAAAGCATACTGAGCATCTTTCTCTTTGACACCATGTCTGACATCCCACGTGATCTGTCAAATACTACTGCATGAAAATCCTAACCTCAAAAAAATCACCCGTTACAAGTAGAGAAATTCATTTGTTTATATTTCGAAAAGCTATTTCACAAATTTATACAGAAAATAATTGAATGTGCTAGCATATCTTGGATGGATTAGGATTTTGGATGCCAATAATGAAAACTTAGCACTGCAACTCTAATGAAAGTATTTTTGCGCACCATCGTCACTACGGTGTTATATGAGCTATTGGATATAATCGTCCGATGTAGCCAATTTGTTATTATGTATTCATAAAAGTTTTCTAGAGTTTTGGGGAAAAGTTCATAACGATATTTCAAAGGGAAATTTTTATGACCGCAGCTCCGCACAAGTCCAAGCACTGCGCATTGCCTAGGTTTAGTTTTTTGGTTAGTAATTGTTTAATGTTTTGTCATCGTTTTTTTACGACTCTTGGGTCAACGCGATGAGCTGTCACCGTTACTTCCCAATTCAGCCCGATGTGGGGAAGGCTCCGTTCAAAGATAGCCGAATTAACCTCTTGGCCTGAAATCATCAAATTGACATGGGAGTCGCATAACAATCTGGACTAGGAGAGGGCAGCTCTTGATTACCGCACGTATGCAGATTCTGACAACACGCAGGAGTGGCGCCATGCAGCACTGTCCATGCCGTGTATGCCTTGCAGCTTAAGCTCTTAAAACACGACAAGGTGCCTACCATTCGCAGATGTATCAGTTACAGCATGGAAAAGTTAATTCAATCTACGAAAAAGGACTACATTGTGTAATAAATGCTCAAGTTTTTCCCACAAAATATTAATTGTATCTTAATTAAAGCCAAATTAGAGTTTTTAACAGTAATGTAATTGAATGATAGTTATTTTTGTCGCTCCCTGTTATTTTCCGATGGAGAAGCTCTTCTCGACTGTAAGAGCTCTTTAGGCAAAACAAGGTATTTTCAGATAAATTTCTATTCTGAGAAATATACGTCTGAGGTCAAAGCGATGCCATAAAATCCCTCTGATCTGTGGGAATTTGAAAATAAAAACTTACGATTGTAGTGAATTTTCTATGGAAAATTTTTACAGGGGTTGGTCCAGCTCTTAATGATAATATTAAGAGCTAAAATTTTCAGGGGCTTTTGTTTAAGGTATTTCCAAGGAAATTTTGTGACGGGACTGAAAAAAATTATTGGTTAAAAAAAACAAAAATACCCTAATATATATACATATATATGCGTGAAAAACAGGCTAAAAACTTTCAAAAATGTGAAAAACGTCACTCAAAAGATGAGTTCTTAATATTAATATTAAGAGGTGCCTCTTTCAAATTTTCTGTTTTTCATATAAATAACATGGAAAAAAATCATATTTTTTGTGGTGGTTATTGTTCGGAAGATTTTTATATGTGCACGCGATGTCTGCTAGTAGGCATGGTAAACTCGATTCCGATTCTACTCGGGAATCGAGTTTTCTCGTAGAATAATCGATTTTTCGGAATCGATCTTCAGTAGTCAGTAATATAATTAATCGTAATATAATCGCTCTCATCAAGAAAAAAATGCGTGGCAACAAATGAAAGAATTTCTCACTACCCAGTACGAAATCGCCGAAGGGGTAGACAAAAACATAACCAAACCAAAAGGTATTCAACACGACCTCAATAGAAGCTTCCGCAGGCCCCAAGCCAGTAGCAACAACAATTTAAATAGAAGCTTCTTTAAAAACCAAACGTTCACATCCAAACAATACAAACAATCGTCATGCGAACTATGCAAAGTGGGATATAAATTTAAAGCTTGCGAGAAATTTAAAAAATTGAATATCATTGACCGAAACAATTTTGTAAAGTCAAAAAGACTGTGCACAAACTGCTTATCACATGCTCACATGCCTAAAGATTGTGAATGCAAATTTAATTGCGTTTACTGTCACAAACGACACCATTCGATGCTTCACATAAATAATTTTTCCAGCTCACCCCCAAACAGCGCCAATATCAAAAGAGCTACGGGTTTAGTTACAACAACGTATCCCGAAGTACCAAATCCACAAAATCGCCAAGAAGCACCATGCTGCTCAAAGGCATTAAAAATTCGAACGCTACACAGCGAAAATCAAAGAAGGGTACTACTACCAACGGCAGTCGTCTCCATCAAACATCATGGAGAACTGCTTAAGCTCAGGGCCCTAATAGACCAAGGATCACAACGATCTTTCATAGCGTCTAGGGCACAAAATGCCAACAAAACAAACCAACTTTGAAATAACGGGAATAGGCGGAAGAGCAGTTCAGAACTCTAATAAAATCTGCCCCATTACCCTATTTTCCCCCGGATATAAGCTATCATATAAATAGCAAACATTGGGAAAAGGTTTCATACCTTAAGTTAGCAAGATCCCAACTGCACCACCCCGCTCAAATAGACTTTCTATTAGGCAGCGATCTCATACTACAGATATACTCGAAGGTATTGAGAAAATTTCAAACACACTTTTGGCACAAAAGGCTACTTTCGGTTGGATCCTAAGTGGACTAGTTACGGAACCAGTCTCAAGTATCTCAATTCACAATTGTGAAAATTTTGGGAGATAGATAGAAAAATTTCCTCTGGTAACCCAGGTGTTAAAAACACAAACGTATGTAGGCGATATTCTGTCTGGAAGTCACAGTCTTCCACAAGCATACGAATTATTATCCCAGGTAATCCAAGCCCTCAAATCCGCAGGGTTTCCGCTAAAAAAGATAACGGCTAACCACCCTAACAATTTAAAGGATATACCATAAGAAAATATATTAGACACTAATTTCCTTAACTTTCAAATAGAAAGCACAACAAATGCGTTGGGTATACAATGGAATGCGATATCAGACCAGTTTTCATACACTACCGAGTCAATATCAGCACTATCCGCAATAATAAAGAGGCAAATTTTATCCTCGGTGTCAAAATTTTCGACCCCGCAGGATGGCTTTCGCCAATTATGATACAAGCAAAAATTCTAATACAGGAATTGTGGCTAGTCGGAACTGAATGAGATGAACAAGTGAAACCACTTCGTTTAGAAAAGTTGTCACAGTTCGCAGGAAATCTTAGCGATATCTCACAGATCCAAATCCCACGATGGGTAAACTATGCCCCAGAGCACAAAGTCGAACTACATGGCTTCTGTGAGGCCTCTAAAAAAGCATACTGTGCCACCATTTATGTGCGGACACAATCAGACACACCCACTGCCAGTCGCCTACTAGTAGCCAAGGCAAAGGTAGCTCCTCTAAACCAATAAAACTACCAATACCTGAACTATGTGGTGCGTTACTACTCGCTAAACTGGTATCCATTTTACAAACACATCTGAATATGGAAAAGTATAAATTGTATCTCTGGTCTGACTCCAAAACTGTATTAGCCTGGTTAGAAAACCACCACATGCATGGAAGACGTATATTTCCAATCGAACGTCTAAAATCCTTGACCGTGGGATCAGCCACCTGGCGATACGTAGCCAGTGCTGACAATCCTGCCGATCCAGATACAAGAGGGTGCAAACCCCTGCACCTTACCTCCACCACTCTTTGGTGGAATAGTCCCCGATGATTAACAGAATCTCCCGATTCTTTACCACAATCGTCTATGCGCAATATAATTGCCTCAGAAAGTCGAAAAATCGATTCCTTTCATACAACGTTAGATGATACCGACATCCTTGAGCGATTTTCATCATACTCCCGAGCACTCAGGGTAATCGCTAACATGCTCAAATTCATAGAGCGATTCAAGATTAAAGTTAAGGGAGAACCCTTAGTGTACTCCCAAGGTGATACATTGTTGCACCTAGGCCTACAAAAGGCAAAGGTCGCTCTCATCACTTACACCCAATCACGCCATTTCAGTAGCGAGATGCCACTGCTAAGAGAATCGAAGCCGATTAATAAAAGGAGCTCACTCTTAGTACTAAATTCCTTTCTGGATACAAAAGGTGTGCTGCATGCTAATGGTCGGCTTGCCAACTCAGGCCTGATATATAACGAACGCCATCACATAATTCTGCCAGAACAATCACAACTTGCCACAATACTTATCCGTTATATACACATATTAACATCGCTTGATGCAACATATAATCCGCAAAGAGTTCTGGATTACCCGACTTAAGCCTGAAATAAAAAAGTGCATTTTCATGTTTAAGATCTGCACGATGCATAAACAGAAAATGAGGACGCAGATTATGGCAGCACTTCCACCGGAACGCTGCAACTTTGTTCCGCCTTTAACTACCACAGGTGTAGATTTTGCTGGACCCTTTCAGATAAAGGCGTCCATGCTAAGGTCTCCCACACTGACGAAGAGCTACGTGGCTGTCTCTGTCTGTTAATTAAACTTGTAGCTTTCAAAGCTATAAATATAACTATAAATCTTTTAAGCCTTAGTAAATTTATTACTCCTTTAGAATTGCAGTCTAATGTCATTATTGACTATAAAGCCATATTTAAATACTAATTAAATTACTATAGTAATAATTAAATCGAATAAATTTCTATAAATAGATTTACAGTCTATCGCCTTAACTTCAGCCATTTAATCGCGACAATGACTATTCTCAACAAACCATAAAGATATTGGAACCTTGTATTTTATTTTCGGAGCCTGAACAGGAATAGTTGCAACATCACTGAGAATTTTAGTTCGAGCTGAACTAGGGCATCCCGAAGCATTTATTGGAGACGATCAAATTTATAATGTAATTGTAACAGCAAATGCTTTCGTAATGGTTTTCTTTATAGTAATACCTATTATAATTGGTGGTTTCGGAAATTGACTTGTTCCTCTATAATAAAGGTGCGAATAAATAATATAAGATTTTGATTATTACCTCCTTCCCTTACACTACTATTAGTAAGGAGTATATTGGAAAACGGAACTGGTACAGGTTGAACAGTTTATCCACCAAGGAAGAGCTTCGGTTGATCTAGCTATTTTCTCACTTCACTTAACCGGTATTTCCTCAATTTTAGGGCGGTTAATTTTATTACAACCGTTATTAATATACGATCAACAGGAATTTCATTTGACCGAATACCTCTCTTCGTTTGAGCAGTTGTATTAACAGCCCTATTGCTTTTATTGTCATTACCAGTTTTAGCAAGAGCTATTACTATATTATTAACAGATCGAAATTAAAATACTTCCTTTTTTGACACTGACGGAGGAGGAGATCCTATTCTCTATCAACATTTATTTTGATTCTTGGACACCCAGAAGTTTATATTTTAATTCTACCAGGATTCGGAATAATTTCTCATATTATTAGTCAAGAATCAGGAAAGAAGGAAACATTTGGATATCTAGGGATGATCTTTGCTATAATAGCAATTGGCCTCTTAGGAGCTCTGAGCTCACCACATATTCACAGTGGGAATAGATGTAGACACTCGTGCCTCTTTCACTTCAGCCACAATAATTATTTCTGTACCCACAGGTATCAAAATTTTTGGTTGACTAGCCCCATTACATGGTACACAACTAAATTACTCCCCAGCTATAATATGAGCCCTAGGATTTGTATTCTTATTTACAGTAGGAGGACTAACAGGAGTTGTTTTAGCTAATTCATCTGTAGATATTATTCTTCATGATACATATTATGTAGTAGCCCATTTACACTATGTATTATCAATAGGGGCGGTATTTATAGAAGGGTTTATTCACTGATACCCACTATTTACAGGACTAGTGCTAAACCCTAAATGACTGAAAAGTCAATTAATCGTCATATTTATTAGAGTAAATTTAACATTCTTCCCACTTTTTAGGTTTAGCTGGTATACCTCGACGTTATTCAAATTACCCAGATGCCTATACAACATGAAATGTAGTTTCTACTATTGGTTCATCTATTTCTTTACTAGGAATTCTATTCTTTCTATTCATCATTTGAGAAAGCTTAGTAACACAACGACAAGTAGTTTACCCTATACAACTTAGTTCTTTACTTGAATGGCTCCAAAATACTCCTCCAGCTGAACATAGTTACTCAGAACTACCTCTTTTAACTAACTATCTAATATGGCAGATTAGTGCAATGGATTTAAGCTCCACATATAAAGTATTTTACTTTTATTAGAAACTAGTGACAACATGAGCTGCCCTTGGCCTTCAAGATAGAGCCTCTCCTCTTATAGAACAACTCACTTTCTTTCATGATCACCCTTTAATAATTTTAGAAATAATTACAACATTAGTAGGTTACTTAATATTTATATTATTCTTTAATTCATACACTAATCGAAACCTTTTACATGGTCAAACTATTGAAATAATTTGAACAATTCTTCCAGCAATTGTCCTGTTGTTTATTGCTTTGCCTTCCCTTCGATTACTATATCTATTAGATGAAATTAATGAACCCTCAGTTACATTTAAGGCTATTGAAAATCAATGATACTGAAGCTACGAATATTCAGATTTTATGAACGTAGAATTGTTCTAACTAATGAAGTAGCAGCAGATGGATTCCGCCTTCTAGATGTTGATAATCGTGTGGTTCTACCCATAAACTCACAAATTCGAGTTTTAGTAACAGCTGCATATGTAATTCACTTATGAACAGTACCAGCCTTAGGTGTAAACGTTGATGGGACTCCCGGTCGACTAAACCTAACTAATTTCCTAATAAACCGTCCGGCTATTTTATGGTCAATGTTCAGAAATTTGTGGGGCTAATCACAGATTTATACCTATTGTAATTGAAAGACTTCCTGTAAATCATTTTATCAAATGAGTAACTAATAGAACTAATTCATTATTTTCATTAGATGACTGAAAGCAAGTAGTGGTCTCTTAAACCATTTTATAGTAAAGTAGCACTTACCTTTAATGAAAAAAAAATTAGTTAAAAAATAACATTAGTATGTCAAACTAAAATTATTAAAATATTTAATATTTTTTGGTGCCCCAAATAGCCCCCATTGGCTGATTAAGCTTATTTATTATATTTTCAATTATTTTTATCTTGTTCAGTATAATAAATTATTACTCTGGAATTCCTAAAACACTTAAATCAGAAATTTCAAGAAAGTATTCAATAACTTCTTTAAACTGAAAATGATAACAAATTTATTCTCCGTATTCGACCCTTCATCAAGTATTTTCAATTTGTCATTAAATTGAATAAGAACATTTTTAGGGCTTCTTTTAATTCTTTCTGCTTACTGATTGATACCTTCACGATGAAATATTTTTTGAAATTCAATTCTCTTACACTTCATAAAGAACTCAAAACTATTTTAGGTCCATCAGGACACTCAGGATCAACTTTTATTTTTGTTTCCTTATTTTCGTTAATTTTATTCAATAATTTCATAGGACTATATCCTAATATTTTTACAAGAAGAAGCCATTTAACACTTACACTTACATTAGCTTTACGCTTATGATTATGTTTTATACTTTATGGATGAATTAATCATACACAGCACATATTCGCTCACTTAGTCCCTCAAGGAACTCCTGCAGTTCTTATGCAATTTATAGTATGTATTGAAACTATTAGTAATATTATTCGTCCTGGAAGTTTAGCCGTTCGACTAACAGCTAATATAATTGCAGGACATTTATTACTTACTCTTTTAGGAAACACTGGACCTTCCCTTTCTTACGCAATTGTATCTTTATTATTAATTGGCCAAATTGCCCTATAAGTATTAGAATCAGCAGTTGCTATTATGCAATCCTATGTATTTGCAGTTCTAAGCACACTATATTCTAAAGAAGTAAACTAATGTCAACACACTCAAATCACCCATTCCATTTAGTAGATTATAGCCCTTGGCCCTTAACAGGAGCAATTGCAACAATAACTTCTGTCTCAAGATTAGTAAAATGATTCCTTCAATATGATATTTCATTATTTGCTTTAGGAAATGTTATTACTATTTTAACAGTATATGAGTGATGACGAGATGTTTCTCGAAAAGGAACTTTTCAAAGATTGCATAGTTTACCCGTAATATAGGGTTACGATGAGGAATAATTCTATTTATTTTATCAGAAGTTTTATTTTTTGTGTCCTTTTTTTTTTTGAGCATTTTTCCACAAAAGACTATCCCCAGCTATTGAATTAGGAGCTATATCGCCCCATGCGGGAATTCAACCTTTTAATAAGTTTCAAATTCCTTTGTTAAATACAGCTATTCTAGTATCTTCAGGAGTAACTCTTACATGAGCTCATCATAGTTTAATAGAGGCCAATCACTCTCAAGCAACACAAGGACTATTCTTTACAGTTGTTCTAGGAATTTATTTTACTATTCCGAAAGCATACGAATGCATTGAAGCACCATTTACTATTGCAGATTCAGTTTATGATTCTACCTTTTTCAAAGCAACAGGATTCCACGAAATTCGTGTATTAATTGGAACAACATTTCTTCTAGTATGTTTAATTCGACATTTAAATAATCACTTTTCTAAAACTCACCACTTTGGATTTGAAGCAGCTGCATGATACTGACATTTCGTTGATATCGTCTGTTTATTCCTTTATATTTCAATTTATTGTCGAAGAGGATAATTAATTTATATTTACATAGTATACTAGCTGACTCCGCAGCCGTTGCCCTGCGTTAATTTATTAGTTTTGAAATGAAAAGAAAGTTGAATTTATATTGTGTTGAAAATCATTTATTTTTTTTAATGTAGCGCAGCTTGATAAACAATTTTTTTTCTGTTCTGGTGTGTAAATATACAGAGAAGATGGGTTTTCAACTCGTGAACACGCCACGTATATCTGGTCGCGTGAAAAACATGGCTTTTCTAGATTTATGCCACACTTCTATGGCCGACTTAATAAACGCAAGTTGCGACGCATAACTAGAAAAAATGCGTATGAAATGCAAAGCTGATTTTCAACGCAACTCTGCGTTGCAAATAAATGCTTTGCATATAAATGACTTTTAGGAACGTCATCGTAAAACTCATACATAAAACATATGTCAAATAATGACTGTTATTACAAATAACGAAATTTTGAGTTAATATGGACGAGAGAAGAAATTATTCATTAATTTTATTAGCAAATGCTAAAGCTAATTCTTCAAATATTAAGTTAATAAAAAAACTATTTGAAAAGAAAAAAAAGAAGCGGCAGTTTTTATTAAAGACTTTGAATTTAACGAGAAGAAAGGTGGTGAAAAATAAAAATTTTTGTGGATCTATTGTATTGATGGAAGACGATATATTTTATTCTCATTTTCGGATGCGAAGAAGCACGTTCATGGTAAGTACACAATTGAATTTCAAATATGGATAACATAAAACGTGTTCGCTGCAATTTCAGAGACTGATGACTATGCTACAACCAATGTGGACCGAATCATCAACAGGTCGTACTGTAGTTTCCATGGAAAAGGCATTGTATTTGACAATTTGGAAGCTTGCCAATAATACATCATTTCGACAAATTAGTGACAGATTTGATGTAGGAATGGGCGCCACTTATAGAGCATTTATTAAAATCCTCAAACTTATATGTCGTCTAGAATCGACACTAATAAAATTTCCAACTTCTACTGCAGCTCAAAAAAAGATCGCTGATGGGTTTTCTCAACGTCGCCACAATATATTTCCTTTTGTATTAGGATGCATTGATGGAACGCACATTCCCATATCACAACCAAAAAATGATGCAATAAGTTTCTATAACAGAAAAGGGACGTTTTCCATCATTGCACATGTATACTCATCTCTTGTCAAATTATAATAAGCAATTTGTATAGGCCATTGTTGACAGCGATATGAAATTTCTGGACGTCTTTGTCGGCTGTCCCGGACGATGTCATCAATGTGGCAAAGGAGCCCATTTCGTAGAGCACTAGTAAGCGGTGAATTAAAAATTCCACCAAATCACCACTTCTTAGGCGACGCAGCTTATCCGCTAGAAACGTTTCTCATGGTGCCATATCGGGATAATGGTTTTTTAACATCGCAGCAGAGCAAATTTAACACTATTTTAAGCACTAACCGAGTTTTTGTTGAACAGGCGTTCGGGATATTAAAAGAAAAGTTCAGAATTTTAAAATTTATTGGTGTACAGCTCGCTCATATTCCAAAAATTATTGTATTAACGTGCATGATAATACATAACGTGATTATAATCAATGAAGGTCAGCAAAACATTGATTGCATAGAATTGGACGAAGAGGAGGCCCAAACATCTGAAGTTAGTGTTCCATCATTGCAAAGAGATGAAGCCCAACAAAAACGAAATGCCCTGGCAGCGTTGATTTCAAGTTGAATTAAACGACAATTCTAAAATAAAAAACACAATTTGAATAACATGAACATAAATGTATTTTATTTCATAAGATAGGAACTTTCAAAACTATAACATATATATATATAAATATATTTCTTATAATTATATAATAGTAATTATTTATATTATTTATAAACTATCCTGGGTTTTCAAATAAAGCCCGTAGCTGCTTTAATTCTTTAAGTTTTTCCTTTTCAACTTCAAGTCTTTCACTTTCTATTTTTATAAGCTTATTTATAGCTTCGTTTTCCTTTTCGGATTCTTTCTCTAAGAATTCGATTGCGTCATTTCTCTTTCTTTTAACTGATGTTGTAGGTGTTACATCCATTCCGTCAATTCTTGCTGTGGTGGAGGGACTTTCCAATGAAATTATAGAATACTCGGTCATTTCTAGTGGCACTTCAATACTAGAACGACTCCCAAACACTTCATCGATTTCACTAAAATATTCCCAATTTGATGCGGCTTCGCCAGAAGTACTGTTTCTTTTCTTTATACGCTTATAAGTTCCCATTATGTTGAGAAAACACCTCGTTATTTCATCTCTTGAAAATGAAACGAGCTCTCAACGTCCCACATTTCCCTTAAAATCGACTCCCAAATTGTATTTCTCTTTCTTTTTTTGCCGGAAAATTCTGCTTCATGGCGATGCCTTGTTGTTATTAATAATTTCTTCCGCTCGTGTGTCCACTTTTTTTCTCTATAATATAAGATAAAAAGATAAAACGAAATGATAACACAATTTAAATTAGTTACAATAAATAAAAATTATTTACTCTGCCATTATCTGTTCTGCATACCAAATAAAATTGATGCACGCTTTAAACATCTGATGTGTTTAAAACTGAGTTGCCAACTAATTAGGAACATTAGGCGTTGCCAGAAACCTCAAGTATGACTTTAAGAACTATATGCATTGTAAATATGCATTGCAACCTGCGTTTAGGAAGTCGACCTATCTATCTATCCTTTTGTCCTCTTGCCATCACAAATGCAATTTTCTCTGGAAACGGAATATGTTTGAAATGAAATTACTGCCCCTTATATTCGGTAACTGCGTCACAATTATTGGGGTTCTTTACACAGTTTCGGTGAATAAATAAAGATTGTGAAACACACTAATGACAGATTTAACTTTGAGATGCAAATTATGCTGTGGTGTACCAAGCCTATCCAAAGAATTTAGAAATTCCACTGGATAATTCACGGCTTTGTCTTCATTGTCAAGACGATCGATCGATTTGTATGAGCGCAAAAGCTTCTGAATTTGACCTTGAATCTTCCAGTTTAAGTCATTAGCATTGGTAGTTTTGGCAACTAAAATTGCGCGGGCTTTCAAGCAATCGCAGTTTTTCGTTCGTCGAAGTGAATTGAAAATAGGCAGGAAAAATTTATATCAAACCAATGGAAATATCAATCGAAATTTGCCCATTTTTAATCATTAGCGAATACAATGTAAAATGTCATCGACAATATCATTTTTTTTGTATCCCTTAATTGACGCGAATTTGAAGGGTGATATGTCGAAATGATCCTCGTATCGTCCGTCATTTGATTCCAGTTATTATCATGTTCCAGTAGTTGTACTTGCTGGCTTGCAAACACTCTTCCATTCACAGTACGCAATAGCTTAAATGAAGTTGAACCGCGAAGCGCACCATAGTCGGAAAACTTTCATGAAATGCAAATGTCAATATCCTACAAAGCGCTTTATTGCAGTTCACGTATCTACCCATTTGATACTTATCTCATCTCATTTAAGGCCAATAACTGCAATTTTACTTTCTTAGGTGATGTATTTGCAAACGTATTTCAGTGATTTCACCAAACTGTAATACTCAAGTTTTTAATGTGAATTAGACAACAGCGGCGAATATAGTACGATCCATGTATTGTCAACTTCGATATTCACTCCTCTAAATTGAATGCTAAATGTTCTGCGATTGTCGTCTGGTGAGCGACGCCGATACAGTGGATATCCATCATTTCCAGTTTGCGTTTCTTAAAGAAATGCACGTGGATAGTGTTTCGTGCATTTATTGTCAGACACACAAATCGAAGAAGGATCATGGTGTTCGCAGTGTTCATGAACCATATTGGTTTTTACCACTTCGTATAATTCTGGATCTATCTCTGGATCAGGAATTTCCGCAAAAATGATTGCATCAATTTAATCTAATATAACCACTATCCACCGTCCAAAAAAGAAGAAGCGGCAAGCCTCTTTTTTGCCCCTCAACAGATTACATCCAGCATCTAACAGCACGTTGATTCAAGATAAAGTCCATCAAACATCGTGCCAAACAGAACGCCGACCGATATTAGCGCGACCTCTTCGTGGCTTCGTGACAAATTTAAATCTGTAATTGATCTTTTTATGTGAAACACGCATAAAGTTTTCAATGAATAATTTTCAAAAATTTTTCTTTAAAATAGCTGGATTAAAAAAGCAAGCGACCGAAATTGAACGATTCAAATAATTTACAAATCAAAATATTGAAAACCAAAACAAACAAAAATTGAAAAAAAATTATATGAAAAGAAGTTATTTTTTGGAATTGTCCAATTTTCCGACTTTTCCTAATTAAAAGTATAAGGTATTTTTATTTCTAAACCTTCCCCGATCCACAACGAACACATTAAAAAAACAATTATCAAATTTGGTTCAGTCGTATGAAAGTTACATTTTGGCGATTCATTTTTATTTATATAGATAAGTGTATTTGACTTCCAATCATGAGGTCTACTAAATTAGTGGTATAGATAATTTTTTCAATTGCTGTTATAGCATCAATTTTAATTATCATCACCAGCATAGTTATAACACTAGCTTCTATTTTATCAAATAATGCACTAACAGATCGTGAAAAATGTTCTCCCTTTGAATGCGGGTTTGATCCTAAATCCTCTTCACGCCTACCTTTTTCCCTTCGATTTTTTTAATTACAATTATTTTCTTAATTTTTGATGTAGAAATTGCTCTTATTCTACCTATAATCTTAATTATTTCAATTTCTAACATTGTAATATGAGCCACAACAAGAATTGTATTCATTATTATCTTAATAATTGGATTATATCATGAATGAAATCAGGGAATATTAAACTGATCAAATTAAAATTAGGGTTGTAGTTAATTATAACATTTGATTTCCATTAAGAAAGTATTGAAATATCAATCTACCTTATAACTCAGAATATGAAACGATTTATTGCAATTAGTTTCGACCTGATCTTAAGTATTTTATACCCTTATTCTTCTTCTTTACTGGCGTAGACACCGCTTACGCGATTATAGCCGAGTCAACAACAGCGCGCCAGTCGTTTCTTCTCTTCGCTACGTGGCGCCAATTGGATATTCCAAGCGAGGCCAGGTCCTTCTCTACTTGGTCCTTCCAACGGAGTGGAGGTCTTCCTCTTCCTCTGCTTCCCGCGGCGGGTACTGCGTCGAATACTTTCAGAGCTGGAGTGTTTTCATCCATCCGGACAACATGACCTAGCCAGCGTAGCCGCTGTCTTTTAATTCGCTGAACTATGTCAATGTCGTCGTATATCTCGTACAGCTCATCGTTCCATCGAATGCGATATTCGCCGTGGCCAACGCGCAAAGGACCATAAATCTTTCGCAGGACCTTTCTCTCGAAAACTCGCAACGTCAACTCATCGGCTGTTGTCATCGTCCAAGCCTCTGCACCATATAGGAGGACGGGAATTATGAGAGACTTATAGAGTTTGGTTTTTGTTTGTCGAGAGAGGACTTTGCTTCTCAATTGCCTACTTAGTCCGAAGTAGCACCTGTTGGCAAGAGTTATCCTGCGTTGGATTTCTAGGCTGACATTGTTGGTGGTGTTTACGCTGGTTCCAAGAAAGACGAAATTATCTACAACTTCAAAGTTATGACTGTCAACAGTGACGTGAGTGCCAAGTCGCGAGTGCGACGACTGTTTGTTTGATGACAGGAGATATTTCGTCTTGCCCTCGTTCACTGCCAGACCCATTTCTTTTGCTTCCTTGTCCAGTCTGGAGAAAGCAGAACTAACGGCGAGGGTGTTGAGGCCGATGATATCAATATCATCGGCATACGCCAGCAGTTGTACACTCTTATAAAAGATAGTACCCTCTCTGTTAAGTTCTGCAGCTCGAACTATTTTCTCCAGAAGCAGGTTGAAAAAGTCGCACGATAGGGAATCGCCTTGTCTGAAACCTCGTTTGGTATCGAACGGCTCGGAGAGGTCCTTCCCGATTCTGACGGAGCTTTTTGTGTTGCTCAACGTCAGTTTACACAGCCGTATTAGTTTTGCGGGGATACCAAATTCAGACATCGCGGCATAAAGGCAGCTCCTTTTCGTGCTGTCGAAAGCAGCTTTGAAATCGACGAAGAGGTGGTGTGTGTCGATTCTCCTTTCACGGGTCTTTTCCAAGATTTGGCGCATCGTGAATATCTGGTCGGTTGTTGATTTACCAGGTCTAAAGCCACACTGATAAGGTCCAATCAGTTTGTTGACGGTGGGCTTTAATCTTTCACACAATACGCGCGACAGAACCTTATATGCGATATTGAGGAGGCTAATCCCACGGTAGTTGGCGCAGATTGTGGGGTCTCCTTTTTTGTGGATTGGGCATAGCACACTTAAATTCCAATCGTTGGGCATACTTTCGTCCGACCATATTTTGCAAAGAAGCTGATGCATGCACCTTATCAGCTCTTCGCCGCCGTGTTTGAATAGCTCGGCCGGCAATCCATCGGCCCCTGCCGCTTTGTTGTTTTTCAGGCGGGCAATTGCTATTCGAACTTCTTCATGGTCGGGCAATGGAACGTCTGCTCCATCGTCATCGATTGGGGTATCGGGTTCGCTTTCTCCTGGTGTTGTGCGTTCACTGCCATTCAGCAGGCTGGAGAAGTGTTCCCTCCATAATTTAAGTATGCTCTGGGCATCGGTAACTAGATCACCTTTGCGGGTTCTACAAGAGTATGCTCCGGTCTTGAAACCTTCTGTAAGCCGCCGCATCTTTTCGTAGAATTTTCGAGCATTACCCCTGTCGGCCAGCTTATCAAGCTCTTCGTACTCACGCATTTCGGCCTCTTTCTTTTTCTGTCTACAAATGCGTCTCGCTTCCCTCTTCAACTCTCGGTATCTATCCCATCCCGCACGTGTTGTGGTCGATCGTAACGTTGCGAGGTAGGCAGCCTGTTTTCTCTCCGCTGCGACACGGCACTCCTCGTCGTACCAGCTGTTTTTCTGCACTTTCCGAAAACCAATGGTTTCGGTTGCAGCTGTACGTAAGGAGTTTGAAATGCCGTCCCACAGTTCCCTTATACCGAGTTGTTGACGAGTGCTCTCAGAGAGCAGGAGTGCAAGCCGAGTAGAAAAACGTTCGGCTGTCTGTTGTGATTGCAGCTTCTCGACGTCGAACCATCCTTGTGTTTGTTGGCGTGCGTTTTTTGCTGCACAGAGGCGGGTGCGTATTTTGGCTGCAACAATATAGTGGTCCGAGTCGATGTTAGGACCTCGGAGCGCACGCACATCTAAAACACTGGAGACGTGTCTTCCGTTTATCACAACATGATCGATCTGGTTGGTGGTTTTTCGATCTGGAGACAGCCAGGTAGCTTGATGTATCTTCTTATGCTGGAATCTAGTGCTACAGATAACCATATTTCGGGCCCCGGCGAAGTCGATCAGCCTCAGCCCATTTGGGGATGTTTCCGCGTGGAGGCTGAATTTACCGACCGTAGTGCCAAAGATACCTTCTTTGCCCACCCTGGCATTGAAGTCGCCAAGCACGATTTTGACATCGTGGCGGGGGCATCTCTCATAAGTGCGCTCCAAGCACTCATAAAAGGCATCTTTGGTCACATCGTCCTTCTCTTCCATCGGGGCGTGGGCGCAAATCAGCGATATGTTGAAGAACCTAGCTTTGATGCGGATTGTGGCTAGACGTTCATTCTCCGGAGTGAATGATAGTACTCGGCGACGGAGTCTCTCTCCCACCACGAATCCAACACCAAACTTGCGCTCCTTTATATGGCCACTGTAGTAAATGTCACAAGGACCTACTCGTCTCTGTCCTTGTCCCGTCCATCGCATTTCTTGGACGGCGGTGATGTCAGCCTTTATCTTTACGAGGACATCTACCAGCTGGGCAGCGGCACCTTCCCAATTAAGGGACCGGACATTCCAGGTGCATGCCCTCAAATCATAGTCCTTATTTCGTTTGCCATGGTCGTCATCAAAAGGGGGGTCACTCATCCGAGGCTTGTTGTTGTCTTTCATTGGGGGTGTTTTTTTACGTGGCGGGTCCCAAACCCAGCGCACAACCCTATGCAGGGGTGTTTCGCCTTCTCACTTTAGCTCGCCTTCAAACGGATGTTCTTAGGCTACCCAGAGGATACTTGGTCAAAGACCGGAAGTCGTGAGCTGCTTGAGTCATTTGTAAAAGAATCGTTTCTGGCCACTCCCAAGTGAATGGCGATCAGAGAACTTTCCTCACTTGCGTGAACTTCTACACATGACTCCATCCTCCATACCCTTATTCTAGTAAATTAAATATTAATTAAATTATTAATTGAAGCCAAAAAGAGGCTTATCAATGTTAATGATAGAACTGAGGTGCTTCCCCAATTAAGGAAGTATGACGTTCAAGAGAAAGCTGCTAACTTTTATCTTTTAATGGTTAAACTCCATTTGTACTTCTATTTATATAGTTTAATAAAAACATTACAATTTCATTGTAAAAAAAAAAAATTTCTATTTTTATAAATTACTAAATACTATACACTACTAGAAGTAAAAAAAATTAATTCTAATGGTAATTAAAATTAAAAATCGAATTCTACAAATTGATAAATATTTCACGACCTTAAATGACAAGCCTCATTTCATTGACACCACAAATCAATATTTTAAAGAAACTATTTAGATTTAAAGTCAATAAATTTAAAGGAAATCAATGAAGAAATAATAAAAAAAAAACAAAAATCACGAATCTTACCGCCTCCAATTGAATAAACCCCTGAAAAAATCTTTCCATAGCAGCCATATTACAAGCTCTTAATAAAAATCACCATAAAGTTTGTTGCGCCAAGCGACATCTTTGTAAATGTAAAACTAAATCTAAGAAAAATGAATTATAAAAATTATAAAATATTGAATTATATTATTCTTGTATACTTACCTTAATAATACATTTGTAATACTAAAACATTACTCACTTTACTTACCTCAATACATATGAACATTACCACTAGTTTAAGCAGTTAGTTTTAAGATTTAGGTTAAGAAACGAAATGAAATTAAATAAATGCACTATTGTAATTGAACCGTGGAAACAACCTGTTCTATTATCGCTTTCAAAAACGCTTGAAAATTTTCATGGCGCCCGAGCAGGGAGTAAGTTCGTAAGCTTAGTATATATTTCATTACTTTCGTTTTCGTTTATCCAACTAATTTCGTGCTAATTGCCTGTCAACTCGTTTCGTTTTCGGCCTTTCGACAAGTGAAGTGAAAACAAATTAAGCCTGAAAAAACCTGAAAAAAAAAGAAATAACAAATTCAAATCAAACATACCGGTCTATGTATCTACAAATATACATAGCCTAAATACATATATGGTGAAAGTGACTAAGTGGTGTAGTGCAGAAGTGTAAAAAAAAACAAGCGCTAAAGTTATCCCTAAATAAAACGTGAATTTTTGGTTAAATACAGTGGCCAAATATACATACAAACATATACGAAAAAAAGGGAAAAATAATAATTCAAACACCTATATATATATATAGAAATACATAAAAAAGTGGTACTTATATACAACGTTAAAGTGGAGTGAAGTGACATGTACAGCGGCAAATCTTTAAAAAAAGGAACATAGGAAGTAATAAAATAGAATATCTACATATGCATACATACATATATACGCGTATACGTGACGTGGAGAAAGTGCGGTGCAGTGTGTTTCACGTTAATAACACCAAGTGGTTCGAAATAGTCTCGGGTAAAAGTAAAAAAACAAAAACAAGACAAAACATTAACTTCGGTTGCACCGAAGCTAAATACCCTTCACAGGTGCATTTCTGTTAGTAACTATGTGTCCGTTTGTATGGAAGCTATATGCTATAGTAACCCGTTCTGAACAAGTTTTTTAGAGATTACATTGTTGCCTTAGAAAATAATATATACCAAGTTTCGTGAATATATCTTGTCAAATATGAAAGTTGTCCATACAAGAACCTAATTCCGATCGTTCAGTTTGTATGGTAGCTATTTGCTATAGTAAACCGATCTGAACAATTTTCGCGGAGATTACATTTTTGTCCTAGAAAATAATATATGCCAAATTTGGTGAAGATACATTGTCACACGTGAAAGTTTTCCATATAAGAACTTGATTCCGATCGTTCAGTTTATATGGCAGCTATATGTTATAGTGGTCCGAAATCGGCCGTTCCGACAAATGAGCAGCTTCTTGAAGAAAAAATGACGTTTGCAAAATTTCAAAAGGATATCTTAAAAACTGAGGGACTAGTTCGTATATATACAGACAGACGGACGGACAGACAGACGGACATGGCTAAATCGACTCAGCTCAATATACTGATCATTTATATATACACTTTATAGGGTCTCCGACGCTTCCTTCTGGGTGTTACAAACATCGTGACAAACTTAATATACCCTGTTCAGGGCATAAAAATTAAAATTAATTACATACATTGTGCAAAAGTGCCATATGACAAAAATTAAGAGTTAACCGTGAAGTGCCGTTAAAAACTACCGCAACAAAATACCGCTTTTTGAGCCGTAAGATCGAAGTACCACTATTAAATACTTACCGCTCCCAGTGCCGCTACCAAACCTCGTAAATATACAGTGCCGCCAAGTGTCCAATTTTGCTATGTCAACTCCATCAGTCGCTTCTATCATCTCTCGCAACTGCCATCATTCACTGCTACCATCAGTCGCTGCTGCCATCATTCGCTGCTGCCAATAGTCGCTGCTACCATCCCTCGCCGCTTCCATCATTCACTGCTGCCATCAGTCGCTGCTACCATCATTCGCTGCCGCCATCACTCGCTGCTGCCATCAAACCGCTACTGTAGTGGGAATGAGCTGTCGCTGCATCCTGTGTCAAAGGGACGTAAGCGCCGGCAAACAGCGGACGCACCAGGTAACGAGTGCGAATTACTGAAAGCAGGGCAAAAAAAAGCAAACCACAACTAAACAAGGGCACTTTTAGTTTTTGGCTCTCCCTTTTCCCTTTATATTATAATGATTTATTATATTGTATTGTATTTGGTTTACATACATACATATCTATGTTAATACATAATTCTACATATACGTATGTACGAATTCAAAGTGAATAAGGGATTTGGAATTTTGCGGTAGCCCTTTATTTTGAAATAAAGATGAACAATTCTTAATTGTAAAATTAAATTAGTATATTTTTCGCAATTTTTTCGATCCGCGCTTGCAATTATCTTTCGTTTTTTTGCAATTTTTGTCGATTTTCGTTCGGACATTTTCCGATAAAATTCCTGTTTTGTGCTATTGCTCATTTTGCACATTTATTGGTTTGGCTTTCGTATACTTGGGAATCGATATTATTTTTTTTTCGTTTTCGTAACCGATTCCAAATATATTTGTTGCCAACTTTTATTGCTATTAGTTTGGCTTTCGTATATTTGGGAATTGACATTTATTTTTCGTTTTCGTTATCGCTTTTTAATATATCTGTTGCCAACCGTTATAGTCTTTTTTCGGAAATTTAATTTAAACAAGCGAATATGAGCAAGCCAAAGCCAACTCTCGCAAACCTGTCTCCAAGTAAGGAGTTGACGGTCTTAAAATCGTTAAGGCGTCAAAGAACGGTTGCGAAAAGTAGTATTTTGCGCATTAAAACGGTCCTTCTCGAAAAGACTATGTCTTTAGATCCAATAGTATTGAAATGTCGTTAAGATATATTAAATTCACATAGTGAAAAATTAATGAAATGCCAATCAAAGATTAAAGAAACTGATGAGGACAACATCTCCCGATGGGAGTTAGAGGACATAATCGTTGAAACGAAGTCCATAATTAAATCAATTTTAGCGAAAAATAAAACTTCACTTGCCGAAACATCTTTTGTAGCTTCTCACAGCTCAAGGCTCCCTAAAATGAATTTGCCGAAATTCAAGAGAGAATATTCAGAATTCAAAAATTTTATGAGTTTGTTCGAGAGCTTGGTTCATAACGATCCAAATATCCCAGATATAGAAAAATTTAACCATTTGGTAAATTGTCTATCAGGAGAGGCTCTGGGGACAGTTAAAGCGTTTCAGATGTCGGATGAAAATTATCCGAAAGCGTTGGCAAGTCTCAAAAAAGTTTATGATAATAAATTTTTGATATTTTTCAATACAATATCTAAACTTTTTGAGCTGCCAACAATCCCAAAGCCGTCTGCGCCTTCCCTGCGTTCAATGGTTGACGAAGTGTCAGCGGTATATGATTCACTGCTATCGCTGGGTACTGAAAACAAATAACGAACGCAATAATCATACACATTGTAATGACAAAGGTTGACCCTGCCACTCGATCCAAATGGGAAGAAGCGCTGGACTATGACAAACTGCCACTGTGGAAGGACTGTGAAGCCACCCTAAATCGAAGATCCCAGCAGCTATCAGCGGAAGGAGCATCACACTCTAGGACGAAGCCCATACCTACAAGCAATTCGAATCACGGGAAAAAAACACATATGGATAGGACCAAATCGGCGCTAGTTGCAGCAAATACGGGGCAGCCTCTTTGCCAACAGTGCAAATCGAGGGATCACCATCATACCGTTTCCAAATGCAGAGCGGATCGTTGCCGCATATGCAATCGATCCCATCACTCGCTGTTGCACCAGTATTCAGTGTCCCTCCCCGATGCACCTCATCCGCAACCATTAACCGCACATGCCATGCATACAGCCAGTATGCCGGATCGGGTCATGTTGGCAACAGCAGTAATTCTAGTGAGGACCAGCTGCGGAGATTACTTGCCTGCGAGAGCCTTGCTAGACTCAGGCTACCTGGTCAGCTTTAAGACGGAGGACTAGGCGCAAAAGGTGCGGACTCGACGTCAGCACAAAACATTAAGAGTAATTGGAATTGGCAATTCCAATACAAAAGTGGGGTCAAAACTAAACGCGTTTGTCAAGTCGCGGTTAAATTATTTTGAATTTTCGGCGGAAATCTGGGTAATGCGATGCATTTCGGCAAATCATCCAGACCATAACATCAATGTTGGTGGCTGGAAAATTCCGCACAATATTGAATAAGCGGATCCAGAATTCCACAAATCTAAAAACATGGATATCCTACTGGGTGCTGAAACATTTTTCGACCTTTTAGCTGTTGGTCAAATTAAAAATCGTCCTAACCAACCAACACTTCAGAAAACCCTTTTAGGATGGATTGTATCTGGCAAATACGCCAGTAATATAAGTTCTCCTCCCAGATTACATAGCACACTATGCCAAGCTGACCTTACGTCAATAGATTCAGTGGTCCAAAAATTTTGGGCTCTAAAAGAATTACCCTCAGAATCAAATGGCATCAAATTCATACTACATAATAATATAGTATTGCCTTCAGGACGGCTTCAAGTCAGAATGTCCTTTAAAGCTGTACTCGGTCACTCATATGAAACCGCAGTTCAGCGGTTTCAGGCCCTGGAGAGAAGGACATTAAAAGATCCAGAACGTAAAATGTATGTTACTTTATGAATGAATATAGAGCATTGGGTCACATGAGCCCATGGAACAATAAGATCCCGAGTGAGCCACCCTACTTCATTCCGCATCAATGCGTTATAAGACCCGAGAGCGCAACAACCAAATTACGTGTTGTATTTGATGCCTCAAGTCGATCTTCAACTCAAATAGTGTTGAATGAACTTTTGATGGTAGGTGCAACCATCCAAAAAGAATTGTATTCAACTCTCCTTCGTTTTCGATTACATAAGTATGCACTAACAGCGGACATTACTAGAATGTACCGTCAAATAATTATGCATGAAGAAGACAGAAATTGTCAACTTATTGTGTGGAGAGTGCACCCTTCTGAGCAAATTCAAGTTTTTCGTCTTAACACCGTAACATACGACACTGCGCCCGCTCCATTTCTCGCAACACGGTGTTTGCAAATGCTCAGTGATGCCAATACAATGAAATACCCACTCGGTTTATTGGCCATTAAAAGAGACTTTTATGTTGATGATTTATTAACAGGGTCCGAAAATTTTGAGTCTCTAGATCTTTTGAGAAGTGAGGTAATTAAAATATTAAACTCGGCAGGATTCACCCTAACGAAGTGGTTTTCGAACCACCCTAAATTTTTCGACCGTGAATGCACTGAAAAGTCATTAAGCTTCAATGAAAAAAGTTCCACTAAAACGTTAGGAATCCATTGCTTGCCGAAAGAGGATTTGTTTCGATTTATTTTAGATGACAATTTTAAAGATTTGCGAGCCACCAAACGAAACATATTGTCAGTTTCTGCTCGCCTTTTTGATCCTCTTGTACTACTAGCCCCACTAGTTACCAAAGCAAAAATCTTATTGCAAGAACTTTGGATCCAAAAACTAGATTATGATACGTCGATTCCATTGCGCCTTGACACTAGCTGGCAGAACTTTAAAGCCAACCAATGCAGCTCTCATCGATAAGCGTTCCTCGTTACGTAAACGTTGAGTCGAGTGCCATCTGCCAAATACATGGCTTATCCGACGCCTCAATAAGGGCGTATGGATGCTGCATATACATACGAAGCCAATCTGCTAGTGGTATTAAATGCATGCTGCTTACTGCAAAGTCTAGAGTGGCTCCGCTGCACATCTCGGCAGCACATCTTCTTTCGAAATTATGGTCAAGAGAAGCGCCTAAGTTGAGTCGACATTTCGAAAATATTACATTTTGGACAGACTCTGAAATTGTTTTACATTGGATTAAAACACATCCATCTTCACTACAAACCTTCGTCGTGAACAGAGTGTCCGAAATCCAAGAGTTGACTGACAAAGTACATTGGCGACATGTGCTAACGAAACAAAATCCTGCGGATCAAGTGTCTCGAGGTTGTAACGTGGACGAATTGAATAATTCGTTATGGCTTGGCGGTCCACAGTTCCTTCTAGAAGACCCTGCTTTATGGCCAATTAATAACCACTTCCAGCTCTCACCAGAAGACGAAGCATTAGAGAAGAAGAAAACTACATTTACATTAATTTCGACGGCTGAGAAAAATTCAATATTGGATCTCATTGAAAAATTCTCTTCTTATAAAAAATTGCTTCGTGTGGTCGCATATATATTATGATGGATCAGACGACCACCAAAATCCTCCAGGGGACAAGATATGACTTCAGAAGAGCTAAACTTGAGTTTTCTAAAAATTGCACAGGTGGTCCAACATTCACACATGAGTACTCGGATATGTCGCTGTCGTTCAAATTAATCCGAGTAGGAGGTCGCCTATTAAATGCACCTCTCCCATACGATGCCAAATTTCCGCTTTTATTAAATAAAAGTTCGCACGGCTAATTAATACCCGAGAAGCTTGCAGTAGAACCGTAAAAAACTGTATACATTGCTTTCATTACAAGCCGAAGTTGCAAGCCCAAATAATGGGAAATTTGCCAGTCGAAAGACTTCGAGCACTTCGACCTTTTCTTAAATGTGGCTTAGATTTTTGTGGTCCGATATACACAACTTCAAAAATACGCGGTCGACCACCCGTAAAAACATATATTGCAGTTTTCGTTTGCTTTACTTCCAAAGCAGTTCATTTAGAATAAGTTTCAGACCTGTCAACTAATTCATTTATTTTCGCCCTAAAAAGGTTCATTGGTCGCCGAGGAATGCCCCAGAAGATGTTCAGCGACAACGCAACCAACTTCGTCGGCGCCGATCTCAAGCTGCGCGAGCTGTAAGAGGCGATTCTGGTACAGGCAACGGAACTGAAGAGATTCGCCGCAGACGAAGAGTTCAGCTTCACCTTTATACCACCCCGGGCGCCGCACTTCGGCGGATTATGGGAGGCCGCGATGAAGTCCGCCAAACATCTTATCGTTCGCGCAATCGGCAACGTGCTCCTCACAGCAGAGGAGCTATCAACACTGTTGGCCGAAGTGGAAGCAATCCTCAATTCTCGGCCCTCTCTGAACCAGGATCCAACGACGGCGAAGCGTTAACTTTAGCGCATCTCTTAATAGGGTGCTCCCTGCGGTCACTCCCAACAGCACAGGTAGCAATGGACCCAATTCATTGCTGCGAGAGATGGCAACTTGTTTGCTGTCTCAAGCAACAGTTTTGGCGACAGTGGTCCAAAACATACCTGACGGGACTTCAGGAACGCAACAACTCGCAATCTGCAGCTCAACGACTTCGTCCCCGTCCACGAGGACAAAGTGTCGCCACAGCAGTGGGTACTCGGACGCGTCGTCGCAACCGTCGAAGGAAAGACGGCAAGGTAAAAAATATAAAATGTTTACAAAATAATTGGTGCAATAATTTAAAACAATGAAAACAAAACTTACAATAAATAATAAATTCTGAACCATTCAAAATAAACCATTAATGAAACAAATAGGACTAATAAAAAGTATTATAAAAATTAATTTTAACATTGTAATACATTAAACGATTGAAAATAATCATTCCCATGTGTACGAATTATAGAAACTAAAATAAAAAAGACCCAAAGCACCTTCACACACTCTAAAAGTTAAAAATATTATACTAAAAAATCTTTTATAATCAATTAAATCTAAATAAATAAATAAAAGAAAAAATAAACTTAATACAATATACTCTAAATTTAAAAGCATAGACATTAAATGCTTACGATTAGAAACAAAAACAAAAATTCCTATTAAAAATAAAAAACAAGGTAACCCTCAAAAACAAACTCATTAACCTTAGGTTTAATAGTTTAATAAAAACATTGGTCTTGTAAACCAAAAATGAGATTTTGTCTTTTAAAACTTCAAGAGAAAGGAAATAACTTTATCATTAATCCCCAAAATTAATATTTTAAATAAACTACCACTTGAAATCATACAACCCTTTACATATTCTTTAACACTAATCTCAATATTAATTTTTATACAAATAAACCACCCCTTAGCAATAGGATTAATACTATTAATTTAAATATTACAAATCTGTTTAATTACTGGATTAATAGCTAAAAGATTCTGATTTTCATATGTCTTATTTTTAGTTTTTTTAGGGGGTATGCTAGTACAATTTATTTACGTAACTTCCTTAGCATCAAATGAAATATTTTCACTCTCTATAAATTTAACAACTATTTGTATTATAATCATATTAACTCTCACACTAATTGTCATATTTATAGATAAATTATCAACATCTTCATTTATTCAAAATTTAGAAATACAACCTTTATATAATTTTAATTTGACTGTCTCTTAAAGCTCTTTAAATCTCCATAAATTGTATAATTACCCAACAAATTTTATTACTATTCTATTTTTAAATTATTTAATTAATTACATTAATCGCAGTAGTAAATATTACCAAATTATTTTATGGGCCCCTTCGACAAATAAACTAATGAACAAACCTTTACGAACCCAACACCCCTTATTTAAAATTGCAAATAATGCATCAATAGATCTTCTAGCCCCAATTAATATTTCAGCATGATGAAATTTTGGATCACTATGAGGCCTTTGTTTAATTACTCAAATTCTAACAGGATTATTTTTAGCTATACACTATACTGCGGACATTAATTTAGCCTTTAATAGTGTAAATCATATTTGTCGTGATGTAAATAATGTATGATTACTACGAACTCTTCATACTAACGGTGCATCATTTTTCTTCATTTGAATTTACTTACACGTTGGGCGTGGAATCTACTATGGATCTTATCTATTTACTCCTACCTGATTAGTAGGAGTACTAATTTTATTCTAAGTAATAGCAACAACATTTATAGGGTATGTATTATCTTGAGGCTAGATATATTTCTGAGGAGCCACAGTTATTACTAATTTATTATCAGCCATCCCTTACTTAGGGGTTGACCTAGTTCAATGAGTACGGGGAGGATTTGCTGTAGATATCGCCACACTTACACTATTCTTCACATCCCACTTCATTCTAACATTTATTGTATTAGCAATAACTCTAATTCATTTACTATTTCTCCACCAAACAGGATCTAATAATCCCATTGGGTTAAATTCCAATATTGACAAAATTCCTTTCCACCCCTACTTCTCATATAAGGATATTGTAGGATTTATTATCATAATTGCAGCATTAATTCTATTAACAATAATTAACTCTAACTTATTGGGAGATCCAGATAATTTTATTCCCGCTTATCCCCTAGTCATTCCAGTACATATTCAACCAGAATGATACTTCTTATTCGCCTATTCAATTCTACGATCTATTCCTAATAAGCTTGGAGGGGTAATTGCTTTAGTCTTATCAATTGCTATTTTAGCTATTCTACCCTTCTATCATTTAAGAAAATTCCGAAGTGTTCAATTCTATCCTATTAACAAAATTTTATTTTGAACTGTAGTTGTTGCAGTAATTTTATTTACATGAATTGGAGCACGACCGTTAGAAGAACCCTATGTATTAGTGGGTCAAATCTTAAACGTAATTTACTACTTATAATTCATTATTAATCCATTAGTAAATAAATGGTGAGACAATTTAATTAATTAGTCAATGAGCTTGAACAAGCATATGTTTTGAAAACATAAGATAGAAATCAATCTTTCTAATGACTTTACTAAATTCTATTAACCACATATAATAAATCAATTTTTTAACCCAATAATAAACAATAAAAAATTTAATGAAAAAGGTAAAAAACTCTTTCAAGCTAAATATATTAATTTATCATAACGGAACCGAGGTAAAGTTCCTCGAGCTCAAATAAAAACAAATGAAATAAATGTTAACTTAACATAAAATATAACATCAAACACATCACAACCTAATAAAATTACACAAAATAATATGCTCATAAATAAAATAGCATACTCAGCCATAAAAATTAAAGCAAATCCTCCTCTTCTATATTCAATATTAAACCCAGAAACTAATTTTGATTCACCTGCTGATAAATCAAAAGGAGTACGATGAGTTTCAGCTTAACAAATACAAAATCAGACCAATCTAATAGGGAATAAAATCACCAAAAATCAGATAGTTTTTTGATAATAAAAATATCTAAAATATTATAACTTCCAATTAAAAACACAAAAGATAATAAGACCAATGCTACTTCATAAGAAATAGTTTGTGCTACAGTCCGTAAACCCCCCAATAACGCATAATTAGAATTAGAAGATTAACAGCAATCATGACAGTATACTCCCCTAGGCTAGTACAACATAAAAAAATAATAAACCTAAATTAAACGAAAATAACTTAACGAATAAAGGAATACATAGTCAAGCAACCAAAGATAAAAATAAAGAAAAAATAGGAGAAAAATAATAAGAAATAAAATTTTCACCGCCGTCGAAGAAATGCGGTGGACGGTACAAGGACAGAGACATGTAGGTCCTTGTGGCATTTACTACAGTGGCCATATAAAGAAGCGCAAGTTTGGTGTCGGATTCGTGGTGGGAGAGAGACTCCGTCGCCGAGTACTATCATTCACTCCTATGAATGAACGTCTCTAGCCACAATCCGCATCAAAGCGAGCTTCTTCAACATATCGCTGATTTGAGCCCACGCCCCGACGGAAGAGAAGGACGATGAGACCAAAGATGCCTTTTATGAGTGCTTGGAGCGCACTTGTGAGAGATGCCCCCGCCACGATGTCAAAATCGTGCTTGGCGACTTTAACGCCAGGCTGGGCAAAGAAGGTATCTTTGGCACTACGGTCGGTAAATTCAGCTTTCAGGAGGAAACATCCCCACATAGGTTGAGGCTGATCGACTTCGCCGGGGCCCGAAATATTAGATTCCAGCATAAGAAGATTCATCAAGCTACCTGGCAGTATCCGGATCGAAAAACCACTAACCAGATCGATCATGTTGTGATAAACGGAAGACACGTCTCCAGTGTTTTAGATGTGCGTGCTCTCCGAGGTCCTAACATCGACTCGGACCACTATATTGTAGCGGCCAAAATTCGCACCCGCCTTTGTGCAGCAAAAAACGCACGCCAACAAACACAAGGAAGGTTCGACGTCGGGAAGCTGCAATCACAACAGACAGCCGAACGATTTTCTACTCGGCTTGCACTCCTGCTCTCTGAGAGCACTCGTCAACAACTCGGTATAAGGGAACTGTGGGAGGGTATTTCAAACGTACAGCTGCAACCGAAACCATTGGTTTTCGGAAAGCGCAAAAGAACAGCTGGTACGACGAGGAGTGCCGTGTCGCAGCGGAGAGAAAACAGGCTGCCTACCTCGCAACGTTACGATCGACCACAACACGCGCGGGATGGGATAGATACCGAGAGTTGAAGAGGGTAGCAAGACGCATTTGTAGACAGAAAAAGAAAGAGGCTGAAATGCGTGAGTACGAAGAGCTTGATAAGCTGGCCGACAGGGGTAATGCTCGAAAATTCTACGAAAAGATGCGGCGGCTTACAGAAGGTTTCAAGACTGGAGCATACTCTTGTAGAATCCCCAAAGGTGATCTAATCACCGATGCTCAAAGCATACTTAAATTATGGAGGGAACACTTCCCCAGCCTGCTGAATGGCAGTGAACGTACAACGCCAGGAGAAGGCGAACCCGATTCCCCAATCAATGACGATGGAGCAGACGTTCCATTGCCGGACCATGAAGAGGTTCGAATAGAAATTGCCCGCCTGAAGAACAACAAAGCGGCAGGGGCCGACGGATTGCCGGCCGAGCTATTCAAACACGGCGGCGAAGAACTGGTAAGGAGCATGCATCAGCTTCTTTGTAAAATATGGTCAGACGAAAGCATGCCCAACGATTGGAATTTAAGTGTGCTGTGCTCAATCCATAAAAAGGGAGACCCCAAAATCTGCCCTAACTACCGTGGTATAAGCCTCCACAACATCGCGTATAAGGTTCTATCGAGCGTATTGTGTGAAAGATTAAAGTCCACCGTCAACAAACTGATTGGACCTTATCAGTGTGGCTTTAGACCTGGCAAATCAACAACCGACCAGATATTCACCATGCACCAAATCTTGGAAAAGACCCGTGAAGAATCGACACACACCACCTTTTCGTCGATTTCAAAGCTGATTTCGACAGCACGAAAAGGAGCTGCCTCTATGCCGCGATGTCTGAATTTGGTATCCCCGAAAAACTAATACGGCTGTGTAAACTGACGTTGAGCAACACTCAAAGCTCCGTCAGAATCGGGAAGGACCTCTCCGAGCCGTTCGATACCAAACGAGGTTTCAGACAAGGCGACTACCTATCGTGCGACTTCTTCAATCTGGTGCTGGAGAAGATTATTCGAGCTGCAGAACTTAATCGAGCAGGTACAATCTTTTATAAGAGTGTTCAGCTGCTGGCGTATGCCGATGATATTGAAAACATCAGCCTCAACACCCGCGCCGTTACTTCTGCTTTCTCCAGACTTAACAAGGAAGCAACGCAAATTGGTCTGGCAGAGAACGAGGGCAAGACGAAATATCTCCTGTCATCAAACAAACAGTCGCCGCACTCGCGACTTGGCTCCCACGTCACTGTTGACAACTTCCGGTGTGTTTTACGTGGGTACCTGCTGACGACAGCCTTACTCCACGGCGCTCAAAAGTACAGCGGATCAAATCAATGCGTTGATCAGCGCCCTAAAAATGCTAAGCATTTTCAGTACCAATTGGCAATGTGGAATGGACTCACTAACCACCTTGGTAGGGTTCGAGGCCCATCGAAAACCTCTGCCGTGCTTTGGGTCCGGCACCCGGTTGCAATGCAACTCCACATTCAACTGACAAGGTCAGTTCTTCCCGCGATTTGGGTTTCAACCACAACCACCACGATACCTACGATTGGAGTTACCTCCAAGGGCTCCTGCTCCCCGTGGTACCAGAATTAAGTCTCCGGTCAGACCTCGTAGCCGAAACTACTACCAGTTGAGCTTCCATACTGCTCTGGACTGGTGGCCAGGGGTTGGACCCCATACACACATCACTTACACACACCAATCATGCAAAAAACTAAAACCCTAATTTCCAGCTAACCGCCTTCGCCGCTTAAATATTTCACGCGCAAACAGCCCTAACTGTTCGGTATTCCGACTAGTGGAGATCACACCACTAACATCTAATCGTCCATCAGTTTAGCTAATCCCCATACCACCCAGATCCCTAATGTCCGAGTACATCGGGCACTCCACAATTAAATGCGACCAACTCTCTGGCCCCGCTCCACAAAAACACCCCGACGTATCCGAAAGGTGCCTCTGATGCAAAAATGCATTCAGAGGCCCATGCCCCGTAAGCAGGAAACCCAGACTCAGACAAAATCTGAAGTCTGGGTTATCCTCAACGAACCCAACGTCCCGAATGTACTCGTACGTTACTCGGCCGTTAGGACTATTGTCCCAACGTTCTTGCCACCTACACCTAACCCTATCATCTAGAAGCCTCTTGCTCTCTAGATATCCCTCCCTCTCCACATCATCGTTGGAAATCCAATCGTTCCGCAGCAATGACACACTCAAACCCCTTCTTAACCTGAATGCAACAGCACGCTGTACGCTCCTTAAAATACGTCGTATTTTGCCTACGGTTGCCTGCAGTCGCTCCTTCACTTTCACCAAGTGTGGAGTAAAACACATCCTTTCACTCATGGTCAACCCCAGATACTTGACTTGCGTCACATATCTGATGCTGACCCCATTCACACGGACAATCGGTGGACGAGCCGGTGACAATCTACCTTTCAGCAGCATTGCCACCGTTTTGTCCATCGATATGTCAACCCCCACACCTAAACCCCAAGAATTAACGATCTCTAAGGGATCTCCTCCCGCCCGCTCTAACTCAGACCTGGAGCGACCTTCAACAATAAGAAAAAGGTCGTCCGCATACGCACAACACTTACAGAGTGGCTCGAGCTGCCCAAGCATAGTGTCCATCATAAGGTTCCAAATATATGGACCACAGATGGAACCCTGCGGGCAGCCCCGAACAACTCCAATCTCCACACTTATGCCAAGGACATATTTGTTGACATTCTCCCTAACGAAATTCTGAACGAAAAACTACGCATCCTCTATACTGCGTCCTTTCCTGAACCCAAACTGCCTATCCCACCACATACCCCGCGTTAGCTCCTGAAACCGTTCCACCATGACTCTTTTCAGCACTTTTCCAAGTACTGGAAGGAGACTGATGCCCCGATAAGATCGAGGATCGCTCCTGACCTTATCAGGGGACTTCAGGAGAGGAACAACCCTAGCACATTTCCACTCGCGTGGAAAATATCCCTCCCAGACGCACTTATTATAAATGGCCTCCAGGTATTCCGGAACGAACTTCCATAAGCTTTTACACATCTCTCCGTTCAAACCATCAAAACCTGGGGACCGTTTAGACCTAACCAGGCCAAAGGCGTACCCCAACTCCCCATCATCTAATGGAGGGACGCACCTAACAGAACCCCTGCACACTCTCTCCACGACGATAACAGAGTGTCACCGACGCGAAGAGAGGTGACGTCCTCCCTCCTACGACCCCTGCAGATCCTATAGACCTGGCCCCAGGGGTCGTTCCTATTTTCCCTTACAAAGCTCCTCCTCTCATCTTCTTTGGTTTTCACCAACATCTCCTTGTATTCCCTATCCGCACAACTAAATTCATACCTATGCTGGGACAGTAGGGTGGCTCTTATTTTTCAAGTACAATTTTTTTCTTGTGCTACCCCTCAATTTAGTTCCTTTTTATAAAAAAATCAGATGAGCGAAATTTGAAGTTAATCCGATAAGTTTAAAGTGCGCCCCCTGACCCTCAAAAATACAAAATAAACGAAAATTCAAATAAAAAATCAATTTTGTTTCTTGGTTTCAAAAACTTGTACAGAGTTATCGCCCAAATTAGGTCCGGGGGAAAGTTGCTTTGTTTTACTGCAAAAAGAAAGTGAAAAAGATTCGTAAAAGTATGTTCGCATTGCAGCGAAAACACGCTTTCCGTGTTTTCAGCTGAAAACCTAATTGAAAACATGGTTTTCGTCATGTGTTAACTGTCAAATGCATAGCGTATTTTCAGGATGTTTTCACCAAAATCAGAACGAAAAGGCAGTTTATTGTGAATTACTAAGGAGTATTGTGAATTGAGTGGATGAAAATAACTATTTACAGTACATATTGACGGTTATTGTGCGTTTTTTTTAATTTTGGGTGTGCTTCGTGTATTGTGAATTGAGTGGATGAAAATATCAGTCTCCTATAACATTCGAAGTGAACACATACGGTAGCACAATGTCAACTCCTAGATTACGAGAGAAAATTTATCTTCTTGGGCATTACTCGAATGAAATTGTTGGAAGTAAACTGCCATCGGTGAAAGAAGTGTTAAACGTTTTCTTTTTCAATTTGCGGGTGTGTAAGTTAACCGTACGGGGAAGTGCACCACTAGCTGTGCGGGAAGCGATGATATATTGGGAAAAAGCACGAATTCCGACGCAAGAGTTAACGAATTGTACACCAAAATTGGAAGGTCTGTATCAACAATGGAGGCAACTTCAAAAACATGCTGGAAGATTGTCGGAGGTTCATAAGAAAAAAGATACAGATTTCCTTGAAAAACTTGAGGACCTTTTTGATATAGCACACGCCAGTGCTTTGAGTATCATTACCATTGAAGAAGATAAACAGTTCCTAATCAATCAGCGGTTGAGAGGACGGCCAGAGTTTATGTATGGAATTGATTACCAGCTAATTGCGAAACAGTTCTTAATCAATCAGCGGTTGAGAGAACGGCCAGAGTTTATGTATGGAATTGATTACCAGCTAATTGCGAAAGAAGCACGAGTTTCTGATCGAAAAATGCAAGAGATGAAGAGGAAAAAGCGAAGCGATCATGAAATGCAACAACTGAGTAAGTATCGATTGTGTATATAAATATTTATGGATTTATACATATGTTTTCATTTGATTAAATTTTTTAATTTTTTCCGCTCAACCTGCTATGCTAATGACGTCTAGTTCAAGAAGCAGTGAAGATTTAGATTTCTGTGATTTGGAGAAAGTTCCGCGAGTCTCAAAAGATTTATCACCACAAGCAAAAAGGAAAAGGGGGCGTCGAACAATAATCACTCCTAAGCTTGCTGCTGCCTTGGATAAGTGCAAGATCAGTGACAGGAATGCTGTTCATATTCTGGTAGCTGCCATCGAAGCGCTTGGTTATAATGTTGAAAATTTCGCTATCAACAGGTGCTCTATTCACAATTTTCGAGAGAATCTTCGCGAACAAAAAGCTGCTGAAATCAAAAATATTTTCAAGGATAGGAAATTGCACGCTGCTACCTTGCATTGGGATGGTAAACCACTTCCAACATTAACGGGTTAAGAGACAGTAGACCGACTTTCTGTAATTCTTTCAAATTGTGGTACTGATCAACTTCTTGGTGTACCTGCATTGCAATCGGGGAATGGAAAAGAACAAGCAACAGCTGTTTGTGAAACTCTTGCGGAATGGGGCCTTCAGGATTACGTAAAAGCATTAGTTTTTGACACAACAGCATCAAATACAGGCGCTTTTAAAGGTGCATGTGTTTTGATTGAAAACTTTCCGGAAAAAGATCTCTTGTATTTACCCTGTCGGCATCACATGTACGAGATAGTTTTAAAAGCAATTTATGAGGAAAAGATGGGGAAAACTACAGGCCCAACTGTACCAATATTAAAAAAGGTCCAAACTGATTGGTCTGGACTTAACGTTAATAATTTTAAAACCGGAATCGAGCATGAAAAGGTCAAGGAAAATTTGGATCCGGTCGATGTATCTCGAATTCTTGATTTTGTACAAGACGCTTTGCAAGAACAACATCCCAGAGAGGATTATAGAGAATTTTTAGAATTGACTGCCATTTTTCTTGGCACAACACCGCCTCGTGGAGTGATCTTCCGAGTACCAGGGGCTATCCATCATGCAAGGTGGATGGCAAAGGCTATTTATCGCTAGAAAATATTCATGTTTCGCGATGAATTTAAGTTATCACCGCATGAAGAAAATGTTTTTTGTGATATTTGCATTTTCCTAATCCGTGTATATGTCGAAGCGTGGTTTTGTGCTCCTTCTGCAGCCAAAGCCGCATATTTAGATTTCCGTGTTCTTTCAACACTTTATAAATATCAGAATATTGATAGTGACATCTCCCGTGTGGCTTTACAAAAAATTAAAAATCATTTGTGGTATCTATCTCCTGAACCCATCGCCTTTGCGTTCTTTGACTCTAATTTGTCTTCTGAATCAAAAAGAAAAATGGTCAGTGCACTATATCGTGAAGCAGATATATCAGAAGAAAATACCAAAAAGATTAATGTGCAAATAAATCAAATCCCAGAAATAATGAACAATGGAATTGAACAATTTGTTTCTAATAAAACAAGGAAATTTTTCACTAGATTCGATTTAAGTGACGAGTTCCTTAACATAGATCCTTCGCAGTGGCACAAAAATGAAGATTTAATTAATGCTCTAAATCTAGTTAAGAAACTGAAAGTTGTAAACGATCCGGCGGAAAGAGGCGTGAAACTATTGATTACAATAATTTATTTACCAAAAACGAGGAACATAAGCAGTATGTGCTTCAGGTTGTAAATGAGTACCGTCAAAAGTTTCCAGATAGCAGAAAACAAACTTTATCGATGAATAAGGATTTTTAATTCATCATGACATTTTCTTTTGTAAATTAATAACCTTTCTTTATTTCAAATTGGTATGTTATTATTTTGTAAATATTTTCTTACCATTATTTTTTCTAATAAACTGAAATGAATTGAAGAAAAAGTTTTATAGAATTATGTGTATAAGCTAAATATAATATGGATAATAATTAATAAATTATAAAAAATAATTAATTATTTAATATTTATTACTTAATAATCTTTATGAATACAAATTATATATGATTTAATATAATTTAACAGTAAGAATTCTTGCTAGTTACTTACTCAATAAACATTTTTTGGAACAAATAAACAAATAATTTGATTTTCATGTGATTTTCGGTTCATTTTGGATTTTTAAGGGCCTAGGGGCACACCTTACCCTTATCCGATTGACAACAAATTCCATAGAGCGTTTTTCATAGAATGGAACCAAACTGAAGGGTAGCCCATGCAAAATTATTAAAAATTGTAAAAAGTGCTATATAAGAGCCACCCTACTGGGACAGCCTATCAGAATTGGACCGCCGAGCGCGTTGAAACTTACGCCTCAATCGCCTGACAGTCCTCCTCTTCAAGGTTAACTCATGCGTCCACCATTAAATTTTACTAACTTTAGAACACTCATACCTACCAAAAACACTATCATTCACCCCCCATACTACCTCACATAGACGAGCGATTTGCTCATCAACCCCCAACTCCTCAAACTCTCTAAGCGGTATACTGAATACCGCTTCCCTAACCGAGAGTCCATATTGGTTCCAGTCAGTACCAGAGGTACGCCATCGCCGCAATGGACTCTCATAAGGTGAGGGAGGGGATCGAGGGGTAACCACAATTTGAAGCAAATTATGGTCACTCAATCCCCACCCTCCCCTAACCTCCCAACTAAGACTAAAAGCCTTCCTTGCTGCCTAGCTCATAAGCGTCACGTCAATGTCGCTCATGCCCCCAGGCCCATCGAACGTATACCACTCGCTCGGCTCATTCAAAATGTAGAGGCTATTAGCCACCACCCATTCGCTTAAAGCCTCGCCTCAACTGTGGCTTTGGTATACGGAGGGGATACCTTACTAAACCACATCGAGGACGCGGCATTCGCATCCAACCCTACGATAAATGGGCTACTACTCGCAAGTAGTAGTAGCTTATCCATGTAGCCCAGACGTCACTGTTGACAGTCATAACTTTGAAGTTGTAGATAATTTCGTCTGTCTTGGAACCAGCGTAAACACCACCAACAATGTCAGCCTCGAAATCCAACGCAGGATTACTCTTGCCAACAGTTGCTACTTCGGACTGAGTAGGCAATTGAAAAGTAAAGTCCTCTCTCGACGAACAAAAACCAAACTCTCTATAAGTCGCTCATAGTTCCCGTCCTGCTATACGGTGCAGAGGCTTGGACGATGACAACAACCTATGAATCGACCTTAAGAGTTTTCGAGAGAAAGGTTTTGCGAAAGATTTATGGTCCTTTGCGCATTGGCTACGGCGAATATCGCATTCGATGGAACGATGAGCTGTACGAGATATACGACGACATTGACATAGTTCAGCGAATTAAAAGACAGCGGATAAGCTGGCTAGGTCCTGTTGTCCGGATGGACGAAAACACTCCAGCTCTGAAAGCATTCGACGCAGTACCCGCCGCGGGAAGCAGAGGAAGAGGAAGACCTCCACTCCGTTGGAAGGACCAAGTGGAGAAGAACCTGGCTTCGCTTGGAATATCCAATTGGCGCCACTTAGCGAAGAGAAGAAACGAGTGGCGCGCTGTTGCTGACTCGGCTATAACCGCGTAAGCGGTGCTTACGCCAGTAAAGAAGAAGAAGAATACCCATTATAATTGGTGGTTTCGGAAATTTACTTGTTCTTCTAATATTAGGTGCACCCGACATAGCATTCCCACGAATAAATAATATAAGATTTTGATTTCTACCTCCTTCCCTTACAAAACTGTTAGTAAGAAGTATAGTAGAAAACGGAACTGGTACAGGTTGAACAGTTTATCCACCAAGGAAGAGCTTCGGTTGATCTAGCTATTTTCTCACTTCACTTAACCGGTATTTCCTCAATTTTAGGGCGGTTAATTTTATTACAACCGTTATTAATATACGATCAACAGGAATTTCATTTGACCGAATACCTCTCTTCGTTTGAGCAGTTGTATTAACAGCCCTATTGCTTTTATTATCATTACCAGTTTTAGCAAGAGCTATTACTATATTATTAACAGATCGAAATTAAAATACTTCCTTTTTTGACACTGACGGAGGAGGAGATCCTATTCTCTATCAACATTTATTTTGACTCTTGGACACCCAGAAGTTTATATTTTAATTCTACCAGGATTCGGAATAATTTCTCATATTATTAGTCAAGAATCAGGAAAGAAGGAAACATTTGGATATCTAGGGATGATCTTTGCTATAATAGCAATTGGCCTCTTAGGATTCATTGTATGAGCTCCCACATATTCACAGTGGGAATAGATGTAGACACTCGTGGCTCTTTCACTTCAGCCACAATAATTATTGCTGTACCCACAGGTATCAAAATTTTTGGTTGACTAGCCCCATTACATGGTACACAACTAAATTACTCCCCAGCTATAATATGAGCCCTAGGATTTGTGTTCTTATTTACAGTAGGAGGACTAACAGGAGTTGTTTTAGCTAATTCATCTGTAGATATTATTCTTCATGATACATATTATGTAGTAGCCCATTTACACTATGTATTATCAATAGGGGCGGTATTTATAGAAGGGTTTATTCACTGATACCCACTATTTACAGGACTAGTGCTAAACCCTAAATGACTGAAAAGTCAATTAATCGTCATATTTATTAGAGTAAATTTAACATTCTTCCCACTTTTTAGGTTTAGCTGGTATACCTCGACGTTATTCAAATTACCCAGATGCCTATACAACATGAAATGTAGTTTCTACTATTGGTTCATCTATTTCTTTACTAGGAATTCTATTCTTTCTATTCATCATTTGAGAAAGTTTAGTAACACAACGACAAGTAGTTTACCCTATACAACTTAGTTCTTCAAATGAATGGCTCCAAAATACTCCTCCAGCTGAACATAGTTACTCAGAACTACTTCTTTTAACTAACTATCTAATATGGCAGATTAGTGCAATGGATTTAAGCTCCACATATAAAGTATTTTACTTTTATTAGAAACTAGTGACAACATGAGCTGCCCTTGGCCTTCAAGATAGAGCCTCTCCTCTTATAGAACAACTCACTTTCTTTCATGATCACCCTTTAATAATTTTAGAAATAATTACAACATTAGTAGGTTACTTAATATTTATATTATTCTTTAATTCATACACTAATCGAAACCTTTTACATGGTCAAACTATTGAAATAATTTGAACAATTCTTCCAGCAATTGTCCTGTTGTTTATTGCTTTGCCTTCCCTTCGATTACTATATTTATTAGATGAAATTAATGAACCCTCAGTTACATTTAAGGCTATTGAAAATCAATGATACTGAAGCTACGAATATTCAGATTTTATGAACGTAGAATTGTTCTAACTAATGAAGTAGCAGCAGATGGATTCCGCCTTCTAGATGTTGATAATCGTGTGGTTCTACCCATAAACTCACAAATTCGAGTTTTAGTAACAGCTGCATATGTAATTCACTTATGAACAGTACCAGCCTTAGGTGTAAACGTTGATGGGACTCCCGGTCGACTAAACCTAACTAATTTCCTAATAAACCGTCCGGCTATTTTATGGTCAATGTTCAGAAATTTGTGGGGCTAATCACAGATTTATACCTATTGTAATTGAAAGACTTCCTGTAAATCATTTTATCAAATGAGTAACTAATAGAACTAATTCATTATTTTCATTAGATGACTGAAAGCAAGTAGTGGTCTCTTAAACCATTTTATAGTAAAGTAGCACTTACCTTTAATGAAAAAAAAATTAGTTAAAAAATAACATTAGTATGTCAAACTAAAATTTTTAAAATATTTAATATTTTTTGGTGCCCAAAATAGCCCCCATTGGCTGATTAAGCTTATTTATTATATTTTCAATTATTTTTATCTTGTTCAGTATAATAAATTATTACTCTGGAATTCCTAAAACACTTAAATCAGAAATTTCAAGAAAGTATTCAATAACTTCTTTAAACTGAAAATGATAACAAATTTATTCTCCGTATTCGACCCTTCATCAAGTATTTTCAATTTGTCATTAAATTGAATAAGAACATTTTTAGGGCTTCTTTTAATTCCTTCTGCTTACTGATTGATACCTTCACGATGACATATTTTTTGAAATTCAATTCTTCTTACACTTCATAAAGAACTCAAAACTATTTTAGGTCCATCAGGACACTCAGGATCAACTTTTATTTTTGTTTCCTTATTTTCGTTAATTTTATTCAATAATTTTATAGGACTATATCCTTATATTTTTACAAGAAGAAGCCATTTAACACTTACACTTACATTAGCTCTACGCTTTTGATTATGTTTTATACTTTATGGATGAATTAATCATACACAGCACATATTCGCTCACTTAGTCCCTCAAGGAACTCCTGCAGTTCTTATGCCATTTATAGTATGTATTGAAACTATTAGTAATATTATTCGTCCTGGAAGTTTAGCCGTTCGACTAACAGCTAATATAATTGCAGGACATTATTACTTACTCTTTTAGGAAACACTGGACCTTCCCTTTCTTACGCAATTGTATCTTTATTATTAATTGGCCAAAATTCGCACCCGCCTCTGTGCAGCAAAAAACGCACACCAACAAACACAAGGAAGGTTCGACGTCGAGAAGCTGCAATCACAACAGACAGCCGAACGATTTTCTACTCGGCTTGCACTCCTGCTCTCTGAGAGCACTCGTCAACAACTCGGTATAAGGGAACTGTGGGATGGCATCTCAAACTCCTTACGTACAGCTGCAACCGAAACCATTGGTTTTCGGAAAGGGCAAAAGAACAGCTGGTACGACGAGGAGTGCCGTGTCGCAGCGGAGAGAAAACAAGGCTGCCTACCTCGCAACATTACGATCGACCACAACACGTGCGGGATGGGATAGATACCGAGAGTTGAAGAGGGAAGCAAGACGCATTTGTAGACAGAAAAAGAAAGAGGCCGAAATGCGTGAGTACGAAGAGCTTGATAAGCTGGCCGACAGGGGTAATGCTCGAAAATTCTACGAAAAGATGCGGCGACTTACAGAAGGTTTCAAGACCGGAGCATACTCTTGTAGAACCCCCAAAGGTGATCTAGTCACCGATGCCCAAAGCATACTTAAATTATGGAGGGAACACTTCTCCAGCCTGCTGAATGGCAGTGAACGTACAACGCCAGGAGAAGGCGAACCCGATTCCCCAATCGATGACGATGGAGCAGACGTTCCATTGCCCGACCATGAAGAGGTTCGAATAGCAATTGCCCGCCTGAAGAACAACAAAGCGGCAGGAGCCGACGGATTGCCGGCCGAGCTATTCAAACACGGCGGCGAAGAACTGGTAAGGAGCATGAATCAGCTTCTTTGTAAAATATGGACGGACGAAAGCATGCCCAACGATTGGAATTTAAGTGTGCTATACCCAATTCATAAAAAAGGAGACCCCACAATCTGCGCCAACTACCGTGGGATTAGCCTCCTCAACATCGCATATAAGGTTCTGTCGAGCGTATTGTGTGAAAGATTAAAGTCCACCGTCAACAAACTGATGGGACCTTATCAGTGTGGCTTTAGACCTGGCAAATCAACAACCGACCAGATATTCACCATGCGCCAAATCTTGGAAAAGACCCGTGAAAGGAGAATCGACACACATACCCTCTTCGTCGATTTCAAAGCTGCTTTCGACAGCACGAAAAGCAGCTGCCTCTATGCCGCGATGTCTGAATTTGGTATCCCCGCAAAACTAATTCGGCTGCGTAAACTGACGCTGAGCAAAACTCAAAGCTCCGTCAGGATCGGGAAGGACCTCTCCGAGCCGTTCGATACCAAACGAGGTTTCAGACAAGGCGACTCCCTATCGTGCGACTTTTTCAATCTTCTTCTGGAGAAAATTATTCGAGCTGCAGAACTGAATCGAGCAGGTACAATCTTCTATAAGAGTGTACATCTACTAGCGTATGCCGATGATATTGATATAATCGGCCTCAACACCCGCGCCGTTAGTTCTGCTTTCTCCAGACTTAACAAGAAAGCAACACAAGTGGGTCTGGCAGTGAACGAGGGCAAGACGAAATATCTCCTGTCATCAAACAAACAGTCGTCGCACTCGCGACTTGGCTCCCACGTCACTGTTGACAGTCATAACTTCGAAGTTGTAGATAATTTCGTCTATCTTGGAACCAGCTTAAACACCACCAACAATGTCAGCCTGGAAATCCAACGCAGGATTACTCTTGCCAACAGGTGCTACTTCGGACTGAGTAGGCAATTGAAAAGTAAAGTCCTCTCTCGACGAACAAAAACTAAACTCTATAAGTCGCTCATAATTCCCGTCCTGCTATACGGTGCAGAGGCCTGGACGATGACAACAACCGATGAGTCGAACCTAAGAGTTTTCGAGAGAAAGGTTCTGCGAAAGATTTATGGTCCTTTGCGCGTTGGCCACGGCGAATATCGCATTCGATGGAACGATGAGTGTTACGAGATATACGACGACATTGACATAGTTCAGCGAATTAAAAGACAGCGGCTACGCTGGCTAGGTCATGTTGTCCGGATGGATGAAAACACGCCAGCTCTGAAAGTATTCGACGCAGTACCCGCCGCAGGAAGCAGAGGAAGAGGAAGACCTCCACTCCGTTGGAAGGACCAAGTGGAGAAGGACCTGGCTTCGCTTGGAATATCCAATTGGCGCCACGTAGCGAGGAGAAGAAACGAGTGGCGCACTGTTATTGACTCGGCTATAATCGCGTAAGCGGTGCCTACGCCAGTAAAGAAGAAGAAGATGTATTTGCAGTTCTAAGCACACTATATTCTAGAGAAGTAAACTAATGTCACACAAATCACCCATTCCATTTACTAGATTATAGTCCTTGGCCCTTAACAGGAGCAATTGCAGCTATAACTTCTGTCACAGGATTAGTAAAATGATTCCATCAATATGATATTTCATTATTTGCTTTAGGAAATTATTATTAGTTATAATACAATATAGAAGGAACTTTTCAAGGATTGCATACTTTACCCATAACATTAGGGTTACGATGAGGAATAATTCTATTTATTTTATCAGAAGTTTTATTTTTTGTATCTTTTTTTTGAGCATTTTTCCACAGAAGACTATCCCCAGCTATTGAATTAGGAGCTATATCGCCCCATGCGGGAATTCAATCCGTTCCAAATTCCATTGTTAAATACAGGTATTCCAGTATCTTCAGGAGTAACTGTTACATGAGCTCATCATAGTTTAATAGAGGGCAATCACTCTCAAGCAACACAAGGACTATTCTTTACAGTTCTTCTAGGAATTTGTTTTACTATTCTGCAAGCATACGAATATATTGATGCACCATTTACTATTGCAGATTCAGTTTATGATTCTACCTTTTTCATAGCAACAGGATTCCACGGAATTCGTGTATTAATTGGAACAACATTTCTTCTAGTATGTTTAATTCGACATTTAAATAATCACTTTTCTAAAACTCACCAATTTGGATTTGAAGCAGCTGCATGATACTGACATTTCGTTGATATCGTCTGATTATTCCTTTATATTTCAATTTATAGTCGAAGAGGATAATTAATTTTTATTTATATAGTATGTAAGTATATTTGACTTCCAATCATAAGGTCTACTAAATTAGTAGTAAAGATAATTTTTTCAATTGCTGTTATAGCATCAATTTTAATTATTATCTCCAGCGTAGTTATAACATAAGCTTCTATTTTATCAAAAAAATCACTAACAGATCGTGAAAAATGTTCACCCTTTGAATGCGAGTTTGATCCTAAATCCTCTTCACGCCTATCTTTTTCCCTTCGTTTTTTTTTTAAGTACAATTATTTTCTTAATTTTTTATGTAGAGATTGCTCTTATTCTACCTATAATCTTAATTATTTCTAACATTGTAATATGAGTCACAACAAGAATTGTATTCATTATTATCTTAATAATTGGATTATATCATGAATGAAATCAGGGAATATTAAACTGATCAAATTAAAATTGGGGTTGTAGTTAATTATAACATTTGATTTGCATTCAGAAAGTATTGAAATATCAATCTACCTTATAACTCAGAATATGAAGCGATTTATTGCAATTAGTTTCGACCAAATCTTAAGTATTTTATACCCTTATTCTAGTAAATTAAATATTAATTCAATTATTAATTGAAGCCAAATAGAGGCTTATGACTGTTAATGATAGAACTGAGGTGCTTCACCATTAGAAATTAAATAACCTAATACCCCTCCTACTACATAGACAAATAAAGTTAATAACTTTAAATAACTAGGCAAACAAACTATATAAGGAAAAATTAATCAACTTAATATACTACCTCCAACAATTCTCATAATTAATAAACCTCTTATACCTCGCAATATATTTCAGCCCTCATCTCTCAATATATTAAGAGAGCCATAATTTAATTGCCCTGTTATAGAATAATAAACCAACCGAAAAGAATAACAAACTGTTAACCCAGTAGAAAAAAAAATAAAGAAAAAAAGAAAATATATCTGTTCACACCAAATGAACACATCCCTGCATTGTTCTCCTAACTCGTCTAAATACGAATTAGAGGACAATGCAAAAAACACCCAACAGCGCCAACATAACAGCGAAGTACCCAACAAACAGAATAACACAATAAAACAAATCACTAGAGCGGACGGACATATACAGGCGCCAAAACCAGCAGCAATATCAGCAGCAGCAACAAAATCATACAGCAGCAGCAGAGTCAGCAGCAACAACAGCAGCAGAACCTTTAAAGATCAACGCGGGAATAAGTAACCACATCAGGTCTTATTTACAATTTATATTATACTTATAATTTACCCCTTAAGTTGCATAATAATTGTATTTATATTCCAATCAACTCAAATTATAAATACATATATACCCACACTTACCCACACAATTTTATAGATTAACATACATATACATACTTATATTACACACCCTCAAATATATATCCGAATTGTTACCCAAAATTCTAATAGTTTTTATTTTATTTGGCACACCGGCAAATACTTCGTCGATCACCCCGACATTTTGGTCCTTCGAGCCGGATCGCGCGCCTCATAAAATAAACCCACCCAATTCAACATCATTTGGATTTCATCATGATTTCGGAACATCAAGATTTGCACATATATTTTCACCTACCCAACAATGACCATCTTCAGGATATTCACCCACCCAATCATCCACTTTATCATCAAACTCATACGTGGAAAAATTGTATGTACCGAAACTCAAATTTATTTAAAATATAGTGATATACATAAATTAGTGCAAATCGGAATAAAATGGCAAAGTGAAACAAGAAAAACATTCATATTCTATTCCAAAGTAAACCTTTTGCTTAACCGGTATTAAACACAAAGTATTTGCTAACTTTGTTATTGCCATATTCCGCTTTGCACCTCACCCGTTGACATACATACATACATAAGCATATAATTTTGAGAGCCAAGTAGCGTCGCTTTGGCATCCACCCGTACCTACGCGTACACATGTTTTATTGCTTTACCCGCTCAACTAATAACAAACTAACGTTTACTGCAAGTGCAGTGTGAGCAAGCAAAAAACAGACCCGGTAGGAAAAATTTCGAAATACCCATCAGGAAATTTTTCGTTCGTCGGAATTTCACCCATTATATTTTGCGGTTCAAAATATACCCATCGAACAAAAAAGTAAAGTCGTTACTTATTAATTTATAAAAATTCAAACTTAAATAAAGAAATATATTTTCAAATTTATTATTTGTTTTATTTCAATTTAATTAATTATTACGTCCCGGTTAAGTGAATTTTTAATAACAATGGAAAAGTTTAAATTTTGTATTTCCGATTTGTTCGAATACACTGAGAAACATTACGACACCCAACCCGAAGATGAGTCAATTTATACCCTGGAAATAAAAAGGGTTGAACTCAACGCGATATATGACAAGGCAAACAAGTCGTACGATGCCTTTCGTAGAACCCAACAAAAACCAATTATATTTAAAATGTTTAGGATCCCTCAATCAAGCTATTGATGATCTCAAGACCCCAACTCCAACAATAAAAGAACGAGTTTTCAATACATATACCCCCATGTGATACGGACATATTTTATGGAGATTTCGCAGATTTTCCGAGATATGTTTACGGCTATATACGTAAACAATGACAAAATCAGCAACGTGGAAAAACTGTTCCATTTGATTCAAGAAACCCTAGGAGAAGCAAGAGCAATTGTTAAACACGCACCCTTAACAAATGATGGTTTCAAGATGGCATGGAGAGACCTGGTATCCCAATACGAGAACAAATGAGTTCAGGTCAACGCGCAATTGAAAATTTTATTCAACCTACCCCAAGCAGCCCAGGAAAGTGGAAGCGCGATTAAACACCTTCAGGGGACCGTCAACAGTTGTCTCACAACTCTGCACAACGTGTACATAGACACTAGTAGCTGGGACCCCATCTTAATCTTCTTATGCGGATTGAAACTACTCAAAACCCCTTCATCATTTCGAGGACACCCTAGAAGATAACTCGGAAATACCATTCTGGAAAACTTTCGACGCGTTTCTCACTCATCAATATAAATCTTTGGAAGCCGTAGGGAATTGAACTGAACCCGTTCCAGTGACCCAATCCGATAGTGGATTCTATAGAAAAGAAAAAGACAGGAAGTTCAGCACATTTCACGCTAATGTTTCAGGAACTTCGACCCTGGATTTTTCACATGCTAGTGCACACCCAGTTAGAGGCAACAACTTTTCAAAAAACCTTCAAGACATTGAAAGTTGTAAGCTTTGTAGAACACAACATTCAATTTGAGAATGCCCAAAGTTCTTACAAATGAATGTTGAGACCCGAATAACCACAGTAAAAAATAATGGTTATTGTTTCGATTGCCTTGCATTATCTCACAGTTTCAGAGATTGCAAGAACAAATATTCTTGTAGAATATGCAGAAAGAAACATAACACACTTCTGCATAGGGATACACCAACCCAATCCCCCCCGCAAGGATCAAGAGCCTCAAACCCGTCTCTTGACCCAAACACCAGTAGTACCTCCCAAACCCTTAATACCAATACCAATCTGCAAGCCTACACAACCCTCTTACAGTCCACTAAAAATAAAACTCACGACCCTCAAAACTTCAGTGGGAAGCAGATTTTGTTAGGTACTGCTGTAGTCCAAGTTTTAAACAAAGGGCAAATATTCACAGCTCGCGCATTAGTCGACTCCGGGTCAGAAGCCACTTTTATTTCAGAAAAATTCCAGAGAAAATTGGACATACCCACGTTCAAGAAAAATGCACAAGTGACTGGATTGAACAACACCGTTTCGGCAACACCCTCCAAAATTTGTGAACTCACCCTTGGTTCACCGACAAGAAAGGAGTTTAAGATAACAACACACGCGTTTATTTTAAAATCTTTAACCGATAATTTACCCACTCACTCACAGATTTCGGTTTTAGTTTAGCTGACCCTCACTTTTATAAACCCAGACCAGTCGACATATTGATCGGAAGTGACCTGTACCCACAAATAATTCTCAGTGGTGTACGGAAAAATGTACTCGGGACTCTTCCAGCCCAAGAAACGGAACTGGGATGGATTTTATCTGGACCCACACCAGAAAAACCCTTATCACCCTCAATAATGTCATTTTTCAATAAGATGACCCCGGACAAGTTGCTCACACAATTTTGGGAAGTTGAAGAAGTTCCAAGGAAGCCTCTACCATCAACTACAGATATAGTTTGTGAGCAAATTTATGAAAATACGACCCACAGAATGGGCGCTATGTGGTAACATTATCCTTTAAAACCTCAGAAATCATAGAATTGGGCAACTCAAGACACATAGCTCTAGCTCAATTTCTTAGAAATGAAAACTCATTGTCGAGAAAACCCGAAATAAAAGCGGAATACGACAAGGCCATCAACGAGTATTTGGAACTCGGTCATATGACCAACGTTGAATACGACCCTGCGGATAATACGAAAACGTATTATCTGCCACATCACGCAGTCATCAAACCGTTTCAACTGCGAGTAGTATTCAACGCTTCATGCCCCACCTCGAACAGGAACAGCCTCAATGATGTACTACATTCTTGACCTATTCTACAAGCAGACCTCGTACTCCTAGTAGTAAAATAGCGAATGTTTCGAATCGTATTCAACGCAGACATCCAAAAAATGTGTCGTCAAATACTCGTTGAAAGCAAACACACTCCGTTTCAAAGAATCTTATTTAGGAAATCCCCTAACGACCCTATCCAAGATTTTGAGTTACAAACTGTTACGCTTGGTATTAACTGTGCTCCATTTTTAGCTATCCGTACCCTCCTCAAATTAGCAGATGATGTACAAGGAACCCACCCACTGGCAGCAGAGTCACTTCGAAACGGAATGTATGTTGATGATGTACTTGCAGGAGCACATGACGTACCAACATCGATATTGGTACGAGATGAACTCACTTCATCTTTAACGTCCGCAGGATTCGCTCTACGCAAATGGACCTCAAATGACCCGAAAGTTTTATCTGGAATCGCACAAGAACATCTATTGGATACCAACTCACTCAGTTTACCAGAATCCAATAACACAAAAACACTAGGAATCAGATGGAATGCAAAAAAAGATGCGTTCAACCTATTCAGGATAAAACGTCGTATACTAAAAGAGAAGTACTATCGATTATAGCAAAATTGTTCGACCCAGCTGGTTGGCTCAGCCCCGTTGTAGTCACCGCAAAAATAATAATGCAACAGATCTGGCTGGATAAATACGATTGGGATGAATGTCTGAAACCCTTAACTGTCCATCGATGGAAAATATTCATAAAGGACTACGATTCCTTAAATCTCATTGAAATTCCGCGATGGACCCACTTTTCGACATCGCGAACATTAACTTTCATGGATTCTCTGACGCATCTGAAAAAGCCTACGCAGCAGCCCTATATATTAGTGTTTCTGCAAACGCAAATACGTGGACAACTCTTTTGGTGTCCAAAACTCGTGTGGCCCCAATAAAAACTATATCGTTACCAAGGCTAGAACTTTGCGGAGCAGTTCTTCTGGCGAATCTCGTGGATGCAACACTACCCCAATTAAGTATAACCCAATACCGTACTCACCTTTGGACGGATTCCACAATTGTTCTGTCATGGCTTAGCAAACCCCCATACACATGGACAAACTGTGTATCCCACCGAATTGCCACAATCGCAGAATAGGTTGGAACCAAAAATTGAACTCACCATGAAAGTAAAGACAACCCGGCAGGTCTAGCTACTCGCGGAAGCACACCTCTGGAAATGGTTAATAATAACCTCTGGTGGAACGGACCCCAATGGCTAACACTCGACCCAATACACTGGCCAGTTACCAAAAAATCGGGCGATACAACACTGGAACTCCGGCCAATAAGAACCTTCGTGAACACAACACAAGAGGATATCCTGGATAGATTCTCGTCCTTACCCAAATCCATTCGAGTTGTAGCATATTTGTTCCGATTCTGTTCAAATGCGTCACCCAATAAAACACGACAGTCATACACGACGTTGGAAATAACTCCAGAGGAGTTCAACACTACCCGCACGAAGTTAATTATTTTATCCCAAAACAAGTATTTCTAGGAAGAGTATGAAGCCTTAACCCAAAAAACCAGCATACCCAAAAAAAGTACAATTAACTAGTAATTAGTACTAGACCCTTTAATCGATCCCAAAGGAATAATGCGAGTTAATGGTCGGTTGAGCAATTCAGCGGCATTGTCATACAACGAGCGTTATCCGATTATACTACCCTATAGCAGTCGATTAGCCAAACTACTCACCCAATTTACTCATCTAATAACCCTTCATGGTGGCAACCAGCTAGTCTTACGGCTTATGCGTTCGGAATTTTGGATACCGAAGCTGAAAACCCTCATCAAACTTGCGTTTTGCACAAAAAGCGCAACACTACTCAGATTATGGCAGCACTACCCGCAGAACGTACCACCTTAACCCGTCCATTCGCAGCAACAGGAATCGATTTCGCTGGTCCCTATGACATAAAGAATTACACCGGCAGAGCATGTCTGACCACAACAGGTTATGTATGCGTATTTGTTTGTTTCGCAACCAAAGCAATACATCTAGAGCCAGTAAGTGATCTCACCACCAACGCAATCATGGCCGCATTCGCACGTTTTTTTTTTCCAGGCGCGGATGTCCCGCCGATCTCTATTCGGACAATGGTACTAATTTTGTTGGAGCGTCTAAACTTTTAGTTAAAGATCGGCGAGAATTAATGAAGTCATTGAAAACTCAATTAACAACTAGTGAAACGCACCAAAACATCAACTGGCACTTTAATCCTCCAAGAGCTCCACACATGGGTGGACTCTGGAAAGCAGGAGTGAAAAGTTTAAAGAGTCACTTGAAAAAGGTGTCTCAGAACCAGAAATTCACTTTCGAAGAACTAGCTACCCTTTTAACCCGAATCGAAAGTTGCTTGAATTCTCGCCCTTTAAGCCCATTAAGTGAAGACCCAACAAATTTAGAACCTTTAACTCTAGGTCATTTCGTAATAGGTACTCCTTTATTAATACCCGCAGAACCCAACTTAGAAGATGCACATCTAAGTATCGCACAAAGATGGCAGAAACTGAAGATACTCCATCAACACTTCTGCAAACGATGGAAAGAAGAATATTTGAAAGAACTCCATAAAAGATATAAGTGGAAATACCCTCAACGCAACATAGACGTTAACGATATGGTAGTTAGACGTCAAGAATCTCTACCCCCAAATGAGTGGAAACTTGGTCGCATCGAAAAAACATATCTCGGTGTAGACAATAAAGCAAGAGTAGTTGATATTCGTACCTCTCAGGGAACAATTACCCGCCCGATAACTAAAATAGTCACTTTACCAAATAATTAATCTTATTTCCTTATAGTGACATGGCCCCTCAAAGCAGTACGAAGTCAATTTTCAGCCGCCAAAGTAGCCCCACATTCACCGTGCGATCACTCAGCGTGACCCGGCATCAGCCCACTCTCCGACGAAGGAACCCTGGCAAGATGCCTACATCGCTTTAAAGCGGAGCGTGAAAATAGGCATCGCACGGCCCGACGTACCATAAGCCTTTCCCCTATTCGGGAAGAACGAGGAAGTACCCATCGCACGGCTCGGCGTGCTATCAGCCGTCCATCAAAACGAACGCACAAACACGTCGCCTGTGGATTGTGTAAAAAATCTCATAGACTGGTAACATGTTCAAAATTCACCAAGCTGAACATCAACGAAAAGTTTGACGTAGTCAATAAATACAAGTTCTGCGTCAATTGCTTGGCCAGATCACATTCCACCCAAAAGTGCACAAGTAAAAAACGATGTGCCACGTGTAATGGGGAACACCATTCAACCCTACATGGACACCCCAGGCTGTTCTGCAAAGAGCAAAAGAAAACAGCAAAAGGCGAAGAACGATTACGTAGACAAGAGGATCTACCGACGTTACTGGCCAAGCCGACCCTCATACCAACAGTCATGGTCAAAGTTAAACACGATGGCAAATGGAACAAAATACGAGCGATAATCAACCCGACCCGAAAGGTGACTATAATTGCGTCAGAACTGGTTCAGAGATTGAGGTTACCGAAAACGTACCTCGACTTCCATCGCATATGCAAAGTCGTCATAGGATCATCAAGTGATTCCGACTGGCATGTCGAAGTTAACTGCCTATTGACGCATGATTTACCGACCCGACTCTATAATCGTGACTTAAGTGGCGAATCATTAAGAAGTTCGACCACTTAGTCCTAGCCGACCCTACATACTGGAAAGACGACAAAATCATGTTGGAACTGGGAGCGGACATCTACCCAAGATTGATCAAACCCGCCCTATTCAACCCCGATTACAGCACCGTGATCGCACAAAACACCGCACTCGGTTGGAATTTAACCGATGCTTGTGCGATTTAAACCCCAAGTAAACCCCCAACCCGTTCATAACATTACTCATTTACCCAAATCAAAATAGATCTAAAAATCTTTTTATTCGCAGACACTGCAAGGCGGCCGGGATGTTCATACCAAATGAACACATCCCTGCATTGTCTTCCTAACTCGTCTAAATACGAATTAGAGGACAATGCAAAAAACACCCAACAGCGCCAACATAACAGCGAAGTACCCAACAAACAGAATAACACAATAAAACAAATCACCAGAGCGGACGGACATATACAGGCGCCAAAACCAGCAGCAGCAGAGTCAGCAGTAACAACAGTAGCAGAACCTTTAAAGATCAACGCAGGAATAAGTAACCACATCAGGTCTTATTTAAAATTTATATTATTCTTATAATTTACCCCTTAAGTTGCATAATAATTGTATTTATATTCCAATTAACCCAAATTATAAGTAAATACCCACACATACCCACACAATTTTATAGATTAACATACATATACATATATTACACACCCTTAAATATATATCTGAATTGTTACCCAAAATTCTAATAGTTTTTATTTTATTTGGCACACCGTCAAATACTTCGTCGATCACCCCGACAATATCAATATAGCTTAATGAAACAACTTCTAAAATCAAATCCTTAGAATAAGACCCAGCTAAAAATGGTATCCCACATAAAGCTAAATTAGCCACATTGAAACAGCCAGAAGTTAAAGGTATATACACACCCAATCCTCCCATCAAACGAATGTCTTTAGAATTATTTATATTATGAATAATAGCTCCACCACACATAAATAATAGTGCCTTAAATAAAGCATGAGTTAACAAATGAAAAAAAGCAAGCTTATAAAACCCTATAGATAAAATACTTATTATAAGCCCCAACTGTCTTAGTGTAGAAAGAGTAATAATCTGTTTTAAATCAAATTCAAAATTAGCGCCTAATCCTGCCATAAATATCGTATTGTTAGCCCAGAAAGCAATAATAATAAATCTTCTAATCATCTACCTCTTAATAAAATATTAAATCGAATTAATAAATAAACACCAGCAGTTACTAAGGTTGAAGAATGAACTAAAGCTGAAACAGGCGTAGGAGTTGCCATAGCAGCTGGTAATCAAGAAGAAAAAGGAATCTGGGCTCTTTTAGTTATATCAGCTAACATAATTAATGCACCAATAATTTCTATTTCAACTCTATTCTTCATACTTTCTAAATAAAAGATATAGCTTCAGCTTCCATAATTTAATATTCAAGCAATTGCCAATAAAAAAGCTACATCTCCAATCCTATTAGATAAAGCTGTAAGTATCCTAGCATAATAAGATTTAATATTTTGAAAATATATAACTAAACAATAAGACACCAACCCTAAGCCATCTCACCCTAATAAAATTCTAATTAAATTAGGGCTAATAATTAATAACATTATAGATAACACAAATATTAAAACTAATATAATAAAACGATTAATATCTGTATCTTCTCTTATATATTCCTTTCTATAATAAATTACTAAAGAAGCAATTAACAAAACAAAAGATATAAATAATAATCTCACTCAATCAAACAAAAAGGTCATAACAATTTTAGTTGAATTTAAACTAACAACTTCTCATTCTAAAAATAAAGAATAATCATTTAACAAAAACACTAAGCTAGAAGTAAAAAAAATTAATTTTAATGGTAATTAAAATTAAAAATCTAATTCTACAAAATGATAAATATTTCACGATCTAAAATGGCAAGCCCCATTTCATTGACACCACAAATCAATATTTTAAATAAACTATTTAGATTTAAAGCCAAAATAAACAAATATCTCTCTTTAAAATCAATAAATTTAATGGTAATCAATGTAGAAATAATAAAAAAAAAAACACGCATCTTACCGCCTCTAAAACCCCTGAAAAAATCTTTTCATGTTGACTATAAGCATATAAATATAAAGTACATATAAGCAGCACTAAAAACAGATAATATAATAGAGACAAAGAAATTATAGAAACCCAAGATCAACTTACAATTCTATTTAATAAAGAAATTTCTCCCAATAAATTTAAAGAAGGAGGGGCAGCCATATTACAAGCTCTAAATAAAAATCACCATAAAGTTATTGAAGGCATAAAATTTAATAAACCCTTATTGATTAATAAGCTTCGACTCCCCAATCGTTCATATGTAATATTAGCTAAACAAAATAAACCAGATGAACACAACCCATGACCAATTGATAAAGTATAAAAACCACAAAGACCTCAATAACTTAAAGTTATTAAGCCCCCCAAAACAATGCCTATATGAGCAACCGATGAATAAGCAATTAAAGCCTTTAAATCAGTTTAACGTAAAGAAACTAAACTATTTAAAACTCCCCCCACCAATCTAATTCTAACTCATACATAATTATATTTAATACCTCTTAGCTGCAAAAAAGAAAAAACTCGCAACAGACCATAGCCCAACTTTAACATGATTCCAGCTAAAATTATTGACCCTGAAACTGGAGCATCAACAATAGCCAAAAATAAACGAAAAATAAATAAAACGTAAACAAATTCATTCTTCTAAAAGTTAACACTAAAAAAATTAACAAAATTAAAACATTTAATACAAACTAATTTTTATAATTACTATATTTGTAAACAGATTCACTAGCTCTAATTATAAGAGTACAAAGCCAAAATCTCAATAAAATAAGACCGTAAGAAATAACATCAAAACCTAAAAAATATGAAATATTTACAAAATAATTAGTGCAATAATTTAAAACAATGAAAACAAAAGTTACAATAAATAATAAATTCTGAACTATTCAAAATAAACCATTTATGAAACAAATAGGACTAATAAAAAGTATAATAAAAATTAATTTTAACATTGTAATACATTAAACGATTGAAAATAATCATTCCCATGTGTACGAATTATAGAAACTAAAATAGAAAGACCCAAAGCACCTTCACGCACTCTAAAAGTTAAAAATATAATACTAAAAAATATTTTATAATCCATTAAATTTAAATAAATAAAGAAAAGAAAAAATAAACTTAATACAATATACTCTAAATTTAAAAGCATAGACATTAAATGCTTACGATTAGAAACAAAAACGAAAATTCCTATTAAAAATAAAAAACAAGGTAACCCTCAAAAACAAACTCATTAACATTAGATTTAATAGTTTAATAAAAACATTGGTCTTGTAAACCAAAAATAAGATTTTGTCTTTTAAAACTTCAAGAGAAAGGAAATAACTTTATCATTAATCCCCAAAATTAATATTTTAAATAAACTACCACTTGAAATCATACAACTCTTTTCATATTCTTTAACACTAGTCTCAATATTAATTTTTATTCAAATTAACCACCCCTTACAAATAGGATTAATACTATTAATTTAAATATTACAAATCTGTTTAATTACTGGATTAATAGCCAAAATATTCTGATTTTCATATGTCTTATTTTTAGTTTTTTTAGGGGGTATGCTAGTACAATTTATTTGCGTAACTTCCTTAGCATCAAATGAAACATATTCACTCTCTATAACATTAACAACTATTTGTATTATAATCATATTAACTCTCACACTAATTGCCATATTTATAGATAAATTATCATCATCTTCATTTATTCAAAATTTAGAAATACAACCTTTATATAATTTTAATTTGACTGTCTCAGAAAGCTCTTTAAATCTCCATAAATTATATAATTACCCAACAAATTGTATTACTATTCTATTAATAAATTAATTAATTAATTACATTAATCGCAGTAGTAAATATTACCAAATTATTTTATGGGCCCCTTCGACAAATAAACTAATGAACAAACCTTAACGAACCCAACACCCCTTATTTAAAATTGCTAATAATGCACTAATAGATCTTCTAGCCCCAATTAATATTTCAGCATGATGAAATTTTTGATCATTATTAGGCCTTTGTTTAACTATTCAAATTCTAACAGGATTATTTTTAGCTATACACTATACTGCGGACATTAATTTAGCCTTTAATAGTGTAAATCATATTTGTCGTGATGTAAATTATGGATGATTACTACGAACTCTTCATACTAACGATGCATCATTTTTCTTCATTTGTATTTACTTACAAGTAGGGCGTGGAATCAACTATGGATCTTATCTATTTACTCCCACCTGATTAGTAGTAGGAGTACTAATTTTATTCTTAGCAATAACAACAACACTTATCGGGTATGTATTATCTTGAGGCAGATATATTTCTGAGGAGCCACAGTTATTACTAATTTATTATCAGTCATCCCTTACGTAGGGGTTGACCTAGTTCAATGAGTACGGGGAGGATTTGCTGTAGATATCGCCACACTTACACTATTCTTCACATCCCACTTCATTCTAACATTTATTGTATTAGCAATAACTCTAATTCATTTACTATTTCTCCACCAAACAGGATCTAATAATCCCATTGGGTTAAATTCCAATATTGACAAAATTCCTTTCCACCCCTACTTCTCATATAAGGATATTGTAGGATTTATTATCATAATTGCAGCATTAATTCTATTAACAATAATTAACTCTAACTTATTGGGAGATCCAGATAATTTTATTCCCGCTTATCCCCTAGTCATTCCAGTACATATTCAACCAGAATGATACTTCTTATTCGCCTATTCAATTCTACGATCTATTCCTAATAAGCTTGGAGGGGTAATTGCTTTAGTCTTATCAATTGCTATTTTAGCTATTCTACCCTTCTATCATTTAAGAAAATTCCGAAGTGTTCAATTCTATCCTATTAACAAAATTTTATTTTGAACTGTAGTTGTTGCAGTAATTTTATTTACATGAATTGGAGCACGACCGTTAGAAGAACCCTATGTATTAGTGGGTCAAATCTTAACCGTAATTTACTTCTTATAATTCATTATTAATCCATTAGTAAATAAATGGTGAGACAATTTAATTAATTAGTCAATGAGCTTGAACAAGCATATGTTTTGAAAACATAAGATAGAAATCAATCTTTCTAATGACTTTACTAAATTCTATTAACCACATATAATAAATCAATTTTTTAACCCAATAATAAACAATAAAAAATTTAATGAAAAAGGTAAAAAACTCTTTCAAGCTAAATATATTAATTTATCATAACGGAACCGAGGTAAAGTTCCTCGAGCTCAAATAAAAACAAATGAAATAAATGTTAACTTAACATAAAATATAACATCAAACACATCACAACCTAATAAAATTACACAAAATAATATGCTCATAAATAAAATAGCATACTCAGCCATAAAAATTAAAGCAAATCCTCCTCTTCTATATTCAATATTAAACCCAGAAACTAATTTTGATTCACCTGCTGATAAATCAAAAGGAGTACGATGAGTTTCAGCTTAACAAATACAAAATCAGACCAATCTAATAGGGAATAAAATCACCAAAAATCAGATATATTTTTGATAATAAAAAAATCTAAAATATTATAACTTCCAATTAAAAACACAAAAGATAATAAGACCAATGCTACTTCATAAGAAATAGTTTGTGCTACAGCCCGTAAACCCCCCAATAACGCATAATTAGAATTAGAAGATCAACAGCAATCATAACAGTATACACCCCTAGGCTAGTACAACATAAAAAAAAATAATAAACCTAAATTAAACGAAATTAACTTAACGAATAAAGAAATACATAGTCAAGCAACCAAAGATAAAAATAAAGAAAAAATAGGAGAAAAATAATAAGAAATATAATTTGATAAAAGAGTCTAGGTTTGTTCCTTAGTAAATAACTTAATCGCATCACAAAAAGGTTGAGGAATTCCTATTAAAACAACTTTATTTGGTACTTTACGAATCTGAATATAACCTAAAACTTTACGCTCCAAAAGAGTTAAAAAAGCTACTCTAACTAAAACGCAAATCACCAAAATTAAACTTCCAATAATTGATAAAATAAATTCTATAAAAAACAAGTACTATTTGTAATAAAAATTACATAAATAAATTTTAAATTTATTGTACTAATCTGCCAAAATAGTATAATATTAATTATATTCCTTATATAAAATATTATAATTCTAACACCTGGTCCTTTCGTACTAAGATATTACAATATATTAAAGATAGAAACCAACCTGGCTTACACCGGCCTGAACTCAGATCATGTAAGAATTTAAAAGTCGAACAGACTTATAATTTAAGCGGCTACACCTAAAAATAAATATTAATCCAACATCGAGATCGCAAACTTTTTTATCGATATGAACTCTCCAAAAAAATTACGCTGTTATCCCTAAAGTAACCTAATCTTATAATCACTAATAATGGATCAATAACTCACAAATTAATGATTTTAAATAATTAAAAGTTCATTAAATTTTAATATCCCCCCAACAAATAAAATAAATCTAAAAAATTTAAACAACATAAAGTATAAAGATTTATAGGGTCTTCTCGTCTTTTAATTAAATTTTAGCTTTTTGACTAAAATATAAAATTCTATTATAAATTTATATGAAACAGCTTATACCTCGTCCAACCGTTCGTACCAGCCCTAAAAGACTAATGATTATGCTACCTTTGCACAGTTAGAATACTGCGGCCATTTAAATAATTTCAGTGGGCAGGTCAGACTTTAAAATAACTCAAAAAGACATGTTTTTTTTAAACAGGCGGGTAAAATTTTTGCCGAGTTATTTATACAAACTTATCACATAAAATTACATAAACAAATTAATATACTCTATCATTATTCCTTTTTATACTTAATTAATAAAAAAAATTTATAAATAAATTAAAATATAATAAATAATATAACCCATAAAATAATTTATAACAAACTTATTAGTGATTGCTAATTCTAAGCATACATTTTATATTACCATTAATAAGTTTTAATAATTTATCTTAAAGCTTATCCCTTAAGATATTCTTATAAATAAATTTTTCAATTAAATAAATAACCAAAAAATCAAAAATTTGTAAATTAAATTTATATTTAAAAAACTAGATACCTTTATAAACGAATTACATTTCATTTCTAATAATTTATTTAAAATAATTTTGACACATTAACTTTAATAAACTATTAACTCTTATAAAATCGAGATCAACAATATATATATTAATTATTTGATAAACCCTGATACACAAGGTACAATAAATTAAATTTTCTTTTAATACAAAAATTTTTCAAAATATTTCAACTATCTTTCATAATACTAATCAACTATTATTAACATTATTTTTTCATTAAAAACTACTAAAACATTAAATTGTATAATTATTTTTAATATATTAATTTAAAAACAAAATAAATTAGTAAGTAAATTTTGATCAATTTATATTGATTTTCACAAAAATCTTTTCAATGTAAATGAATTGCTTTACTGAATAAGCTTTAAATTGTCATTCTAGATACACCTTCCGGTACATCTACTATGTTACGACTTATCTTACCTTAATAGCAAGAGCGACGGGCGATGTGTGCATGTTCTAGAGCTGAAATCAAATTAACAATCTCTAAAATTTTACTATCAAATCCACCTTCACTAAACATTTCAAAATTATATCCGTTTAAATAAATTTATTTCAACCCATCTCTACTTAAACATAAGCTACACCTTGATCTGACATAAATTCTTATAAAAATTATAGAAAATTATTATTTTTATAAAATATTCTGATAAAGACCTCGTGAAAATAAAGGCTGACATCACCGCCGTCCAAGAAATGCGGTGGACGGTACAAGGACAGAGACAAGTAGGTCCCTGTGGCATTTACTACATATAAAAAAGCGCAAGTTTGGTGTTGGATTCGTGGTGGGAGAGAGACTCCGTCGCCGAGTACTATCATTCACTCCAATGAATGAACGTCTTGCCACAATCCGCATCAAAGCGAGGTTCTTCACAATATCGCTGATTTGCACCCACGCCCCAATGGAAGAGAAGGACGATGTGACCAAAGATGCCTTTTATGAGTGCTTGGAGCGCACTTATGAGAGATGCCCCCGCCACGATGTCAAAATCGTGCTTGGCGACTTTAATGCCAGGGTGGGCAAAGAAGGTACCTTTGGCACTACGGTCGGTAAATTCAGCCTCCACGAGGAAACATCCCCACATGGGTTGAGGTTGATCGACTTCGCCGGAGCCCGAAATATGGTTATCGGTAGTACTAGATTCCAGCATAAGAAGATTCATCAAGCTACCTGGAAGTCTCCGGATTGAAAAACCACCAACTAGATCGATCATGTTGTGACAGACGGAAGACACGTCTCCAGTGTTTTAGATGTGCGTGCGCTCCGAGGTCCTAACATCGACCCGGACCACTATATTGTTGGAGCCAAGATTCGCACCCGCCTCTGTGCAGCAAAAAACGCACGCCAACAAACACAAGGAAGGTTCGACGTCGATAAGCTGCAATCACAACAGACAGCCGAACGATTTTCTACTCGGCTTGCACTCCTGCTCTCTGAGAGCACTCGTCAACAACTCGGTATAAGGGAACTGTGGGACGGCATTTCAAATTCCTTACGTACAGCTGCAACCGAAACCATTGGTTTACGGAAGGTGCAAAAGAACAGCTGGTACGACGAGCAGTGCCGTGTCGCAGCGGAGAGAAAACAGGCTGCCTACCTCGCAACGTTACGATCGACCACAACACGCGCGGGATGGGATAGATACCGAGAGTTGAAGAGGGAAGCAAGACGCATTTGTAGACAGAAAAAGAAAGAGGCCGAAATGCGTGAGTACGAAGAGCTTGATAAGCTGGCCGAAAGGGGTAATGCTCGAAAATTCTACGAAAAGATGCGGCGGCTTACAAAAGGTTTCAAGACTGGAGCATACTCTTGTAGAATCCCCAAAGGTGATCTAATCACCGATGCCCAAAGCATACTTAAATTATGGAGGGAACACTTCCCCAGCCTGCTGAATGGCAGTGAACGTACAACGCCAGGAGAAGGCGAACCCGATTCCCCAATCAATGACGATGGAGCAGACGTTCCATTGCCGGACCATGAAGAGGTTCGAATAGAAATTGCCGGCCTGAAGAACAACAAAGCGGCAGGGGCCGACGGGTTGCCGGCCGAGCTATTCAAACACGGCGGCGAAGAACTGGTAAGGAGCATGCATCAGCTTCTTTGTAAAATATGGTCAGACGAAAGCATGCCCAACGATTGAAATTTAAGTGTGCTGTGCTCAATCCATAAATAGGGAGACCCCACAATCTGCGCTAACTACCGTGGTATAAGCCTCCTCAACATCGCGTATAAGGTTCTATCGAGCGTATTGTGTGAAAGATTAAAGTCCACCGTCAACAAACTGATTGGACCTTATCAGTGTGGCTTTAGACCTGGCAAATCAACAACCGACCAGATATTCACCATGCACCAAATCTTGGAAAAGACCTGAAGAATCGACACACACCACCTTTTCGTCGATTTCAAAGCTGATTTCGACAGCACGAAAAGGAGCTGCCTCTATGCCGCGATGTCTGAATTTGGTATCCCCGCAAAACTAATACGGCTGTGTAAACTGACGTTGAGCAACACCAAAAGCTCCGTCAGAATCGGGAATGACCTCTCCGGGCCGTTCGATACCAAACGAGGTTTCAGACAAGGCGATTCCCTATCGTGCGACTTTTTGAACCTGCTTCTGGAGAAAACAGTTCGAGCTGCAGGAGTAAATAGAGAAGGTACCATCTTCTATAAAAGTGTACAGTTGCTGGCGTATGCCGATGATATTGATATCATCGGCGTCAACACCCGCGCCGTTAGCTCTGCTTTCTCCAGACTGGACAATCAAGGAAAACGAATGGGTCTGGCAGTGAACGAGGGCAAGACGAAATATCTCCTGTCATCAAACAAACAGTCGTCGGAAGCAGAGGAAGAAGAAGACCTCCACTACGTTGGAAGGACCAGGTGGAGGAGGACCTGGCCTCGCTTGGAATATCCAATTGGCGCCACGTAGCGAAAAGAAAAAACGACTGGCGCGCTGTTGTTAACTCAGCTACATATAATCGCGTAAGCGGTGTCTACGTCAATTAAGAAGAAGAAGAATTGATTGTATTGCGGAAAAAGTGTGCGAAAAAGTTAAGAATATTGGAAAAATGTATAGCAAATTGTGTGTTGTTTATTTTCTGCCATCTAAAAGTATTAAAATTTTATTTTGTTAATATACTTTCACATAATTTAATTATCAATATAAAAGTGCTTATCTCTGATGCTGTAAACGCAAAGGAGGCAGCAGACTTTAGCGACATTTGTCAAAACATAGCAAACATCGGCCATTTATTAGTAGTGTTGCCTACTTAAATTTGGTAAATTCAGCTAAATGCACGATATACTTGTGCATTACAAATTTGCATTTACATGGGTCAAATGCGCAAGTAAATGTTAATTAAGCCCGCTAATGCAAATTAGCGCTGTCGTCTGTCAGGACTATAAAGCTACGTGAGTAACAAACATTACTAAATTCGAAATTAAAGCAAAACCAAAAACACGCAAATTAAAAACGCACAAAAAATCCCGCAAATAAAAATGTAAGGCTACACGTGTGAGAAACTAATAATAAATACTGTGCTGACGAGCGGGTACAACGCAGCACCACGTGGAATTTGGCAACGTCGAGGGACGAGTATCATCAGAAAAAAGGACAACTCCGGAGCGTCTTAAAATATCCTATGGAAAGCTGGAAACCACTACTGTCAGCTTCTGCAAAATATTTTGATATTATTAAAGAAAATTTCATTACTTAATACAAGAGAGAATAAAAAAAGTCTTAAATTACTGCAATCTTTTACAAAAAAACCCTAATATTATTAAAGAAATCGAATGCTATTGTAAAGAAAAGAAACTTAATTAATTGACATTAAAGTAAAAGGAAAGAAATCGAGTGCTATTACAAAGGAAAATAAATTTAAATAATTAATATAAAAATAAAAAATTTAATATAAAGCTAGACGCTGCAAAATAATTTTTCGAATAATGAAATGATCAGGCTTAAAATAATTAGCGATGCCAACTCCGCATTGGAATCGTACAATACTCCACTTGAATGGAGTCAAATTTTAAAATGTCTTATGATGCATACAGACTATGACCACTTCATATAGAGACTAAACCCTTGACACATTCATTAGAGGACTAAATGGCGGTTTATCTTGTCTTCTCAGCATGAGAAAACCGACAACCTTGCCCATGCCCTACATTTATGTCAAAAATATGACATGATGTATAAAATTATTCATTCGAATAACACACACAAAGCCAACATTCAACCACCACTCCGAAATAATAATTTTAATAACAATAGGGCTTTTTACCCCGAACTAACATATTCCCACTCGCTCAGACGAAATTTCGACCAACATGCATTCGGTCGTCATTCAAATCGGTATCCCCAACACTCCACTAATTATGTGCAAAATAATCAAGGATTCATGCCGAGGTTCAATTATTACGTGAACAACCCACATATTACTGAAGAAAATACCTCCTTTAACAACAGACCGAACTGAAAATGAGTCAGAATGAGCTTGATACTATTCATTTTTTAGATTAGCGCTGTCTTCGCTCCCTTATTATGAATTTAAAACATAATAAAAATTGTATTCAATCAACCAGGATTACAAACTGAAATATAAATTGCAAATAATGACAAAATTTTAATTTATATGGTGAGCCTCTCAACCGTAGATAACCAAATTTGTAAACCTTTAGACATTAGAGCTGTAAAAAATAATGGGAGAATTAATAAAATGAATTTCAATACAATTCTAAACTGCGAAAAGAGAATCTATGGAATAAAAAACTATTGTAAAAAGTATAATTCCCTACAAATATGTTTAAGTAATAATGTAGTAGATTTAAGTAATGATTCATGTATAAACAATCTTTTACAAACCAATATATCCCAACCATAGAGGAAATGGGACCTGGAATACTACTACTAAACAAACTCAAGGGAGAAATTTCAATAAACAACGATTCTAAATTTTTAAACGGGACGTTCATAACTTGAATATTATCATTCTATAACGAAGAAAGAACAACGGTAAACTATTACCAACCATCTTACAACCATTCGCACCACTCAACATAGAAAAAGTCCTCTCGCTGGAGATGCTGAAAAAGCTAAACTTCAACAATACAAAAGTAGTAAGCTTGTTAGAATCACCTAAATCGCCATCTTAATGGTGATCGCCTTAATTTTCGAGAATAATTTGTAGATAAAACGCAAAGAAGATGAACCCAATAAACAACACAACCGGCAATAGACGGACTTAATCTGATTTTCAATAAAGATTCAAACGAGGACGTTTGAATTTCAAGGGAGACTAGTTAGCACCCCACACATTTAAAAAGTATCATATGATGCTTTAATATCAAATGATACAAAGCAATAGAATACGACACCTACTAAATTGCTGAGAGTGCGACACGTGTTTGGGCAACCTGTGGGAAGCGTAGCGTCAGCAAACACCATACCCGTTGCATCGGCAAACGTAGTCTTAGAGTTAAGCGTAATTAATTGTAATTTTTAGTGCTAAAATAGAATTCAATAAAGAAGGATAGCTCCCAAATTATTATTTTTTTTTTATAAAAAACTAAATAAAAATATTTAAACTTATATCACTTCACTTTTTGGCTTTTCGCTCCACGTGCTTATTGCAAGTTGGCATTTGCTATAGTGCAGTCGTGAATTAAGAGTGTGGTGTTTATGAAATTATATCCAGCAAAGTTTTCAATATTCGTTTTCGAGAAATAGAAAATATGTGTTTCGCAAGTACCATTGAGCTCTGTGGGCCTATGCAATACATATTTTTATATATGGGCCATTCCATCAATTGGCGACATGGTTTTGTACCCGTGGTTCTCCGATTTTGACCAAACCTTAGAATATCATAATATAGACTAAAATAAGAATATCTGTAAACTTTTCAGTGGCCAAAGTTGCTCCATTGTTTTTTGGCGCGCATTTCAAATTGAGATCAAACAAAAAAATGACTTCTTCTTTTATTTTTTAACGACTTCAAAATTGAGTGAAAAAAATTTTGAAGTTATCCATTTTTATGTAAAAAAATCTCAGGTTTCTGATAAAAATATTTTCAAAATCCAAAAAAAATTTCAAAATCAAAAAAAAACATTGTTTTCCAAAAACCCGTTTTTTGTGCTTTTCCCCCAACTATTTTTCAAAATTGACCTTTCCATTCGATTCCTCGTTAAATTTTACATAAGAATCAGTGTTCAAAAATATGGGACTCTGATCCCATGAACAGTAAAAAAAAATGCAAAGTTGTCGCTCAAAATCCAAAAAAAAACATTATTTTCCCAAATATCCGCTTTTTTGTGCTTTTTTACCAACTTTTTTTCAAAACTGACCGTTCCGTTCGATTCCTCGTTAAATTTTACATAAGAATCAGTGTTCAAAAATGAGGGACTCTGATCCCATGAACAGCAAAAAAAATGCAAAGTTGTCGCTATACGGCGCATATTTTTATGAATGAAGAAGTCTAAGAATACAATTTACGCATTTACCTCTTTCACACAACCTTCTAAGCGGATACACTGCGCAGTATAGCGACAATTTTGAAGTTTTTTTGCTGTTCATGGGATCAGAGTCCCTTATTTATAAACATTGATTCTTATGTAAAATTTAACGAGGAATCGAATGGAAAAGTCAATTTTGAAAAAAAGTTGGTGGAAAAGCACAAAAAACCGGATTTTTCGGAAAATAATGTTTTTTATTGGATTTTGAGCGTCAACTTTGAATTTTTTTTGCTGTTCATGGGATCAGAGTCCCATATTTTTGAAAACTGATTCTTATGTAAAATTTAACAAGGAATCGAATAAAAATGTCAATTTTGAAAAAAAAGTGGGGAAGAGCACAAAAAGCGGAATTTTTGGAAAAAACATAGTTTTTTAGATTTCGAAATTTTTTTTGGATCTTGAAAATATCTTTATCAGAAACCTGAGATTTTTTTACATAAAAATGGATAACTTCAAAATTTTTTTCACTCAATTTTGAAGTCGTTAAAAAATAAAAGAAAAAGTCATTTTTTTGTTTGATCTCAATTTGAAATGCGCGCCAAAAAACAATGGAGCAACTTTGGCCACTAAAAAGTATACAGATATTCTTATTTTAGTCTATATTATGATATTCTAAAGTTTGGTCAAAATCGGAGAACCACGGGTACAAAACCATGTCGCCAATTGATGGAATGGCCCATATGCAATTATATAATTTTTAGTACATCATGAACCGTTTTACGGTAAATCTTTGAAGAAAGATGATCAACTTCGAAGTTGGGAACATTACTAGCGTACGAGTGAAGACTTAACAGTACACGTAATATGCAAGAGAATTTCCCGCAACAGATTCGACTCAATACTAAGACTTTTGATTCTTTTTAAGTTTTCTTTTTATGGCGCTTTATGGGTGTAGCATCAATGATCTCCTTAATTGATATGCAATTTTTGCAGATTTATTTAAAACGGAAAGTTAATTTTTAAAATTAATGTTATTTTTAAATACCAGAGATATGAATAAAGATTTTCTTAGAACGAAACTATAACCTAGTTTTTATTATTTAAAAGATACAACCGTTTTTGTGGTAAACTCAGTGATGTGTGAATAATTATGTCCGCCAATGTATATGTTTAAACCTATAAATTTCTCGGTTAGCTTTAGGTGATAAAAACAACAGTATAAACCAGTTGCCAGATAGAAAAAATGTAAAATCGGTAAATTTATATACTACTGTGCCCAAAAAATAAGGGGACATTGTATTTATTTTGAAAAGCCTTTATTTATTCTTCGAAATCAATTTTGTCCCCTTCAAAGTAATCCCCTACCGATGCAATGATCTTATGCCAACGGATTTTCCAATCTTCGAAACACTGGTTGTAGTCACTTTCCGGGTTGGCCTTCAGTTCCGTCTTCGCTGCGGCTTGAATCTCCTCTATCGTATAAAAACTGTGTCCCCGGAGCGGTCTTTTGAGCTTGGTGAACAGCCAGAAGTTGCACAGCGCCAGATCAGGGGAATACGATGGTTGCGGAACGATATGGGTTGAGTTTATGGCGAAATTATCACGAATTACGAGGCCAGTATGGGATGGACCATTATCGTGGTGTAAAATCCAAGAATTGTCTTTCCACAATTCCAGCCTTTTAAGGCGGATAGCGGTACGCAAACGACGCATAACGTTCAAATAATATTCCTTGTTGACTGTTTGACCGGTTGGAAGGAATTCATAATGCACAATACCACGATAATCAAAGAAAAAAGTCAACATGACCTTGATTTTTGAGCGACTTTGGCGCGATTTTTTGGCCTTGGAGCCCTTTTGGCACGATATTCGCTCGATTGATCGGTTGTTTCGGGGTCATAAGCATAGATCCAAGTCTCATCGCCAGTTGTAATGTATTTTATAACACCCTGCTAATCGGAAAGCTTCGTTTCACACACTTCAACGCGACGCCTTTTTTCCAAAAAATTCATTGTTTTCGGTACCAGTCGAGATTTGACGCGATTGAGGCCCGAAACATCCTTCAAAATGCTATTGGCTGAGCCTTTCGATATGCCAACTTCATCAGCAAGGTCTCTAATTGTTAATCGACGGTTTTTCAATACCAAATCTTTGATTTGATGAACGTGAGCTTCGTCGGTTGAGGTTGATGGTTGCCCTGGACGCTCTTCGTCGTCGACACGTTCACGGCCGTCTTGGAACTCACTATACCACTTATAAACATATTTTTTAGAAATAGCCTCATCACCAAAGACCTTCTGCACTATCCTCAACGTATCCGCAGCAGAATATTGATTCCGTAAACAAAATTTAATTCAAATTCTTTGCTCAACAAATTTCGACATTGCAAAAAAACGAAAAACTCACTTTTAGCAGCTCACAAAACGACAGGTATCTCAAACACTAATGAATATTTTGACATGAAATTTGACATGAAATTTGACATGAAATTTGACATGAAATTTGACATAAATGTGACTGACAGCCCGACAAACTTAAAAAAAAAATAATTCGCCAAATCCTTCGACGCGCGCAGTTAAAATTCAAATGTCTTATTTTTTGGGCACAGTAGTATACTTTTGTGATGTTAATAATTGTGTTTATATTATAAGAGCAATGTGTTAAAGAGAATAAGAGAGAAATATGGAAGGGGCTTCGGCCAGCGCGGCGCTCATATACGACACTTCGCAATTGCTGAATAATAAAGATTTTTAAAAACCATTTATTACGGCCAGACCGCAGGTCCATTTTTTTTTTAAATTCTTAATGTAGTATAATATTTTAATTGATTTTTGTGATTTTCTAGAAGTCGAAACATCGAATATATATATTTTAAATATTCGCAGAACTCGCCGGAGTCGTCGCCCCCGATAGACCCAGATAAGTGTCAATAATGAATGATATGAACCAAGCTAAGAAGATGACAGCCACGCAGATACTCACCAATAATTTAGTGGCCATAAGAGCGAAACAAGAGGAGTAATATGTGTATGCAATTTAACTTAACCTTGTCCGTCTGTTCGTATGTATGCATTTTACGCATAATCGAATCCCCTCAGGTCTAAGATATCGATCTGAAATGTTGCAAAAAACTTTTTCTCAAACGAAGTTAACGATTGTTTGTTGTTGTATTTATCATATTTCTAAGAATTTACTTTTGCACTTTACTGAATTGCATTTTAAACAATGGCATAAGAAATTGTTTTTGAAATTTTTTTATACAAATATATTTGTATATATAGTACACTGAATATTTTCGAAAAGAAACGAAATAAAAGTATTTAAAATAATTTAATTAAGTATGCTTTTTTTGTATGAAAAGAAACCGCTCTTTGGCTTACAAAATCATCAGCCAAAAAGTCCCCAAAGCGAAATGCGCTTAGATGTATTGCGTCGAAATTAATGATGATAGATATTTCACTACGGGTTCTTCTTATTCACTGTTTGGTGCCAAATGATCTCTCCAACTAAGTGGAGGTCTTTCTATTCCTCGGTTTCCCCCGGCGAGACTGCTTCAAATACTTTCAGAGATGCTGCGTTTTCATCCATTCGGACGACATTACCTAGCCAGCGCAACCGTTGTCTCATAATTTGCTAAACTATGTATGTCAATGTCGTCATACGAGGTTTGACAATTAAGTAATGAGACTGATCTTATTGCCGCGCTTGTGGTAAACCTGTGACCTTGAAATTCCCTTTTTCAGGCAACTCCCCCTCTCCATTGATGTATGTACCATCGCTCTTGTTTAGTTCACCTGCTGCGTCAAGTTGAGTAGACGTGTGTTTGTAGCGCTCGTCACGAATATGGAAAAACGAAATCAAGAGCAACCCGTCGCGATAAAATTTTGCGCCAGATTGGGCGAAACAGCTTCGGAAACGTACGCTGTATTATCTACGCTAAAATTGTAAGATTGTATGGTGATAGTGCTCCCGGACCGGAAACCAAACGCCAAAGCTCAAAATGGTTGTCTCCGCACGCCCCCCGCCCGAAAAAAGCTCGCTTGAGCAAGTCGAAAGTGAAAACGATGATTATTTCCTTTTTGATAGCCGTAGAATCGTCCACAAAGAATTCGTTCTACCGGGGAAAACTGTGAATCAAGTCTACTATTGTCAAGTACTCGAAAGATTGCGAAAACGAGTCAACAGGGTGCGCCCAGACATCGCTCGTAACTGGATTCTTAATCACGACAGCGCGCCGTGCCACACCGCCTTCAGCGTGTCCCAGTATTTGGCCTTTAAAGGGATCGACGTGTTGCAACAGCCGCCTTATTCGCCTGACATGTCACTCTGTTACTGTTTTTGTTTCCTAAAACAAAATCGGTGGTCAAAAGAACCCATTTTGAGTCGATTACGGAGTCGATTTTGAGTCGATTACGGACATCCAGGGGCTACTTTGAAGAGGATGGCACAGTTGTAGAATAATTTTCAAATATACGGTTTTTATGGTATCAGTCTCATTACTTAATTGTCGTCATACCTCGTTCAACTCATACAACTCATCGTTCCATCAAGCGCGATATTCGCCGCACAATACGCAAAGGACCATGCATTGGCCGCAGAATCTTTCTTTTGAAAATTCGTAACGCCGATTGATCAGATATTGTCATCGTCATCGAATTTGGTCTTTGTTCGTAGAGAGTGGACTATAAGAAGCAGAAGAGTTGAGAAGAATTAGAAGCCTCCGAAGTAACACCCGTTTGGCAAGAGTTTTCTTCCGTTGGACTCTCAGGTCAGGTTCTGTTATTGTTGCCGGTGTTAATGATAGTTCCCAGATAAACGATATTATCTACGATTTCGAAGTCATGACTGTCATCAGTGACGTGTGAGCCACGTCGCGAATGCTATGAGTATTTGTTTGATAGCAGGAGATATATTGTACCGTCTCTATTCAGCTCGAACCATTCTCTTATTATTGGAGGAGCCGCATGAACGGCTCAGAGAGGTCCTTGCGCATCCTGGTGGAGCTTTTGGTATTACTCAACGTCAGTCTAGGAATGCGGGGATACCAAATTCAGAATTAGTAGCTTAAAGGCAGCTCCTTTTATTGCTGTCAAAAACAGCTTTAAAATCGTTGGAGAGGTGGTGTATTTTGATCGTCATTTCAGGGGTCTTTTTCAAAATTCAAGTCACACTGATAAGTTCCATTCGGTTGGTGAGCTTTAATCTTTCACAAAGTACGTTCGATAAAGTCTTACATGCGATGTTGAGGAGGCTTATCCCACGGTAGTAGGCGCAGATTGTCGGGTCTCCCGTTTTGTGGATAGGGCAAAGAACACTTAAATTCTTATCGCTTTCCCCCATATTCTGCAAACAAGCTGATATATGATGCTTTCCTGTTAGGCGAAACAGGGTGAGAATTCAAGTGAAGTGGTTGTGTTTTTGTTGCTGTTCCGGTTTTTTTTAAATCCCAAGTTTTTCATACCAATTATATTTCATCACTTTCCTGAGACTTTTTTGATGCTTTAACAATCCAAACTGATATTAAATCTACGATTTTTTTTATAAAAATCCATTTGCTCTCACCCGCGTTTTTTACATGTTTTTGTTACATTTTTGTTGAAAACTTATTATTTTTCACCCGAAACAGCAATCCAAAAAAGCGCGAGTTTAATTTCTGTTTTACCGCCTTGTTTTGGCCACTCAGCTGTTCTCCTTTTGTTTCTCTTTTTCGTATCCCTTTTGATTTTGGCATTTTAACATACTTATTGTCAAGAGGTCCTTATTATTTTCTCACTGAAGTATGGCCTCTGAGAACAGTAACAAGTGAGAGCGCAGGTTAAAGGCTCTCAATAGAAGTATATTGGAATTTGTCCATTTGCTGTGGCCAGTTGAGGGTTGTGACTTAGGAGAGTGAAGAAAAAAATATCTCTCACCATAGAGGAATGTGAGACTCATTCACAGCCACAATTAAAGTATCTGGGAGTAATAATATTATCAAGGCACAAATTAAAGGAATTTAGAGTACACTGCAGGTAAAATATCTAACCCTAAATGCTTTATCAAGCTTGTTCCTGCCGGCAATTTTTAGTCACAAAGGTAATGAGATAGGTTGCGTTATATGTGGCTCCAGTATGGGTCCAGGCAGTAGGCATCAAAGCATGTGCGTAAACATAGCGAGCAGGCTGTCGGAACTCAGAGTTTTCAGTGCTTTCCGATTCAAGTGACGTTGCTGATGTAATAGCCAGTATGAGGACCATTGAAATCCGGGATGACGAATACGAGCGGATATACAAGTTATCACAGACGTCTATAGGAGCCAAAAGAGAAGAGAGAGTCAAAAGCTTATCAATATGGCAGCAGCGGTGGCAAACCTCACTCAGAAAACCCACATATTTATATCGGTCAACCATTTGTGGATCCACAGACGACATGTCAACTTGGATTTCCACCTAACCCAAATAACAAGTTAACATGAGTGCTTTAGAAGATACTGTACATATTCCAATAAGAAATTTTCACGGCACTCATGTGTCAGTCCACTGAGAGCTTGCAACCTGTCATCGAATCGGCAGCCCAAATTATAACAAAACTGAGATATATAGAACAGATTAAGTGTCCTTCAGTCCTTGCCATAGAAGAGATCCCAAGTAGTAATATTTACTCAGGTTGTTCCGTGGAATAGTCTGTAGTTCGGAATAGGTTAAAACATGAAACGAAAAAATATGCTCCTTATCTTTTTTGTTCTTTTTTTGTTCTTAAGACGGGTAATTGCTATTTGGACTTCTACATGGTCAGGCAATGGAACGTCTGCTCTACTGTCATCCTCTGGGGAAACGGGTTCACCATCACCCATGTTGCCATGCTTTCATTGCCATTCCGCATGATGGAGAAATATTCTCACAATAATTTCAGTATGCTCTGGGCATCAATCACTAGATCACTTCTGGGGTTTCTACAAGAGCATGCTTCGGTCTTGAAACTTTTTGTTAGTCGCCGCATCTTTTCGTAGAGTTTTCGGGCACTACCTCTGTCGCCCAGCTAGTCAAATTCTTCGTACTCACGCATTTCGGCCTATATCGTTGTTTGTCTGAAATTGCGCCTCGCTTCTCCCTTCAACTCTCGCTATATATCCCATCCCTCACGTTTATTGGTTGATTATAACATTGCGAAGTAGGCTGTTTGTTTTCTTTCCACTGCAACACGACACTCTACATCGTACGAGCTGTTCTTGTGCTTGAGCCAATTGATTCGTTTGCAACTCACCGTAAGGTGCTTGAAATGCCGTCTCACAGTCCCCTTATACCGAGTTGCTGATAAGTGCAAGTCGAGCAGAACGCCGTTAGGCTGCCTGTTGTTATTGCAGCTTCTTGACGTCTAACCTTCCTTGTATTTTTTGACGTGTGTTTTTTGCTTAAAGAGGTGTGTGGGTATTTTTGCTCCGAATCAATGCTAGGACCTCGGAGAGTATGCCTTCCTAAAGCACTGAAGACGTGTATTCTGTGTATTACAACATAATCGATCTGGATGGTTTCTTTTCGATCCGGAAACAGCCTAGTAACTTAATGAATCTTAATATGTTGAAGTCAAGTACTACAGATAACCATATATCGGGCACCGGAGAAGTCGATCAGACTCAACAAATTTGGGGATCTTCCACCGTGGATGCTGGATTTACTAACTGTTGTGCCAAAGATATCTTCTGGGTGGGTAACCTGTCATTAAGCTCGCCAAGCACGATTTTGACTTCTTGGCGGAAACAGCTCTTATAGTTGATTACCAAGCGCTTATAGAAGACATCATTGGTCACAGCGACCGAGTTTAATTCCCACTACGAATCCCACATCGAATTTGAGTTCGTTTGTAAACAATCAGCGTGACAAGCAAAGTAATTGTTCAGTTCGGACCATTAAAGCACATAACTGACATACAAATTAACCGATCAAAATTGAATAAATATTTTTATACCCCTTTACGCAATAAAGAATGCACCTTTGAAGGGAATTCTAGCTTCGATGAAGTTGAATTTAACTTTTTTTCCTGTAAACTTATTCTTTAAGTGAAGGAATTGCTGCAATCTAACTGAACACGTTTTTGAGTATATGTGTATAATGGAAAACTGTAATTTGAAGCGTTCCAAGGATAAGGTTCATAACCGTCTGGAAAAGAGGGAATGGTGCACTGAGAATTGAGGAATATGAATTCAAAAAATGGCTTTTTCACTTACCTTACTGCTGTTTTCCAGCTATGCTTAACATTATCTGCATATACAAAAACGGCACAATATAGAAGATTTTATTGAGAGATTTTTAGAGAATTTTGATTTATTTTTCTTTTCTTTGTTTTACAATTATTTGTTTGCTCGCCTGATTATGGTGTGTTTCTGAATAACAATGTATATTTGTATACTTCAATGCCAATTACTATGCAACTTGCCATATTCATTTATTACTGAGTTCTTAATTTCAGCATCTATTGTCATTATCATGTATTATTGTCTATCGCAATTTATAATGTTTGGAATGTAAATGTTCTTCTTTTTAGGCCTCCTTAAAACTATGTTTCTCACATCCTATTTAAAGTTGCACCTTTTGTATGTTCGCATTTACATATATTAATATTTTTTCTACATTACACATTCAACAAATGCTTATTAGCTATAATTCTGGGTTTTTATAGGTAGGTAGTAAATACAATATTAATTCTGATTATTTCAATTATATCATTTGTAAGAAATTTTAGTACTTTAAGCTTTGTTTGCAAATTAATATTACAAAGAAGATTAGTGTCGTAAGTCGTTTGTCTCGGACTAAGACACAGCGTAATCTCATTCATATAATATAACCAAAATGTTTTTTGTTTTTTAATTGCTGAATCCTCTTTTTCATCTCTTTGGACCAAAATACGGAAATTATACTCAGGCATATACATATATAATTACTTGAAACATCAATGCCCAAAAGCACTTCTAACATAAGTTTGCTTTTAAGTTACCCGTTATATCATTTTATGTAATTTGAGGTCCAAAAGTTGCCAAATTCAACAAAGGAGGTCTATTAAAATTCGAATTCACCATTTTTATTATTTTTTTCATTAAATTTAGTAGGGAGTGATAGACCGTTATAGTTAAAATTTTGTCGTTATGAGACCGGTATTTGGCATTTTTAAAAGAAATTGTGTTTGGAAATTGTTACAGCAATCAAATCAGAGAAGGTGTTCGCTCTGTTAGTTGCGTGATTAATTTAACAGCAATTATTTAGGCATGTAACTGTAGAGTTAGAAAAAAAGTAACTTGAGTCCAAATTAAGATGACTTTCATACATATTTATAACCATGTTAGCATTTAAGCATATATAATTCGTTGAATAAATAAAAATAATAATTAAACCTGGCTTTCGCCTTGAGTATTGTCTAATAATCGTACTCAGGCATGCAAAACAAGTCTTTTTGGAATAACAGTCGTGGAAACTAATATACAAAAGTCTTTGAAGCACAAAAACATAAATGATTGTGCGGTTTTACCACTTTTAAATTGTTACAAGATGACCCGTTGCAAAATGAGAATACATACGAATGTTGCATATACAAATTACTGTTGTGAAACCAAACAAACATTATTTGCTTATTTTGTACGTATTTTTCCATGGAAAATACTTAATACGACTTTGATTTTTTCAATTACATTGTATAATAGTATTTTTTATAAGTAGAAATATACTTGAAGCACAACCTATTATTTTTAGTAGTCCTTTTGTACAAAGTGCGTATTTTGTCTAGCATGTCATATAATTATGTATTAACGTAGGAAATTATGAGCACAAATTATGTTTGATCATAAGTGCAGAAGTAGTTTCTTGTAGATATTTCCATAGCGGTACCGTTAAAATAATCGACAATAAATTCTTATGCATTATGTTATGCGTCTAGATCTGTTATTCATGATATAATAGCTTTTTAAGCATTTTCACATATGTATATAATATTTCATTGTACATAATTAGCAATAATTAATAAAGACTAGTTAGTGTTGTATATATCGTTCATTAGCTGCCTTTGTGTACATACTACATAAGTATACATATGTATACACGATACATAATTTTGTTATGGATATATATAAGTTTCTAAATTTGTATTAGATTTAGTAGCCTAATACTGATTGAAAACTATCAAAAATAATTAATAACAACTGAAATTTACTAGAAAGTCATTTAATTGTATTCCTTTTATAGTTGTTTATAAAGAAAGAGCTATATTACGAGTACCCCAGACATTTCAGAAAACACACAAATAAAAAAAAAAGTAAAAACCCAATTACGGTGTACAACTCATCTGCATTTCGGTTGCAGTTTTGAAATTCGGTATCAACGATATCAAAACGGTCAAAAAAAAAATTGGCTTGAAGTGTTGTAAAACTTAAATTTATTTGTGGTATTTCAACTCTGTGAATTCGCTGGATTATGAATAAATTATAACCGCTTTAAACGGACAAATAAACTATTTTATATATAATCTTAATCTATTTTAATAAGTTATTTCTTACAGTTACATAGAACAAACAAAGTGAAAATTTTGTTGAGCTCGAAGAGAAAAATCAATTATAAAATTAGCGACAGTATAAAATGTTTTGGTCATAAGAGTACACAATTCATCTGAGTGGAGTTGTAAACCGTAATAGAGGTATACTATTATTACACCATAACAGTGGTATTCTAAGTATAAATGATGGTAATTAGTTGTGAAAGAAATAAGAAGTTTGGAGAATAAGGTTAAAGTAAAGAATTGATTATATTATATATTATATTATTTAACAACTCTGATATTATTTTTATAAACTATTTATGGATAAATGCGATTTATACTTAAGCAAATAAAGCTCAGAATTTCAGGTCATTCACCACACAGTTTTTACATGTTTTGAAACCATACTCAAAGCTAACTCGTAAATTGGTAAACCTCAATTTTCCATAATAATTAAATCTTAAGTAGCTCAAATATATTTTGTTTACGCGAATAAACCGGCAGCGGCTAATACAAAATATGCCCACCCATTGTGAGGGACCAGCCGTCGACGGTTATTTTAAAATTATTTGCTGATTAGGTATACAAACGACATCTAAATAAAACATAACTATATTTTTAAATGTCTTGATACTAGTCACATATATATATACTTTTAGTCGAGATCAGGCCTAAAACAATAAACCCATTAAAAGTATGACAGGAATTTAAAACAACCGAACATTTTATACTCTGGCAACTTGCAAAAATCAAAGCCAGGGAAATACTGTTGTGAGTAAAAAAACACATTATTTTCATTAGGATAACTCACATATTAGCCGATATATTCATAAAGTCCGATGGAAGTTCGAAAATTTTCATATTAGGTATATGGGGGCGAAGGGAAGTATTGATCCGATTCAACCCATATTAATTTGGAATTATCCTTTAATTTCAATTATAAATAAAAATCATTGCCCTACATTTTCGACTAAAATCAACTTTAGGTACCGTGGTCTAAATATTCGATACCTAGGGGCTTGAACAGTTTTCATTGAATTTAAACAATTTTTTGGTAATAAAGTGGCACACACTAAAGACATCATTCTTGCAAAGTTTATTTTCGTTACATTAATTGCTTCTTGATTTGTGTAGTGGAAACTGAACGAATCAGGTAGAACTTAAAATTGTGATGTGTAGGAAGTAGGCGTGGGTTTTTTCCGGTTTCGTCCACTTTCACAATGTGACATAAAATGTAAAAAGAATGCCATGTACTACATTAAGTAAAAATCGTTTCGTCGGGTCCAATAAAGCTCTCCTATACCATCTCGCTGGTAAAATTTAATGTCTCTGACGTTTTTATTTATTGATTTATTGCGCTTTTAGTACCGTTATATGAGGAGTCGGTAGAATTCTTATAAGAGTAATACCCAGCCAATTTGGTTATTGTAGCTTAAGTGGTTTAGGATATACATACAGTACATATGTATATTAAACTTGTTATAGGGCGAGGCCACACCCATTTTTCCGAAAAATTGTGCCGACAAGTGCCCTTTGCTACTACGACTCTCTGAATCAAATTAGAGTTTTTTACGTACTCGTAATTTTTTTGTATTAAGGAACCCTTATACTAAGTTTCTTCAATATATATCTCAATTTTTACTCAAGTTACAGTTTGCACGGACGGACGGACAGACTGACAATTAACCGGATTTCAACTTTTCTCGTCATCCTGATCATTTACATATACATAACCATATATCTATCTCGCTTAGTTTAAGGTGATACGTACAAGCGTTAGGTGAACAAAATTATAGTGCTCTGTAGCAACTGGTTGCAAGAGTATACGAGTAAAAATAGCATAGCAGACATGGCAAGTTAAATGCAAATTACGGTGTGATTGCTTTTTCTATAGCATTCGTGCACGTTTGCAACCGCTAAACAAGAGGTGCTTCTGGACAATTCCCGGTTCGTACCGATTGGTTTTCTATGAACATTTATTCGTTATTATTTAGGCTAAGTTTCTAAACACCAAAAAAAAAACTATATATATTTGTATTTCTATTTTTGAAAATAATTTGAACCATTGGTACCATTGAAGTTAGCGGTTATACCATTTTAATGAAATTTTCATATACTCTCTTGACAAATTCAACTCGTTAACATATTTGATGCTTTTACATGTAAGTTTTTTGACAGGAGAGGAGCGCGCAAAGAAAGCGAGCAGAAAAACGGCGTAGTTAATGATTCTTGGTATCAAAAGGTGGTGGCAAAGGCATTTTGAAGTAAAGACAACTATATCATCTGAGAAGAGAGGCAACCACTTCCAATTGCAAAGGAAAATAGATGTTCTGACTTTAATTTCTTTCAATGGGTGGCATTTTTTTACGCTTCATTGTTGTGATAAAATATTATAAATATGAAATTAAGCTGCTATTATTTTCTTTTTACCTTTGACGGCACAAAATCAACACGCCGAAAAAGTGTGGTCACCAAAATAAAGTAATTTCTTCCACTGTCGAATTTATACAAGTTGATAGCACCAGCTTTTACTACAATAACATTATATGATTTTGTCTTGCTTCTTTCGTTTCTGCTTATGTGTTGTTATACCCGTGGGTGCATGATAAAGACTTTCACAGTCAAGTCCGCTGATACTTTCGTGAAAATGTGGTTAGCCGTTACCCTAAAAAGGTTCTGATGAACAGTGGTTTTTTTTACATCTTTTGCATTCAACAGCTGCTTATACAACACATAGAAAATTTACGGGCATACACAATTTATATCATATGTTTTCCTAAGGCTACGTACACATATAATCCAAATTAATTCTTCAAATAATTGAATGGAGCACATAATTATATGATTACATATAAACATATATTTATTTATAATAGTTATATATTTTAAAACGTTTATATGATATCGAAATTCTCTCCAGATATTGTTCATTGGGAGTAAATATATCTATAATAATATCTTGTATATATACAATATCTGCTTATGTTCTTTATCTTTTAAATTTAGAATTGACAGCTGAATTATCTTATTGTTCTCATTTACATTGAATTATTGTCACATGTCGTATTTCACAATCATGAATTGATTATAAATGTTAATATTTTATATATACTTTTAGTTATTTAATTTTTTAATAGGGTTTTAATTCTTGCATCTAAACATTGTCATTGCTAGTATTGTCAATGCGATAATCACCGAACCGTTGATGAACAATGAAAAACTACGAAATCAATAATTAATATTTAACCACATAATTGTGAAGTCATTATTTCGAATACACTCATGCAAAACTGCATCTACATATATAATATGTAAGTATGTATGTACGTAGATAAAATACATCTAAGTTATTATATTGCCAAGAATTCCTGACAAAAAATTTCATTTTTAATTAAACAATACATTTATCAAACGTTGCATTTTTATATATGCGCCACAATTATTTATGGAAATGTGTAATTGCCACATGTAAGTATTGTTGCTACTTATTAAAGTTAATATGATATGGACATTATATAGTAGTAATTATGACGGCATAGTATTTGTAACGAAAATTAGCATATGTAAAAATTGAGCTACTAGTAAAAAATTATCAAACATTATAGGGTTATATGTATAATTATGATTACTCTGATATGCCTACAGTGGCTAGAAAAAGATTGTGTTGATATGCAATTATCCAAACCATAAAAGAGTGGTATCTTTGGTTTAATTAATAATGAGATGTATGTATGTATAGGTATGAAAGTTTTGTGTATGCTAGGTATGGTATCATATTAGATTCTAGTTCGTTCTGGAAACGGTTATAGGACGGGCCCATTTTTACCATATTGGTTGCTGCCATCGTAAACTGTTTGAGCATTTTCAGTTCTATTTCCTTTGTTCTGTCATATGTATGTACATATAAATTAGCTCTGAGCTCTCAAATGACGTACATTTATGTATATGTACGCATATGGGATAGTAAAGTCCAAGGATCCTTGTAGGCTTTGTGCTACGGCATTATCTTTACTTATTAAAGTGTTAATTTGATATATCATACCTATAAATATAATATTATAATCTTTAAAATTGTACTATTAATTTCAAGTAAAATAATAATTACACATATAATGATGGACTGGAGAATAATAGAAAAGCATACATCATTATATGTACCCATGTATTTCTTTTTCATTCAGTTTCGGCACCAAATTACAGTATTTATATGTTAGAAAATGTTACTTATTATGTTTGGCTCTGTTTTTTTGTGCAAGGTAGTTGATATTGCAGATGGACGTTTTCTACGCTTTAAAAATGCAGTTATGAGAAAACTGTAAGGGGCCACAAATCAAGATACATAACTGTAATTTTCATAATGTCACGCCTTCTTCATATACTTATATCACAATTCCAACTAAGTTATTGGAACTTCAATTTGTACAAATATGCTACTAACGAGTATATACTACATCAAAATATTGTTGGACCTATGGCTAATTTTTTCCGAAAATATATGTGCGATATATTAACAAAAATCTTTTCGACATCGATCACCACTGACTCATTCTGTATTCAAAATGGTTAATTTCGGATTGTTCCTCGACAGTACTAACATGATAATATTTCACTGCCTTATGAATAATATTGAATTCATCATTTTTATACCCTTGTAACATGTTGCACAGAGTATAGTAATTTTGGACACCTAACAATTGATTGTAGGACTGACTTCGAAAACGTCAATTCAAATGCATACGTACAAAGTACAATGTTTTGTAATGTATCCAGAATATTTGTTACATTTTTCATTTTTCGGAACGTACGTATCGAGTACCCCGATGCGTGTATGCCTTTTGACATTTACATATGCAACGAAGGCATAGTCGTGGGAAGCTTTCTTATTATTTATACTAAAAAAATTTGACAATTGTTTATCTTTATACGGTCGCAAAAACAAAGCAGCTTACTGCGCAAATGAGCTTTTCTATAAAAAAAACAAGAGCCGCAGAATCCCGCTTACTCCTTAAAGACAGCAGTTCAAAGCATTTTGTTAAAAAAATTTAAAAAACCATTTTTTCTAATTTTATGTTTTTTTCAGTTATGGAGATACCTAGTTCGTCGGGGATGAAAATAGTGACCCGTAAATATATGTTTGAGCAAATGCAACTACAAAAATTGCTAAGTATGGATGAGAAATTGGAGTTTTTAGAAAACCACTTTTTATTGTCTTGCGGAGACACTGTGGAAATAATAAAGAGCCTTAAGCATAAATTTTCCTACATCAAACACGAATTTAAACAGGGATGGCTAAAATCTCATGAAGTTGAAGAAATTTTTATGAAAAACAACCAGAAGTGGCTGGAAGGCACTTTTGAAATACCAGTGCATTCGCTTAATCAACCAGGTCGACCGAGCAAATCATTTTCGGATTCGAGTGAACGAAGCAAGAGAAGAAAAACTGAGGGAATTCGATCAAATGTTGATGATGAAATGATTATACATGCCGCACAAGTCATATTGCAAACGAAGGGAAAAAGAAGTGCCTTAAAAGTGCTCAAAGATATACGAAATTCACTAACAAAGGCTAGTAAATATAGAAAAGCCTATTCCAAGACCAATGAAACAATTGCTCCTTTGATCCCGTTCCAAGTACTCAAAATGTTCGTAGAAGCTGACCTAACAAGACGACTATATGAAAGAATAAGGGCCATTACCCTTGTTACGGAATTTTGTTGAAAGCACAAGAAGAATGCATTGCGAGTAACGGCTACCTGCGCAGAAATTAGTTTACAATGCCTAATGGATTCAACGATTATCAATCTGCCTGGAAGAAGTGTTATCAACCCTTAACGAAATTGAAAGAAGTCATTAACGGTCATTTATAAGTGGGGGTGTGACGGGTAACAACAAGCACGGTACAAACAAAAATTCTCGGAAGACGTCGAATCCGATGCTAGTATATTTTTGAGTTCTTTTGTCCCACTTCAAATTATTTGTGGTAAAGAAAACAATAAAGTGTTTTGGCAAAACCCAACACCATCATCACCACGATTTTGCCGCCCCATCAGATTTCGGTATGTGAAAGAAACTACAGATGTAACGAAAGAGGAAATAAGTTATGTGCAAAATGAAATTAAAAACCTCATTCCTACAAAAGTAAATATTGATGGAAAAGAGTTTTCTTATAATCACATTTTAAAAATGACCATGATTGATGGCAAAGTTTGCAGTGCTGTAACCAAAACGACCTCAACTATATATGTGGCGCCACTTCCAAAGATTTCAATAATTTAAGCAAAAAGAACGAGATAAGTCCCGATGCTCTTGAGTTTGGCATTTCAGTATTGCACGCAAAAATACGTATTTTTGAAAGCATTCTGCATTTGGCATATAAATTGCCGTGAAGAAATATGGAAAGAAAGCGACTGAGGAAGAGAAAGCATTAGAAGAAGAAAGGAAAAAAGAAATCCAAGAAAGATTCCGCTTAGAAACTGGGCTGTTGGTGGACATGCCTAAAGCTAATTTTGGTAATATCAATGATGGCAATACGAGTAGGAGATTTTTTGAAAACACAGAACTAGCGGCGGACATAACAGGCATTAACCACGAATTAATACACAAATTTAAAATCTTATTAGAGGCGATTTCAAGTGGACACAAAATTAATACAACAAAATTCGAAGAATACGCCTTCAACACCGCGCAAATGTATGTGGAATTATACGGATGGCATCCCATGACTCCAACAATGCATAAATTACTATTACATGGGGCGACCATCATAGATAATGCACTGTTGCCAATCGGCCAATTGTCGGAGGAGGCTGCAGAAGCGGGAAATAAACATTTTCGGTCATACAGATAGAATTTTTCAAGAAAATTTTCAAGGGAAGAATGCAACCGTGATATTTATCAAAGATTGCTTCTTACCTCAGATCCACTCGTAAGTAGTGAAAGATCGTTAAAGAAAACTTCACACAACATTTTTTCCGGTGAAGTTATAGAACTATTAGAACCTGCCGAGCCCCACAATCAAGTATTGAGCACGAAGAAGTCAAGATAGAAACATCTTTTAATAAGACAATTTAATGCATTTTTATTTATTTATGATTTATGAGAATAAAATATGTTTTTATTATAAAATAAATGTTTTTCTTATTTATTTTTTAAAATAAATAGACAGTTTTTTTAAATACAGTCTTTCGAAGCCATTAACGTCCAAAAATAGTTTTGGCCGCCTAAATATTTCAAATCGACCACTGTGCGTCGGAAATAAATCAGTACAAAAAAATTACATAACATTGTGTAAAAATAATAGTAAGATAATGCGGATAAACTTAAAACAAACCTAAAATTGTACTCGAAACATGAAAATATATACAAGATTATAATCAAAGATAGACTAATTGAAGACAATCCACAAATTTAAAAAGAATTAAATAACTTTCTCGTTAGTAGCACATGTCTATACAACATGTCTATGCAAAGATAATAAATTAAAGTATGGAATCTGGCAGTTTTCCCCAAAGTTGGAATATACCGACAATAACACCAAGGACGGAAGTAAAAAATAAAAGAAACCGCTATTAAGAATATGCTTCTCTAATACTTAGGAGGGAACACATTAATAGTAAAGAAACAATCGGGGTTCAGAAGAAAGCACTCATGTGAAACGGCACTCAATATAGTGATATCTGATTGGAAAGAAGAGCTAAATAGAAAACAAAATATTAGAGCAATTTTTTTGGATATAAAAATAGTATTTCAAACAGTCGATCGTGATTAAGATATCAAAAGCTTAAAAAGATGAGAAGCAAACTTAAGTGGTTAAAAGTTATTTGGCAAATAGAAAGCAAAGTATACCATCCCACGATTTCAGCGTTCAAAGTGGTATGGCTGGATAGAACTAATGCTCTTGATTAAGAAAATATATAATTTTTGCCGCCACAAACTTATAGTTTTCGAGACATTTGCATTTAAAGTTGAAAATTTTGCAAATTTTATGTTGCAATTTCTCGATTTCTAGCTATTATTTATTTCATATTATGCACTTACACTTCACTACATTATTTCTACATAATTATTTTTTAGTAATTATTTAGTTATTTGCTTAAATAAGCATTTTATATTTTACTCAATTTTCATTCCATGCACAATAACAAAAGTATTCTTGTTGACAGATAATAAGTGTTGCCATAATTAGACATTTATCAAAGAATAAAAATGAATAAAAAATAGCATTATACCCCAAATATATAAATCATTGCCCCTTTTCTTGATATATCAAGATTTTTGATCGGGCAGGCCGCCAAAGCCAAAAAGGAGTTTTACTCAAAAAAAATCTGACACACCCCGGTATTGGATCGGCCAGGGTTATTTTTATTTTTTTTTGAAGCGCTGCCGAAAACTGGCAACGCAAATTTTTACTCAAGAAAACCTGAGACACCCCGGTGTTGGATCGGCCAGGATTATTTTTTTTTTGAAGCGCGGCCGAAGACCGGCAACGCAAATAGGAGTTTTACCAAAAAATATCTGACACACCCCGGTGTTGGATCGGCCAGGGTTATTTTTTTTGAAGCGCGGCCGAAGGCCGGCAACGCAAATAGGAGTTTTACTCAAAAAAAATCTGACACACCCCGGTATTGGATCGGCCAGGGTTATTTTTTTTTTGAAGCGCGGCCGAAAACTGGCAACGCAAATTTTTACTCAAGAAAACCTGAGACACCCCGGTGTTGGATCGGCCAGGATTATTATTTTTTTTTTGAAGCCCGGCCGAAGGCCGCCAATGCAAAAAGGAGTTTTACTTAAAAAAAAATCTGACACACCCTGGTGTTGGATCGGACGGGGTTATTTTTAAGCGCGGCCGAAGGCTGGCAATGCACAAAGAAAATTTAAAAGTTATTTTAAATAGAGTATATCACCCTCTTTAAACTACATCTTCTATAACAGATATTGTTAAAACTTAACAAGGTACCCTTCTTTTTGTTGTCTGTTTTGTCATTATCTTCACATTTATCAATTTCGCGTTCCCCCTTTTTAAACTACATATTCTATAATGGGTATTGTTACAACTAAACAATGTACCGTTTCTTTTTTCCCGTTTTGTAATAATTTTGTAACAATTTAAATTCCGCGTTTATGCCTTTATCGAGGATACAAATTTAAAGTATATAAAATTTAAAATATATATAAATATATAACACAGCCCGACAAAATTTAAAAAAGATGTTTTCTTCTTTGAATTTATCAACAGATTCTAGTTAATTTGGGAGCGCTGAATTCAAATCTGTAATCGGTTTGTCTGTTTCATGATATAGCTTTTTAATACCCTCCATTTAACTTATGACCTAAAAAAAGTAAAAAAAAATAAAAAAGTTGATAAATTTTAAATGAGAATAATAATCAAACTTCAACCGTTAATAATTGGTTGTCAAAAAAGTCTTGCGGTATTTTTATTGAATCAATTCGTGTGGCACCCATACACCGAGCTTTTAAGTGACTCCAAGCTTCTTCAAATGGTTTATCACGGTTTGATGACTACTATGTTGGTCTCCTTCAACCAATTCAGCGATTTTATCGCAATTTTCGACGACAGACCTTCCGGAAAGTGACGCATCTTCGACCACCTCTACACCAGAACGAAAACGTTGAAACCATCGTTGTGCGGTGGAAATGGAAACTGCATTGGGTCCATAAACTGCACAAATTTTATTGGCGGCTTGAGATGCATTTTTGCCTTTATCGTAGTAGTACTGTAAAATATGCCGTATTTTTCGACAATCAATCAAACACGTGTTAGCGCGTGAAACGAGCTTTCCAAAAAGGTATAGCATGACCCGATGCGACGAATAAAACTAGAAGTACGCGCTTTCAGCGCCAACTGGCGAAAATACCGCAAGACTTTTTTGACAATCTTATATATAGGGTGCAATTTATTGTTTTATAAACCCGAGCAATAAATCTAACAAAAGAAGAGCCTTTTAATTTTTGTTTGCCTTAAATGAATGCATATTATCTTAAGAATGTTTTGTTAATATCTGCTATAAAAACGTTTTACATCAGTTCTCAAAGCGTTTTTATCTCACGTAAGCCGGTGCATCTCACAACTACCAGACCGATTGTTTTGAAAATTTGAATTATACTGGAACATTTTTTTTCAAATTCGTTAATAATCGCAAATAATTGTGTTTTCTTCTTCAAATTGTTTCCAAAAAGTGAAAATCATAAAAATCCTTATTTTGTACGAATTAAGCTTACTGTTCCCTTAAGTATTGTTATGCTAGAAGTGTTGTAGATAACAGCGGAGATATTCCAAGACAAAAAATATAAATTGTAGCTTGGTTGGATCAAAGAAACTCTAATCTATCCGTAATAGTACAAAACGCTGAATAACTAATTTCCCTCTTGGTAATGATAATTAAAAAGTAAAAAGCAATGCAATAAAAATAATTACACTATATTTAATATATATTGGCTAATTAAAATATTGCAATCAATTTCTACTCACAGGTCTGTATACTTCCTCGAATATAAACGATGATTAGCTGCTACTTTTCCTGGTGATTGAATGTAGAATATTCTCATATATCTATGTAGGTATTGTTTTTGATGTAATCAAATTGTCCTTTATACTCAAGTGAGCTGTGCAATAGGTTTCATTTACCGTACAGAGATTAATTTTAATGTTATTAATGTACTATGATGTGCGCTAGTTACTCAATGAATGCATAACTCTTGTTTAATTAATAGATATAAAAGTAGTCATACAAGCCCACGGCATCACTTGTAACCCGTGATGGTTGAAGTAATTTTTGGTTGACGAGGTTTAAAAATCCACTTACTTCCGGGTTGTTCTGTCTATCCCACCCTTGAATTTTCGTCGCAGATTGTTCACTAATCCCAAAAGTATCAAGTCTTTTTCCCGCATTAATATTGTATACAGCAGAGACGCTCGATGGCAATATTAATTTGGTAGCTTCATCAGAGAATAAATCCTCCGTCTCTGATATATTTTTTAATTCGGTGCCATCTTTGAAAAATGTATCATCCTGCAAATAATCTGAAGCATTACCTGGCGAATAATCATGCATATTAAGGTCCTTTATGATGCGTTCTAAAAGCGAAGTCTTTTTGTTGGACATCTCCGATTGTAACTGAGTACGAATCTCTCGAGAGAAGGAAATGTCTGAGTTTCTTTCCATTGGGTTGTCCTATGAAAAAAATAGTATTAAGTGTATATGAAATAAGCTTAAACTAAATCTGGTTATTAGAAAGATAACCGGAAGGAGCCGCCTCCCAAAAAAGGTATTATTACCATCTTTGCATATTAAATTTGGTTTAATGAAGAATTTTGTTAAGGCAATGGCCAGAAAGGGAAGAGGGTTTTTGTATCTGAAACAAAAATTTCCAAGAGACAGTGAAGCAAAAAACAAAATTAAGGATGGCACAATTGTGGGTCCGCAAATAAGAGAACAAATAAAAAATGAATTTTTGAGGAAATGCTCAATGAAACTGAAATACGAGCTTAGAGTGACTTTAAAGGTTGGCCAAATGAGCTCGCATGCAACCCTACATAAATTCCACACATAACATCCACAATGGCAGCTACAGCAGATCGAGCAGCTGACCGGCACCCACGCCAAAAAGCTAAAAAAGGAATAACGGGCGGCGAGCCGGCCCTTTTTCTCAACGTCACGCAAGCAAGTAGCAACGCTCGTTCAAACCGCAGTTTTTTCATCGCAGTTTTTTCACCGTGCAACCAAAGCGTTCAACCGCAGTTCTTCATCTCAGTTTTTTCACCGTTCAACCAAAGCGTTCAACCGCAGTTTTTCATCTCAGTTTTTTCACCGTTCAACCAAAGCGTTCAACCGCAGTTTTTTCATCGCAGTTTTTTCACCGTTCAACCAGAGGTTTTCCATCGTTCAACCGAAGGGTTTCGACCTCGGTTTATTCCATAAAGCAATCGCATCCAAATTGTATTTAACATAAAAAACCCAACATTGTATTTATCATAAAAAACCTAGCTATTGTGAAAAGTGAATATGGTCCTTCGAGCCCTAGTGAAAAGCACAATGGGAAATTAGCAAAAAAGTAATAAATAATAAAGTGAGAAAAAATATTCATACAAAGTGATATAAACCAAAAAGTGAAGTGAAACACACAAGCACATATTGAAAGTGCGAGAAGGAAAGTCGTGTAAAGAAAGAACGTTGAGAATCGTGAAAAAATATCAAAAAGGTTTAGAGCTTGTGCTAAATAAAATTATGTGTATGAACTCGAATAGTAAAAATAGTTGAAATATCACAAATCAGTTCTCGAAATTAGCAAAGCACATTTTTACGCTGCAGCAGCAGCCAAATTATTAGAACGGATAAAAAAAAAAAAGTTGGACTTTTATTGTGTTCCGTTTCATTGCTACCTGCCATTTAAGGGGGAAAACGCTAGACATATAATCCCTATACAAATCAAATTCACAGTTACGAGCGATGCTCAAGTGTGCCAGCTTATTCCCAGTATAAACAAACAATCGATTCTCAAAGTATTTTTACTTATAATTAAACAGTTGAGTGAAAAATTTGAAAAAATAATATTACTACATATACATAACTATATATATACCTACATGTATATATAAATATATCAATATATATAATGCATATTGTGCCTGAGATTGTATTCTAGATTACTGCAAATCCAAAAACGAAGTTTGTAGTTCAACATAATCTTCGAAGTGTCTCTTAAGTGAGGTTAATATAAATGTGAGAATATTCAGTTCTTCATAAATACGTCACCACAAATTGTAATACATACAAAATTTTGTGTACCACGAACAGGCAGCTAAGCAAAAAACTACAAAATACATACATACAGGTGTGAGGTACATGTGAAACAAGAAGTTATTAAAGCTAAAACATCGTTAAAATAAGTGCAAATCCAAAGTATATAACGGCTATATATGTACATAACACATAACACATAATAGAAAAACAAAAGACGGAGCGGGCGCGTTACAAACAACAAAATTACCAACCGCGCGGGCGCGAAAACAAAACCAAAGCAACAAAATTACTAACGGCGCGGGCGCGAAAAGCTACACAACAGAGAACAGGAACAGGAGGGAGGAAATAAGCGCAATTAGTGGGAACCGCCAACGCAGAGCCATGCACATACGTACATAAGTATTCAAAACCCCTGCAGGAAATTTATGTGAGTGGTATCGTTTTCATATAACTACATACTGCTTATTATATGTATGTTGCAATGTATGTATGTTCAAATGCGATTTTATGCGTATATATGTAGATAAAATCGGTAATTTACTGCTGCAATTTCGGTAATTTACGGGAAAACTGAAAATTCCGCTATCACGAAAAAAAAAAACAGTTTAGTACAATACATACATATATGTACATATGCACAAAGAAAATATATATACAAAAAAAAGATATATATATATGTATACACATATACATATTTGAGAACATACATACATACATACATATCGGCCTCGGGCAAATTTTCATAAATAATATATATGTACATATTTACATTGCTTAAGTACATGCATACTTACACGCATAAACTTTCACACATTTCCTTTTGAAATATGCTTTTTCAACTATATAGATATTTTTATGCGATAATATTCATAAACGTATTTTAAATACATACTTATGTATAACTTCATATACATACATATATACAAGTATAATTACACATTAATTATATGAATATGCATTACAACAATTATGCTAAAATCATAAAGAAGTGAAGTACATAAGAAAACGGAAAAAATTTCATACTTACTCTCTCTCTACCTCCGTACCGCGAAAATTAGGAAATACAACATAAAACCCGTTTATACCGGTATACCCTGCGTACATAGGGTACAATTATTCGGAGAATATTCTAATAATAAATATAAATAATAATTCTCTTTGACCGTTGGTAAATTGAAATTACGCCAATTCAATATAATCGCGGAAAAAAGGTTTATATACTTATATTTAATATACGTAACCGAATTACAACAATAATTCTACTAACTTCAAAGTCCATATCGGCATCTGTCTTGCAATACCCCTTGCAAAAGGCAAGTTGGATTGCTTACAAAAATTAAAGCACAAACAACGCGTGGTTATATACCGAATAGTGCATTAACTTCTTCAGCGAGCACTTAATAGCTCAAGCACAAATACATACAAGTCCAAGTATTAGGGTGCGCCTACATACAACATAAGGACATTAACAAAAAGGAAAAAATATTTTTACATATACATTTGTATAATAAATAATAAATATTTCTAAATATTATTAACAATAGTGCGGTTAACAAGCGCAACATTTCGAAATAAAATTCAAAATTTACATATACATATATTTCTAGTAAACAATTCGAAATAAAAAACTCTTATTTACGTAAAAGAGTTTCGGTCTCAATTTTTAATTACAAAGAATAATTATAATCAGTAAACACTGAGAATAATTATTTTGGAAAACTTTATTTTCTAAATGAATACAGATTCAAAAGAATCAAAAGATTCGAAGTATTTACAAATACCAAAAATGGTTGCAGACAAAAAAGTCCATATACACCGGCAGAAGCTACACGCTCGAAGCAAGGTGCTACCAAAAGTAAAGAGGGGTAAAGATATTTCTTATACAAAATTCATCGATTTTCATCTTCACCGATTCAAGACAATTCTAAATCGGTATAAGAAATCAAAAAAGGACGCGACTCCAGCTGCATATGACGCAATCGTAGAATCTGATGATTCAGATCTACCAGAAAATTTCAAATCCTCGGCTTACGCCAAATATGAAAATTGCTTAGACCAATTTGAAGAAACTAAAGCAATGATTACTGATCAATTGAAACTAATTAAAGCAGTTTCACCTAATCCACTTCCGCGAGTAGAGATGCCACAAATACAAAGTCACGAGGCAAGTTCAGGCATCCACCTCAAGGTGCCCGCATGTGACACAGAAATTTTTCATGGGGGTTATAAACAATGGCCGTCCTTCCGGGACATGTTCACAGCCGTTTACATAAACCACCCAAAATTATCAAATGCACAAAAATTGTATCACCTCCGATACAAAACGAAAGGTCAAGCTGGCGTCATAGTAAAACAGTTCGCATTAAATGACGACAATTTTAATATGGCTTGGGAAGCTTTAAAATCAAGATACGAGAATGAAAGAATATTGGTCGATAAGCAGATAACAATTTTAATGAACTTGCCAAAGATTCAAAAGGAAACCAGTGAAGAATTTATCAAACTTCAATCCACTGTTTCCAATTGTTTGTCGATTTTATCGACCCAAAACATTCCCACAGACAACTGGGACCCTATACTGGTAAACATATGCACAGCGGCATTACCAGAAAAGTCTTTATTATTGTGGGAGCAATCGCTCTCGTCACGGAAAAAGTGCCCAACGTGGCAACAAATGAAAGATTTTCTCACTACCCGTACGAAATCGCCGAAAGGGTAGACAAAAAAAACAACCAAACCAAAAGGTATTCAAAACGACCTCAATAGAAGCTTCCACAGACCCCAAGCCAGTAGCAACAACAATTTAAATAGAAGCTTCTTTAAAAATCAAACGTTCACATCCGAACAATACATACAAACGTCATGCGAACTATGCAAAGGGGAGCATAAACTTAAATCTTGCGAAAAATTTAAAAAATTAAATATCATTGACCGAAACAATTTTGTAAAGTCAAAAAGACTGTGCATAAACTGCTTATCACATGCTCACATGCTTAAAGATTGTGAAAGCAAATTTAATTGCGTTTATTGTCACAAACGACACCTTTCGATGCTTCACGTAAATAATTTTTCCAGCTCACCCCCAAACAGCGCCAATATCAAAAGAGCCACGGGTTTAGTCACAACAACGAATCCCGAGGTGCCAAATCCACAAAATTGCCATGAAGCACCATGCTACTCAAAGGCATTGAAAACACAAACGCTACACAGCGAAAATCAAAGTAGCGTACTACTACCAACGGCTGTCGTCTCTATCGAACATCGAGGAGAATTGTTTAAGCTCAGAGCCCTAATAGACCAAGGATCGCAACGATCTTTCATAGCGTCTAGGGTACAAAACAGGCTACAGTTGCCAACAAAACTGGCCAATTTTGAAATTACGGGAATGGGCGGAAGAGTTGTTCAAAACTCAAATAAAATCTGTCCCATTACCCTCTTTTCCCCCAAAGCGGATAAGCGCATACAAGCAGAAGCTATTGTCTTACCGCAATTAACCAATATGTTACCCAGCTATCACATAAATAGCAATCATTGGCAAAAGGTTTCACACCTGAAGCTAGCAGACCCAAACTGCAACAGCCCCGCTCAAATAGATCTTCTATTAGGCAGCGATCTCATACCACAAATTATTCTCGGAGGTATTGAGAAAATTACCAAAACACTTCTGGCGAAAAATACCATTTTCGGATGGGTCCTAAGTGGACTAGTTGCGGAACCAGTTACAACATTGACAACTCAAGTTGAGGAAGTCTCAAACGAGTACCTCAATTCACAATTGAGAAAATTTTGGGAATTAGAAGAGGATTTTTACAAAGCCACAACTACTAGATCAGAAAACGGTCGGTACGTCGTACGACTACCACTTAAGCAACAATTTCCAGATACACTCGCCTTAGGTCACTCTCGCACCTCTGCAATACAGCAGTTTCTAAGTATGGAAAAAAACCTACTTAGAAAAGGTGAGCTGAAACAAGATTATGATGGTGTCTTAGAAGAATACCTTCATTAAGATCACATGGAGGAAGTAAGCCCATGTGAAAAAATCATAAAAGGCAAATATTATTCATTCTACTTGCCACAACATGCAGTAGTAAAGCCTGACAAAAAAACAACAAAAGTCAGAGTTGTCTTCAGTGCCTCAAGAACCACTAGCTCGGGGAATTCCCTAAATGATATTCTATTTACGGGACCCACACTACAACCAGACTTAATGCTCCTTATATTAAATTGGCATATATACAAATACGTATTCAATGGGGATGTCGAAATAATGTATCGGCAAATAGTCGTACATAAAGATGATCAAGATTTTCAGAGAATTATTTTCCGAAAATCCCCCAATAGTCCACTGAGCGACTTTAAGCTAAAAACAGTTACCTTTGGCGTATACCTAGCCATTCGTACACTCCACGAACTGGCAGAAGACACAAAGTCAGAATTTCCTCTGGCAACAAAAGTGTTAAAAACACAAACGTATGTCCACAGGCATATGAGTCACTAGCACAAGTGACAAAAGCTCTCAAAACAGCTGGGTTTCCGTTAAAAAAGATAACGGCTAACCACCCTAATTTTTTAAAGGGTATACCAAAAGAAAATTTGTTGGACACTAATTTCCTTATTTTCGAAAAGGAAAGTACAACAAAAACTCTGGGCATCCAATGGAATGCGATATCGGACCAGTTCTCATACACGACTGAGTCCATATCCGCACTATCCGCCATTACAAAACGCCAAATTCTCTCCTCTGTGACAAAACTTTTTGACCCCGCAGAATGGCTATCGCCAATTATGATACAAGCCAAAATCCTGATACAAGAATTATGGCTAGATAGTACCGACTGGGACGAGCAAGTAAAACCACTTCGTTTAGAAAAGTGGTCCCAGTTCGCGAGTAATCTAAACGATATCACACAAATACACCGCAAATTACCCACGATGGGTAAATTATGCCCCAGAGCACAAAGTCGAACTACATGGCTTCTGTGACGCCTCTGAAAAAGCATATTGTGCCACTATTTATGTGCGCACACAATCAGACACAGCAACCACCAGTCACCTACTAGTCGCCAAGGCAAAGGTAGTTCCTCTAAAAACAATAAGTCTACCACGACTGGAACTATGTGGTGCGTTACTACTTGCTAAACTGGTATCCATGGTGCAGACACATCTAAATATGGAAAAGTATAAATTGTATCTCTGGTCTGATTCAGAAATCGTATTAGCCTGGTTGGAAAAACCACCACATGCATGGAAGACGTATATTTCCAATAGAACGTCTCAAATCCTTGACCTAGTGGGATCAGCCACCTGGCGACATGTAGCCAGTGCTGACAATCCTGCCGATCTAGGTACAAGAGGGTGCAAACCCCTGCACCTTACCTCCACCACTCTTTGGTGGAATGGTCCCCGATGGTTAACAGAATCTCCCGATTCTTGGCCACAATCGCCTATGTGCAATATAATTGCCCCCGAAAGTCGGAAAATCGATTCCTCTCATACAACGATAGATGACGACGACATCCTTGAGCGATTTTCATCATACACCCGAGCACTCAGGGTAATCGCTTACATGATCAAAGTCATAGAACGACTCAAGATTAAAGTCAACGGAGAACCCTCAGTGTACTCCCAAGGTGATACTTTGTTGCACCTAGACCTACAAAAGGCAAAGGTCGCTCTAATCACTTTCACCCAATCGCGCCATTTCAGTAGCGAGATGCCACTGCTAAGAGAATCGAAGCCGATTAATAAAAGGAGCTCACTCTTAGTACTAATTCCATTTCTGGATACAAAGGGTGTGCTTCGTGCGAACGGTCGGTTTGCCAACTCAAGCCTGACATATAACGAACGCCATCCCATAATTTTGCCAGAACAATCACAACTTGCTACATTACTTATCCGTTATATACATATATTAATGCTGCACGCTGAACATCGCTTGATGCAACATATAATCCGTCAAGAGTTCTACATTCCCCGACTTAAGCCTCAAATAAAAAAATGCATTTTCATGTGTAAAATCTGCACGATGCATAAGCAGCAAATGAGGACGCAGATTATGGCAGCACTTCCACCGGAACGCTGCAACTTTGCTCCGCCTTTCACTACCACAGGTGTCGATTTTGCTGGGCCTTTTCAGATAAAGGCGTCCATGCTAAGGTCTCCCACACTAATGAAAGGCTACGTGGCTGTCTTTGTCTGTTTTACGACAAAAGTAGTGCACCTCGAGCTATGTACTAGTCTGACAAAAGAGGCTTTTCTCGCGGCATTCGCACGCTTGGTCGGACGACGCGGTTTTCCGTCAAAACTTATGAGCGACAGCGGAAAAACGTTTATAGGGGCTCAAAGAGCCACAGAAAAACAGTTTGTTGATTTCATCAAGCAAGTTTCCCCTGATATTGTACACAAGTACGCTCACCAAGGCATTAATTGGAAATTTATTCACCCCTTCATATGGGTGGTTTATAGGAATCCGCAAAAGTTTTAAATCCCATTTTAAAAAAGTAGCTGGAAACTACAAACTCAATTACGAGGAATTCTCAACATTACTAATTCGCATTGAAGCCGTACTCAATTCACGGCCACTAACAATGCTCTCGCAAGACCCCTCAGATCTTACAGCCCTAACCCCAGGGCACTTTCTCAAAGGAGCACCCATTCTGGCCACACCTGAGCCAGGCGTGGAGTCGCTGTCCTTATTAAACCGATGGGAAAGAATTAAAATTCTCCATCACAATTTCAGTCGCCGATGGAAAGAAGACTATTTAAAAGACCTCCACAAGAGGTATCGATGGAAAACATCAGAAAATGCGCCTAAGCTTGGAGATTGTGTCCTAATTAAGAATGGTTGTCTCCCTACGACCGAATGGCGGCTTGGCCGCATAGAAAAGCTTTACTATGGCTCCGACGGTCATATCCGAGTAGTCGATCTCCGTACGCAAACCGGAACGTTAACTAGACCACTTGTAAAACTATGTTTTTTACCAACTACCGATTATAACGAATCGGTGTCAAAACTCGTTAAAACAACCGCCGAAATAAACGATAATCAAACAATGTAACTTAATCATTTAAGAGCTCGTCCAAAATTACGGCCCATTCGTGCCACGTATTGTGAAACCAACTATGAAAGATTAATCTATAACCACTTCCTCTTCTTCCATACAGGGTATCATGGATGCTGAAAGGCCAGTTACACCAACGCCAACTATACGTCCGGCTATCACTGTGCCGCGCACTGGGGCTGTCCCCGTACAACCACTGTAACCACTGCGCCAACCGTTGCACGAACTGCCGCCCGACAAACCACGACCGCGGCTTCGCAGCCACCCCGAACCCGATGCCCGTTTTGTTGCCGCCCACACCGCTTACAGCATTGCCCCATTCTTAAGGGGATGACTCCCAATCAGCGTCAGCAGGTGGCTCAGGCACATGGACACTGCTTGAATTGTCTGGCCCAAACGCATGTTACACAGGAGTGGTTGGTGGTGTTTACGCAGGTTCCTAAATAGACGGAATTATCTACAACTTCGAAGTTATGACTGTCAACAGTGACGTGAGAAGTCGCGAGTGCGACGACTGTTTTTCTGATGACAAGAGATATTTCGTCTTGCCCTCGTTCACTGCCAGACCCATTTGCGTTGCTTCCTTGTTCAGTCCGGAGAAAGCAGAACTAACGGCGCGGGTGTTGAGGCCGATGATATCAATATCATCGGCATACGCCAGCAGCTGTACACTCTTATAAAAGATTGTACCTGCTCGATTAAGTTCTGCAGCTCAAATAATCTTCTCCAGCAGCAGATTGAAGAAGTCGCACGATAGGGAGTCGCCTTGTCTGAAACCTCGTTTGGTATCGAACGGCTCGGAGAGGTCCTTCGCGATCCTGACTTAGCTTTTGGTGCTGCTCAACGTCAGTTTACACAGCCGAATTAGTTTTGCGGGGATACCAAATTCAGACATCGCGGCATAGAGGCAACTCCTTTTCGTGCTGTCGACAGCAGCTTTGAAATCGACGAATAGGTGGTGTCTCCTTTCACGGGTCTTTTCCAAGATTTGGCGCATGGTGAATATCTGGTCGGTTGTTGATTTGTCAGGTCTAACGCCACACTGATTAGGTCCAATCAGTTTGTTGACGGTGGGCCTTAGTCTTTCACAAAACGCTTGGTAGAACCTTATAAGCGATTTTGAGCAGGCTGATCTCACGGTAGTTGGCGCAGATTGTGGGGCCTCCTTTTTTATGGATTGGGCACAGCACACTTAAATTCAAATCGTGGGGCATACATTCGTCCGACCATATTTTGCAAAGAAGCTGATGCATGCTTCCTTATCAGTTTTCGCCGCCGTGTTAGAATAGCTCGGCCGGCAATCCGTCGGCCCCTGCTGCTTTGTTGTTCTTCAGGCGGGCAATTGCTATTCGAACCTCTTCATGGTCCGGCAATGGAACGTCAGCTCCATCGTCATCGATTGGTGAATCGGGTTCGCCTTCTCCTGACGTTGTGCGTTCACTGCCATTCAGCAGGCTGGAGAAGTGTTCCCTACATTATTTAAGTATGCTTTGGGACGAGATCACTTCTGGGGGTTCTACAAGAGTATGCTCCGGTCTTGAAACCTTCTGTAAGCCTCCGCATGTTTTCGTAGAATTTTCGAGCATTACGTCTGTCTGCCAGCTTATCAAGCTCTTCGTACTCACGCATTTCGGCCTCTTTCTTTTTCTGTCTGCAAATGCGTCTCGTTTCCCTCTTCAACTCTCGGTATCTATCCCATCCCGCACCTGTTGTGGTCGATCGTAACATTGCGAGGTGGGCAGCCTGTTTTCTTTCCGCTGCGACACCGCACTCCTCGTCGAACCAGCTGTTCTTTTCACTTTCCGAAAACCAATGGTTTCAGTTGCAGCTGTACGTAAGGAGTTTGAAATGCCGTCCCACAGTTTCCTTATACTGAGTTGTTGACGAGAGCTCTCAGAGAGCAGGAGTGCAAGCCGAGTAGAAAATCGTTCGGCTGTCTGTTGTGATTGCAGCTTCTCGGCGTCGAACCATCCTTGTGTTTGTTGGCGTGCGTTCTTTTGCTGCACGGAGGCGGGTGCGAATCTTGGCTCCAACAGTATAGTGGTCTGAGTCGATGTTAGGACCTCTGAGCGCACGCACATCTAAAGCACTGGAGACGTGTCTTCCGTCTGTCCAGCATGAACGATCTGGTTGGTTGGTTGGTTGGTTTTTCAATCCGGAGTCTGCCAGGTAGCTTGATGAATGTTCTTATGCTGGAATCTAGTACTACAGATAACCATATTTCGGGCCCCGGCGAAGTCCATCAGCCTCAACCCATTTGGGGATGTTTCCTCGTGGAGGCTGAACTTACCGACTGTAGTGCCAAAGATACCTTCTTTGCCCACCCTGGCATTAAAGTCGCCAAGCACGATTTTGACATCGTGGCGGGGGCATCTCTCATAAGTGCGCTCCAAGCACTCATAAAAGGCATCTTTGGTCACATCGTCCTTCTCTTTCGTCGGGGCGTGGGCGCAAATTAGCGATATGTTGAATAACCTCGCTTTGATGCGGATTGTGGCTAGACGAACCTACTTGTCTTTGTCCTTGTACCGTCTATCGAATTTCTTGGACGGCGGTGATGTCAGCCTTTATTTTCACGAGGAAATCAACCAGCCGGGCAGCGGCACTTTCCCAATTAAGGGACCAGACATTCCAGGTGCATGCCCTCAAATCATAGTGCTTAATTCCTTTGCCATGTTCGTCATCAAAAGGAAGGTCACTTATCCGAGGCTTGTTTTTTCCTTTGAATGACTATTACTCTTACTAATTCCGCTGTTAAATGTTATCAGAGATATCCTCGAACTGGTTTGACAAGTCTGTGTTGTTAGTTTCTCCCTAGCTGTGATCAATGATTTTTGAAGTTGTTGGTTTTTGGAGATATCGTTGACATGAGATGTGTAACGAGAAAGAAGTGAGATCAATTGATCTTGATAAGTTTGGTTGGTGATATTGTTGTTATTAGAATTTTGTGTTGTATGACTGTCTTTGTGTGGAGTGCTGTTTTGTTCATTACTGGCTTTTGATTTGTAGTTGTTAGATTTTGGATGGTGAAGCACTGTAAGTGCCGATGCATTTGTTGTACTGTGTTGTTTTCGAATGTTTATTGATGATATGCCTTCGGTTTCTGCTTGTTTTGTTTGTTTGTGATGAGAGTGGTTAATTATTTTCGAAAAGGGTACAGTTGTGCCCACTTGTATAGGGTGTTGCTCTTTATATTTTCGGCGCGCCTCGCCCAAGCTGATGTTTTCTAATGTTTTTATGGTTACTATTTCTTTAATTTGTTAGTGTTTTGGACAAGTTTTGTCAGATGAGGTGTGTTCGCCATAGTAATTTGCACATGTTATGCGGCTGCATATTGTATCGCTATGGGGCGGTAGGTTACGAACGGGGCAAGATGGGTTATTTTTACACCATTTCTGGGTATGACCAAGTATAAGCACGTTTTTACATCTCATGTTTTTTCTTTGGCTAGTTTGGTGAACTTGAATACACTTGTTACTCCTTGGGAGTAAAGTTCATTTCGTCTACTTCGGCAAGATTTTTGTCGAAAACGAAACCTTTTACTGAGTTTAAACTAGCATGCATTTTCACTGATATTGCACACATACCACAAAGGTCTTTTGATTTTAAAAATTTTTCAGTCGATTTAGCATTGTTTGCAAGGATTAAGATGCTTCCATCTCTAAGTTTCGAAATAGAATCGATTTCCTTAGGAATTGACTCAAGTCATTTTTTGATTGCAAATGGGCTAAGTTTAGTGAGTCTTTTCTCAGTATCGGTTTGAGAGATCACTAAATATTTGGAACTTTTCACTATTTTGTTTATGGTTGGTAATTTTGCAAAGTTTTTGTCTTGCAAGTCAATCCGTGATCTTTTTGGAGAATTGACATCCTCTGATAGCAAGGCAAATCTGTTGGAAGACTTATCCGGCGGCCCAGGAGCCATTTTTTTGTTGGTGTGTTTTTGTTTTCTGTTTTTTTTTATAACAATAAGAAGTAACACGAGTAGACACGAATTTATTAAGATGTGCACGAGAGATGCGAGAGAGCTCTTTCTGAAGTCAACACGTCCGATCACTTTCTTAAGTAGTCGATGACTAGGTTAATAAAATAATATAACAATAATATATCTATTAGGGTGGGCCATTTTGAGGCAATCTTTTTTTTCAACTGAAAAACAGGCTCAAAACCTTCGAAATGTGTAAAAAAAAGTCACTCAAAAGATGAGCTCTAAATATTAATATTAAGAGGTGCCTCTTTCAAGTTTTCTGTTTTCCATATAAATAACATGGAAAACAAATCATTTTTTTTTTGTGGTGGTTATTGTGCGGAGGTTTTATATGTGCACGCCATGGCTGCCAGTAGGGATGGTAAACTAGATTCCAATTCTACTCCATAATCGAGTTAGCGACAACTTTGCATTTTTTTGCTGGGAACACTGATTCTTATATAAAATTTAACGAGGAATCGAATGGAAAAGTCAATTTTGAAAAATAGTGGGGGGAAAAGCACGAGAAACCGGGTTTTTGAAAAAAACTGTTTTTTTTTTTGATTTTGAATTTTTTTTTTGGATTTTGAAAATATTTTTATCAGAAAGCTGAGATTGTTTTACATAAAATTGGATAACGTAAAAATCTTTTTCACTCAATTTTGAGGTCATTAAAAAATAAAAGAAAAGGTCATTTTTTTTGTTTGATCTCAATTTGAAGTGCGCGTCAAAAAACAATGACGCAACTTTGACCTCTAAAAAGTTAACAGATATTCTTCTATTGGTCTATATTATGATATTCTAAAGTTTGGTCGAAATCGGGGAACCACGGGTACAAAACCATGTCGCCAATTGATGGAATGGCCCATATAAAGTGTCATAAGTAAGCACTAAATTAAGTATAAAGCTTGAAATTTGGTACAGAAGATCGTAGTAGTAAGGGGAACCAGTGAGTAAATTTTTTTGAAAAAGTTGGGGTAGCCCCACCCTCGAACAAGTTTAATGTACATATCTACTAAAATACTTAAGCTACAACAACCAAATTTGCTTAGCACAAATCTTATAAGAACCTCTACCGATAGTGTTAAAATTAATGAAATCGGAAATTAACTTCGCTCACTCCCCATTAAACGGTACAGTTAAAATCTACTTAAAGCGCGATAAATCAATAACTAAATACGCCAGAGACATTAAAATTTTCCACATAGATGCTATAAAAGATCTTTATGGGAGCCGGTGTGAAAATTGGTATACAAATCAATATGCAATTAATATAACGAAAATAAACTGTGCACGACCAATGTCTTTAGTGTGTGCCACCTTATGACCAAAAACTGTTTAAGTTCACTGAAAATTATTCAAGTCCCTAGATACCGAATAGTTAGATCCCAGTACCTACATTTGAGTTTCATCAAAAAGGTCGATCAATGTGTGATATATGTATGTATACAGTATAGCTGAAATTAAGGGATAATCCTTCACTTATAATGGTATGTCTGTATGTCAAAAAGGAGTTGAACCGGATCAATACTTCCCTTAGACCACATACTTCGAACTTCCGGGTGACCATGCGGTATATCGGCCAATATATGAGTAGTCCCAATGGAAAAGAGATAGCGTATTTGACTCATGATAGTGTATACTTGTGTCTAAAATAACTAAATAATACCAGTGCTTCTGAACATCCGGCTGGCTATACTGTATATGATTGGTTTTACACCTTAAAGTATTTCTCTGAGGGTGATTCTTGCAAGTTGAAAGAGTATAAAATGTTCGGGTGCACACTCACCACACTTGGAGACAACACTCGTCGACTGGAAGCAGCACTCAACACCCACACATACACACACCAATACACGCCGCACGTCAACCCACCTTAACTCTCCACAGCCCAACGAGCAAAGACCCTCGTCCTGGAAGAGGCCGCCACTTTGATCACGATTTTCGATACGTAAACATCGGCGAACGTTTTATACCTTTTTTCATATTCGGCACGCAGCAAAAAACATCTTTTTTACATCTGGCGATCTTCGGCACGCAGCTCAACCATCTTTCTTACATCTGGCGATCTTCGGCGCAGCACTTCAATTAACATATAATAACCTAATTTACGAGTGTCTCCTTTCTATAATTGTGTAAGCCTAGTAAGACAGCCTCCACTGGTATCCGACCAGGGAGTCCATCAACTTCATTCCTTTTTACAACCATCGATTCTCACGCCTCCACTGGTAATCGACCAGGGAGATTTTTTATAATAACATTTGTCATTTTATCAAATAAAATTGTGATCCCTTTTTTAAGTAAAGCATTGCGTTCAGAGAATCTTCTTTCCGGAGTCAGTGAAAAAGTAAGTGGTATTTATATATGTTAATTAAACATTCTGATCTTTGATCAACTGTCCTCTGAGTAGCTTAAGAGAATCCGTTTGAAGGTGAAACAGCCCCTCCGCCACGTAAAAAACGCACTCAATGAAAAAGTTTAAACAGCCTCAGACCAGAGACACCCCTTATGATGACAAACATGGCAAACAAAATAAGGATTACGATTTGAGGGCATGAATCTGGAATATCCGGTCTCCTAATTCGGAAGGTGCCGCTGCCCAGCTGGTTGATGTCCTCGTAAAAATAAAGGCTGGCGTCACCGCGGTCCAAGATTTGCGAATTGTGGAATTTACTACCGTGGCCATAAAAGGAGCACAAATTCGGTGTCGAATTCGTGGTGGGAGACTCAGTCACCGTTTACTGTCATTCAGCCCAGTGGCTGAACATCTAGCCACAATCCACATCAAGGCAAAGTTTTTCAACATATCGCTGATTTGCGCCAAAGACCAAACGGAAGGAAGATGTGTCCAAAGATACCTTCTATGAGTGCTTGGAGCCTATCTATGAGACGATGTCAAAATCGTGCTTGGAGACTTTAACGCCTAGTTGGAGAAAGATGTTATCTTTCAAGAGAATCGACACGCACCACTTCTTCGTCCATTTCACAGCAGCTTTTGACAGCACGAAAAGGGTTGCCTTTATGCCGCGATGACTGAATTTAGTATCCCCTCAAAACTAATATGGCTGTATAAACTGACATTGAGCAGCACCAAAAGCTTCGTTAGCATCGGGAAGGACGTCTCCGAGCAGTTCGATACCAAATTAGGTTTCATACAAGGCGACTCTTTTCGTGTGACTTCCTCAATTTTCTTCTGGAGAAAATAATTCGAGCTTCCGAACTAAGCAGAAAAGGTACCATCTCCTAAAAGAGTGTGCAACTCCTGGCGTACGCTGATAATCTTCATATCATTAGCCTTAGAACTAACGGTTCTGCTTTCTCCAGAATGGATAAGGCAGCGAAGCAAAGATTTATAGTCTTTTGCGCGTTGGTTACGGCGAATAATCGATGGAACGATGAGCTGCAGCGAAGTAAAAGACAGCGTTTACGCTGGCTAGGTCATGAGTCACTTTTGAAAATATTCGACGCAGTACCCACCAGGGAAAGCAGGGGAAGGACCTGGTGGAGAAGAACCTGGCTTCGCTTGGAGTCTCCAATTGGCGCCACTTTGCGAAAAGAAGAAACGACTATCGCTCCGTTGTTAACTCGGTTATAACCGCGTCAGCGGAAAGCAGCACACATCATTTTAGCCACACCAGCGATACGGATTCATGATCGTCGTGCAAGAGTCAATACTAATACAGGGTCAACAAATCAATTTCATGTATTCTGTTAACGCTGCGATGCATTAGCTTATGGGCGTTTATATGTGATATTATTGTCACATAATTTGCACTACGCGTTCACCGACATACATTTACTCGATCAAATTAAAAATCAAAATAAATTGCATCTGTTACAAAAGAATAAGGCAACCGTATGCACACAATATGTATTTTTTTTTTATAAAGTAATACACATGCTTACCTGTACATGTATTTAACTTCAATATGGGAAAACTAAGCGTTGTTTGACAATTTAATTCAAATTAAATATCGACAATTTTCAAAAAAATCTGAGAAAAGTGCACTCACTCTTATATGTACAATAGCAATATATTTAAAAATATAAATGCAAGGTAATATTTATCACTGATAATTTTCCTTAATCGAAGCACGTCCTAAATGAAATGACAGTATCAATGACATAAAACAACTAACAATTTGACAGTACAATCCGGGTCTTAAAAAAATGTAAGATTCATATGAAGAACTTCTCAATCGATTTTGTGCAAACTTCATATAAGGAGGTATTCTACTCTAGAGTTTTGAAAAATTCGATTTTTTTTTATATATTTAAAGTTTAGACTTTCAAAAATATGACCTTGGAAGGATTTTTCAAAATTCGAATTATTTTCGGAAATACAGCCGATTTTTTGAGGTGGCGTCCGTGTTCATTATAATTGTCTCTAAACTTTAAACGCATTTTTCTCGAAACTACTTTTTTCCACACGGTACCGGCATTATCTCAAGTTCTATACAATCGATTTACTTGAAATTTTGTGTGAAACTTCTTTATATAATCCTTTATCGTTCCTACCAGCATCGTGTCAAAATTTTTGTTTAAAGTATTTTAAAAAAATTCAGGAATTTCAGAAAAAAGCGTAAGAAATAATTTTTTTTCCAGGCAGTCACCATTTTTCAAAAAAATAGTTTTTCGTGTTCCCGGACTATAACAGCATCCTTACTGATTAGGAATTTCTATTCATTTTTTTCAGACCACCAGGAGAGTCAGGATCAATGTCACCAGGATGCGCCATTTTTTTACACCTGTTTCCCCCGCCCTCTAATTATTTTAATTTTTAATATTTTTTTGCAAAATTTTTTTTCTGTATTCATAAGATATGAATAAAAACACCATTAAAAAGTGGATGGTAAAAATATTTTTGGTTTTTTTAATAAAATTCAAAAAACTGCCCAAAATTTGATTTCTAGAGTAGAATACCCCCATAAGTCATCTATTAAATGGTCCGAACAAGGCCTAAACATTTGGGTTCAATGGGTGAGCTCGTTCTTAAGTTATAATATTACAACAAAACGGAAAATTATTTTTAATATACATATATAGATATATGTACTATATGTTATAAATGATCAGGACGAGACGAGTTGAAATCCGGGTGACTCTTTGTCTCTCCGTCCGCCCGTGCGAGCTGTAACTTGAGCAATAATTGAGATACATGTGTATATTGATGAAACTTGGTGTGTCCGTTCCTTACTAAACAAAATAATGTACGAGTTCATAAATGAGCGTAATCCGACCACTGCCTCGCCTACAAAACACATTTATCCAAAAACTGATTAAGGATATTATCAAAAGACAGCCCCGCTTGCTCTCCGTTTAACGGTAATGTTCAAAACTGCATAAAGCGCAATAAATCAATAACTAAATAATCAGCCAGAGACATTAAATTTTACTTCTGAGATGGTATGAATAGGCTTTATGGGATCAGATGCGAAAATTGGATGATTGGCGTAACACCACCCACTTTTTGGTGAAATAGCATATCTCGCAACCTGACCCACAGATTTCAACTAAATTTAGTGCGTAGCATTCTTCTCATTATTCCTTTGTCACCAGTACATAAATCAACCTAGGTACCAAATACGTAGACTCCAGTAACTATAGTTGACTTTGGACTGAAACTATCGGCCAATGTATTGGATATACAATTGAAATTCTGATAGAATCCTTTCATGACAACTGTAACTCTGCGTATCAACAATGGTTTGAATCGGATCAATACTTACCTGAGCCCCCATATACCAAATATAAAGATTTTCTAACTCCGAACTAACTTTATTCTGCATACATATATCGGCCAATAATTTCAGTTATCTCAATCAAAATGACAGACGTGTTTTGCTCATAACAGTGTATATTTGTGCCTAAAATAGATAAATTTGAGCGAAAACTTGGCCAAACCTTATATAACTAATATAAGGATTTTCGAACAACCGACTGACTATACTTTACTGATTGTATGTGCGGTACCTTAATAAAACACAGGGAACAATATTTTTAGTATGTGACATAATATTAGTTAATGGATTAAATCGGGTCGACACGACCCCAACTCCCATATATTTATTTTATATAAGGATTCTCGTTTTTTTAACAAAGTATATACTGAATATGGTGGTCAGTGTATGAGTTATATATAGTATATGTGTACACCCAACTCTTGTTTTACACGGTTTCTTTTTACACGGATTTGAAGTTATACGGTTGAAAAAAAGAATTTTGTAAAAATGTTTGATCTAGTATAGTTTAAAAATCACTGTCTTGTAATTATATATACACTGGGAAAACCCCTTATTCAATAACTCTTACCTACACATTTTGTTCGCATGATATTTACATAAAATATTGCTTAATTAAAGTGTTTAAAGTTTATTAGCTCGCAATATTTTATCAATGGTTCGGGCTATCTGACCTTTATAAGTGAAAAAAGGTACTTTGTCTATAAATTTTTAGTCAAGCTTAAAAATAAAATGTTTGCCTTCCTACACTTATGTAACAAAATGACCAAAATTTCAAAGATTTTTAAAAGGCAATCCATTTCATTGGAAGTAAAATTAAAAACCTTGGACTGTCTGGCAGGAGGATAAGGTTCAACATCTGTGGGCAAGGATTTTGGTTTAAACGAAGCTACCAACAGGACTATAAAATGAGAATGAAATACGGAAATCTGTCATCAGTTCATCAAAACATACATAGTTCCAAACCATCGTAGGAGATGAAGTAGCTAGTAAAAATGGAAAAATATGTAGTGCTTTGGATTGAGGATTTATTGCAAAAGAGAATACCTTTAGATGGAAATTTTATAAAGCAGAAGTCACTACGAATTTGTAACAAACTGCAGATATCGGAGAATTTTCTGCTAGTGATGGATGGCTAACAGGATTTCTTAAAAGAAACGCATTTCATAATTTAAAAATTATAGGAGAAACCATATCAGCAGATAAAAAGGCAGCAAAAACTTTTCCAGTAGAACTAGCCAAAATAATTGAGGATGTGGGCTATGTCCCCGACCAAATTTTCAATGCCTTCCAAAACGGGTTTGTTCTGAACAAAAAAAAAAATGCCTTCTAAAACTTTTATTGCAAAATGCGAAAAAAATTTTAGTAGTTTTAAAGTTGCTAAAGATCGGATAACATTTTTATTGTGTAGCAACGCTTCTGGTGACAAAATTTTAAAACCTATTTTAATTAATCGATTATTAAGACCACGTGTTTTGAGAGGAAACAACATTCAAGGCCATACCACGCTGAATACATCGGTTCTCGTCCGATCACCGAAATTAAGCAGCGTCCGCGGTTAGTAAAAAAAAAGATCTTGCGAATGGTAGTCACCTTGTCGTGGTGCAGCGGCGGGTGGCGTTGACCAGCACTGCCCAGACAGGATGACGGGTCATGCGTGCGGTAACCAAGAACTAGCACCTCCTAATCTATGGTGTTATGCGACTCGTGCCCATGGGATGATTTGCAGCCAGGAGGCGAATTCGGCTGTATTCTAACGGAGCCTCCCCAACACCGTGCCGAATTGGAGAGTAATTGTGGCTTTACCGCATCAAGGGGCTCTAGCGCGGTGGAACCCCTATTTCCCCTATAGAAAAGTAGACCCGACAGCTCACCTCTATAAGCCAAGGGTCGTAAGAACAAGATGGATCAAACAAACAAATCAACACCAACGGCCACAACAACCACAGGCGAATCGACCAATCAACAACAAAGGACAATGGCTGCGGAAAACGGCAATGAGAAGGTAATCGTAAACGTAAGTTCAGCTTCCCTGATGCTCTCTCGCCAGAATAGAGGGCGCTGTTCGAGGATCATGCCAGGGAGGACGAAAACGACATGCACCCTTGCAGCGGCGCCCGGCGGTCAACAACAACTACCGCGGAAGCAGCTCTAAGCACCACCAAGACCCCCTGTAGTAGGCCCAGCGATTCAGACTCAGGAGAGTCACATCGGGCAGAGACCAACGGTGCACGTAAAAGGAGAAGGAGGCGCAGTAGGGGGGGCAGAGAGCTCTCCTGGCAGCCAGAAGACCCGGTGGGTGCGATGACCCTAGTAGAAAAGGCATGAGCGGAATCCCTAGCCAAGGGAAGGGACAAAAAGAGTAGGGCTTCCCCTACAAAAGAGCATGGCAGGACCGCGTCTGTATGTGCGCAAGGCAGCCGGTCAAGAGACCGTGGCTAGGTCAGTGCAGAAATGCGAGGTGACGGAAAAGCAGTCACCTATGCACAAACCGTAAGCGGAAGAGCGGCTGCGCAGGTATGCGGAGGCTATTACAGGCATCCGCATGGTTGTACTGCCATTAAATTACCCGGCGGAGTCGTTGGAGTCGGAGCAGCTCACCGTGTTCAGAGGAGATGAATACGCGGCGTCCTTCCTTTGGGTAGAATTTAAAGGTGGCATGCTACAGGTGGACTGCATGGACGAGACGTCCGCTAACTGGCTGCGGGAGTTTGCCCCAAAGCTAAGAGGCTGGACAAGTCCCGTCCTCTGTGCAGAAAGGGCGGAAGACCTGCCAGTCATGCACAGCATGACGATGTTCTTCCCCCGATGCAGAGACAAGCCGTACAAGTTGGCTCTGGGTCTGATTAAGAACCAGAACCGGGGCCTCAGCATCTCGGCCTGGCGTGTCGTCAGCAGCCAGGTTGAGGAAAAAGAAGACCTGAGGGGATGGAGATTGTACCTGTGCATTGACGACGACTCGTACAGGTACTTCCGTGCAGCGAGCTTCCGCCTGTTTTCCAGGTTCAGCACCGTGGTCATGAGGCCGCACAAACCCGCGACCACAGGGAGCAAGGAAGATGGAAAGGCTGCCACTCAGTCAAGCGGGAGCAGTGCTAACCAGGCTACATCTGTGGTAGCTTTCGAGATGGAGAAGATGGAAGTGGATGAGGCTGCGAAACAACCCAGCGTGAGCAGAGCTGAGCAGGCTAAGCCTTCCGCGACTTTTGACGTCCAAAATGTCCAAAGAGCAGAGCTACCCTCCGCCCAGGAACTCCTCAAGGGACTAGGAGACCACATGGACAGCAGCGTAAACGACGGTGGGGACGATGCCCCCTTCTCGAACCACTACTATAGTGGCCGTCGATATGGAAATTGTACAGGTGAACCTGCATCACGCGGCGGCAGCTGCTGCTGCCATTACAAGCAGGTTCAGAACGGAAAAACTAGGCATCCTGCTGATCCTAGAACCTTGGTTCTAGAAAGGAGAGGTCAAAGGCCTCAGGTCAGAAGACAATAATTTAATCTGGGATCTCTCTAGCGAGTGACCTAGAACGTGCATAGTGGTAAGGAAAAACATTGAATTTTTCTGTATTTCAGAGTTCTTGCCGCAGTATTTGGTGGCGGTACCTCATCATCGGATGCGACGCTAATGCCCACCATGTGGAATGGGAAGGCACGGACTGCAACTCAACGGGTGAGTCTCTATTATAATACGCAATAGGCAACAACATAGCAATAGAGGATGAGGGATGTGAACCCACATTTATAACGATAAGCAGAAGGGAAGTGCTTGACATTACCTTCAGCAACGAGCATGCAAACGAGTGGGTTTCACGATGGAGGGTCTCAACGGAGCCCCCCCCTGTCAGACCATAGAATTGTAAGGTTCGCGCTGAAGGTGGAGGTCAGGCAACTCCCTCCTAGACGTAACCCTAGAAGGGCTAATTGGAGTGCCTTCAGGGAGAGGCTAGGCGAGAAATTTAATAGGGAGAGGCAGACTGACAATAGCGTTACGGGCCCGGGAATGGAAAAAAGGTTGACTTCACTGAACGGGTCCATCATTAATGCGCACAACGACAGCTGCCTCCTAAGAGTGCCCACAAGAAGGCGCAACTGCCCCTGGTTAACAAGGAAGCTCGCAGACTTCAGGAAGAAGGTACGTAGCCTATTTAATAAGGCAAAGGGTACAGGGGTCTGGGAAGAGCATGGGAGCAACCTAACCCTCTATAATAAAGAGATTAGGTCTGCTAAACAAGCTAGCTTTAGGAGATTCTGGGCAAACGTCTCCTCCACACCAGAAGCGGCTCGGTTGCATAAGGATCTGGCTAAGGGGAAGACTGACACAGTGCTAGCTATCAAAAGAAGTGACGGGACATTTACGACCAGTGCGGAGGACAGAGCTACAGAGCTTCTGCGTGCTCACTTCCCGGAGACTATTCCGGTAGACCGACGTCTACCTGAAACTGAACTCAGGCCATCCAGCTCTGATTGGGTAATCGCTAAACAATTATTCACTGCGGACTCGATCAAGTGGGCAATGGCCTCGTTTGAAACATTCAAGTCTCCAAGAATGGACGACATCTTCCCAGCGCTTCTACAACAGGGTGAGCAGATCCTGCCGCCACACTTAGTTCGGCTGCTGAGGGAGAGCTTCGAATTGGCGTACATCCCTGAGAGATAGAGAGTTCACTGGAGAGTTCACTGCTATCTTCTTAGGCATCGAAGGTGCCTTTGACAACACATCTCACAGGTGCACTGGAAAGAAGGAATGTGGCAGCACCGGTGCGTAGGTGGATAGGGGCCGTACTGCGCACCAGGGTCACTGAGACTAGAGTAGGGGGTACAAAGATTCGTCTTGGCACAGCAAGGGTCTGCCCACAGGGAGGCACCACTGTTATGGAGCCTTGTTCTGGATGACCTGTTAGCGCTTCTAACTGACAATGGGATCCGCTGCCAAGGGTATGCGGACGACATTGTGATCACAGCTAGAGGCAAATTTAGGATTTTAGGATCTGGTGCAACGAGGTCTAAACCTGTCAACGGGGTGATGCAGGGGAGTTGAATTGAATATTAACCTCTCAAAGACGACCGTAGTCCTATTTACCAGGCGCAGATCCTTACCCGGCCTCAGGAATCTTACACTTGGGGGCAGAGAGATCGAGATGGCTAGCAATGTCAAATATCTTGGACTTACGCTGGATTCTACTTTGCGGTGGAAGCAGCATGTGAACCAGACATTAGTCAAGGCAACAAAGGCATTAATGGTGTGCAATCGGCTGGTGGGAAAATTTTGGGGCTTCAAGACAAAGATCTTTAGACGGTTGTACACCATGATTGTGCGACCGACAGTCACATACGGGGCAGTGTCCTGGGCCTCTATAGCGTCGCAGGCTTCGGTGGGAGCCCAATTATCGAAGTTTCAGCGGCTAGCAAGTGTCTGCATGACGGGCGCTATGCGAACCTGCCCAACGGCAGGTCTGGAGGTCCTGATGGAACTTACACCGCTCCATATAGTGATCGGTCAAGTAGCCAAGCACTCACTTCTGCAAATAACGGCAGAGTGATATGGTAGAGGCAAGATAATCTTGTCCCAGAGAATGGAGATGACAAGTGGCAATATTCCAATTGCCCTCCTCGCGAAGGACAGGATTACCAAAACAATTAACTTCACGAAGAAGTTCAAGGTTACCCTCGGCAGCAAGAACGAGTGGAACAACTCCACTCTTGAGCTGATGCTGAGCGATAGCACACTGAAGTGGTACACTGACGGCTCGAAAACGTCGGAAGGAATTGGTGCAGGGATCGCACGTTCCCGTACCAAGCTATACATACCGATGGGACGCTTTCCGAGCATCTTTCAGGCCGAAGTCTTGGCCATAAGTCGGTGTATAGAGATAAACCTCCATCGCAACTATCGCAATTAGCGAATAACCATACTCAGCGATAGCCAAGCGGCACTAAAAGCGATCTCCTCGTACGAGATCAAATCGCTACTAATGCAGGAGTGTAAAGAACGGCTGAACAGCCTAGCTGAAAGGAACCAGGTGCACCTAATCTGGGTGCCTGGTCATAGAGGTATAGCCGGCAACGAACTGGCTGACGAGCTCGACCGCTCCACAGCCTCCACAAGTATGGTAGGGCCCGAACCATTCACTGGGGTGGGTCCCCATACTGTGAAGGAGCTGCTCCGTAAGGAAGAAAGAGTGGGCAGGGAAAGGCATTGGCAACGGGTGCATGGTGTGCGACACGTCAAGTTGCTAATCGGGGGGTACAACCAGAACAGGTTTTAATCAATAATTAACCTCCCACGGGATAAACTCAGCCATCTGGTTGCATTTTACGTCACTGCAAGTTGAAAAGGTATTTATTTAACATGGGACTAGCCTATTGCGCTAACTGCCGGTTTTGCGATAGGGAGCCTGAAACCCCGGAGCACCTGCTAACCGACTGCATCGCAGTCTGCAGACGCAGGTCGAAGGCCCTTGGATTATTGTTTTCGGATAAGGATCACATCGCCTCACTAGAACCCAGAAGGATATTAGACTTTATCAATAGGCTGGGGCTAAGTGAGTCCTGTGAGTTAGGAGAAGGCACAATAGACCTAAGGTCGCGGTGCATTCCTCAATTATTTTCTATTCTATTCTAAGAGTTGCCGGTTCATTGGAGGCCGAATAAAAAGACCGGGACGACAGCAGGTCTATTTAAGGAATGGTTTGAAGAATGATTTGTTCCTGAAATTAAAATATGTATAGAAAAGCCATGTCTTGATTTCAAAGTGCTTTTGCTCATATCCAAATATTTAAGTAATTTTTTTGCCACCTAATTACACTTCCTTGATTCAACCATTAGATCAGGGTATAATTGCTCCAGGGTATAATTGATCCAGCAGAGAAGGACAACCTTAAATCAACGAATAATTATGTAGCTATGTAAATATTTTTTTTTTATATTTATTAAATAAGTTTTCTGTTGTTAATTCAGGATTGAGAGATTTCTTTTGTTTTTTGCTTGCTCTACCTTTATGAATTTTATATTTTAAGTTTTATTGCTCAAATTGCCATACGAACATACTATTTGTATGCATATATGAAATTTTATAGTTTTCAACATTTTTTCACACGGTTTTTCGAAGTAAATATAGTTCTTTGTCTTATCTTACACGGGTTTCAGAGGAACGTATCTACCGTGTAAAAAAAGAATTGGGTGTGTTCAGATTTCTAAAGAGTTCTTAACGGCTACTATTGTAAATGAGATATTTTTTTAAATTTGTATAGAAACAGATATCATATATCAAATATTTATGTATGTGCATTATCGCTAACACATAAACATACATTCGTAAATATAAATATGTATGTACAAATACCCATCTCAATCATCAGTGTAATAAATGTTCATTTCTGGTATATTGATTATAGGCTGTAGTATGTATTTAATGTATTCAATGTAAATGAACGCAAATGATCCTAAACTAGTACATATTGTCGGTATGTACAGTAGATTAGTATTAAGTTATGTGTACGAGTATGCACTCTGCATGTGGTGCATACATGAGTAAGGATAAGAAATTCTATAAATAAAGGAGCTCTGGGCAACCAGAGCTGAGTACAATTTTATAACCGAACCCTTCGCGTGGTTATTTACATTTTTTGGTGACCTCGACGCTTTAAGGACACGCGAGTGTATTAAAAAAAAATTATTGTTTTATAATAATATTAAAAAAAGTGAAAGTGAAAAGTGTTTAAAAAAAAAAATATTTTTTGAATTATTATATAATAAAAAGAGAAGTATCGACCGAACTGAGGTGCATCTTTCACAACGAAATTTCAGAACGGAAGTGAGTGTTGTGATATACTAAACTTCACAAATTTTATTGGCGGGTCGTATTTTTTCTGCAATAATCCTTATTCTACCAAGGTAAGAACATTTTTTATTTAATTCATATACAATTATTTATTTTGTTTTTGGGAAAATTGAGAACCAAATTAAATTAGCAGAAGAACTGCAAAAACTTCATTTAAGTCCATGAGTATGGATATAAATGAAGATTTAGGAAATTCAGAAAAACTCCAAGAGAGTTTGGACAAAAAATGGTCAGAGTTTCAACGAAACCATTTAGAATTGTCTTGTCTGCAGATAATTTGTTACAAGCTTTATTAAATTATACGTCTGTGCATAAATTAGACAACAATTTAAGACTTAGGTATGAAAATTTCCTTAAAAACCCTTAGGAAATACCTACCTTAAATTCACTGCAGTCGTTTCTGAAGAATGCAAGAAGAAGGTCATAAAAAAACACTGACACATAGGAACGCCAAACCCTTTGAGGGTTTTACTATACCGACCTAGTACCATCACCCTGACTTGGAATATCTCACCCCCCAGATTAGCTGTTGTACCGTGTAATGCATTCTGGACCTTAGTTGAAAGAAGACTTATTTAATATTTCATTGAGGTTTACAAAATATAGGTATGCCTTCACAACAGACATCGAGAAAATGTTTAGGCAAATATGATTCGCCCAGAGGATGAATAATATCAATTAATCTACTGGCGCGATGAAGATAATGAAATACTACGAACATATACTCTTAAAACAGTTACGTATGGTACTGCAGCGGTACCTTATTTATCAGTTAAGTGTTTGCAGAAAATTGCAGAATCCCGTCACTGTTACTTCAAAAATTTTATTACAAGAGATGTGGAAATCAAAAACTGATTGAGATGAAAAGCCGCCACAGGAAATAGTAGACACTTGGTTAAAAATCAAAGATGAGCTTCCATTGTAAAATCAAATGCGAATATCCAGACGTATTTTCCGCAATGAACCAGTAAATATTGAATTACATGGTTTTTGTGATGCTTCGATGAAAGCGTATTGGGCCATAGTTTATGCAAAATCTGAAAACCAAACAGGTGAAACTTATGTAAATATGTATAATATAAGTTGACACATTAGTCTGCTAGTCTGCCCACTGTAGCGTTCTTAGAGCTACTCCATACCAGCCAGTAATCGTGGGAATAGTCCGCGTCAGCATTTTCACATCAACTGGCAAATTCATCGCTACTCCAATATCAGCGCGGTAGAGATTCACCTGTTGTCTAAACGACAAAAACAACGGCAGTATGAGGTGCAGTAACAGCAGAATTGCCGAAATTGTGCCATAGCTGAGGGAATCAGACAGTTCTCATATTTTTAAGTTTTAGTCTTAAGCTAGACTTTAAGAGGAGCACATAGTGCTTAGTAAAATTAAATTGAAAATTGTTAAAGTTTAAAGTGGAGAAACAGTTTTGTTAATAAAGATTATTGAATTATAAACCTGGAGAACAATTCTTTTATTTCCTGGATAACAGCCGTAAGGACTGGAGGATTAATTTGCGCCCAACGCAGTTAGAAACAGAATAAAGAATACTGAGGACTGAGGACTGAGGACAAAACATTATTATATTAAAATTATTAAATCTTCTAAAGTGTAAACAAAATTTTTAAAGTGGCCCATAAGGCTAAATTGATTTAGTGTGTTTAAATAGCCATAAAGAAAAAGTGCGCTAAAGAATAAAGTATAATAAAGCAAATAGTAAAGGATTAAAAAAGTTGTCAGTTTAAAGGAGACATGAATGAAGAGACTTTGAGGGTAATAGTGACAGCTGCCGTCACAGCAGCTACGGAAAGGACTAGGGCCTTCTTTCAGAGTACAATAGGACAGCTGACGAAAAAAAAACTCCATTAGAAGTGGAGGAATATGAAGCAGTGACGATAGACCCGAATGTGAGGAGTCTTGACGCCGCCCCGCCCAATTCCCTTTGTTCCGTTTGTATCAACAGAGCAATCTTTTCTTCTTTTTCGAAATTTTTTCCGAAATTAATTCGGGCGCAACTAAACTTTAACTAAAAAGTTGCGCGCGCTCTCTTCCTTTGCAACGACGCTGCGATACAGACGTGGTAAGTGTGTTTCCAATTTTTTATAATTTAATATATTTATTTAAAGAAACCTTTGTTTTTTATTTTATATTTCTGTGAAATAATTGCGCCGACCGTTTCCACACGGCCAACCACATTTTTGGAACGAGCGAGCACCGTTCTCCACCACCCGAGTTTTAGAGATAATTAAATATCTGCCGGAAATCAGTGGCGAAAGGTCACGGTATGTGAGTTGGAGGTAAGCTGCATTTGCTGCCCATAAATTGTTTGAAAATTACGAAAACAGTTCGAAACACTACCAAGCGGTAGCAATAATAAGAGTTAGACTTTATTTAAGCTGACAAGCGACCAGTCTATTTGATTGAACAGGAAATGTCAACTCTTAGGCAAGCGATACTTTCAATTACTGAGTTTTATGACGAGGTCGAAAAGAAATTGACCTAGATAATAAATAAAACTATTATGTTAAATGAGGGTAAAAAAGAACTAATAGAGTCGCTTTGCCAAAAATATAAGAAATATGCCTTGAGGGTGTTTGTTTCTGGCTTGTGGAAGCCAATGAGCGGCATCATGTTTTCGTTGCAACCTATGCCTATTGCATTGGCATTAGCACAAGAATTGCAAGCAAATCATGCTCGATATTCGTTTGCAAATTCTTTCTACAGTCAACAAAATAGTTGGAAATGGGAATAACAGGGAATACGGAAAATATTTCTTTTATATTGGAAAAACATGCAAAAGTCTTATCAAATCCAGATGAGGCTTTGCCAGTTAACACTAGTGCCATTAGGACAATCGATAACGAACCGATTTATTCAAAGTCATACCCTCACCCGATAGCCGCTTCAGAATTTATAAATCAGGAAATTAAAGATTTACTACGGGATGGAATAATTCGTTTTTCTCTATCTCCATATAATAATCCGATATGGGTTGTCGATAAAAAAGGGATAGATGAGAACGGGAGAAAGAAGATGAGGATGGTAGTTGATTTTAGGAAACTGAACGTCGAAACAGTTTCGGACAGGTATCATCAGATACTTCAGTAGTTTTAACAAATCTGGGAAAATTAGCATTTTTTACGATACTTGACTTAAAGTCAGGGTTCTACCAAATTAAGTTGGAGGAGAAGGACAGGGAAAAGGCTGCCTTCTCTGTAAATAATGGAAAATACGAATTTTGTAGACTTCCAAAGGGCAATTGATGATGCTCTTAGAAATGAAAGAGGGAAATGTTTTCATGTTTACATCGATGATGTAAACTCTCAAGCAATGAAGAGGATCATTACGGAGACATCGAAAGAATTTTAACGAAACTTTACGAAGCCAACATGTGAGTTTCAATGGAAAAATCAAAATTTCTTAGGGAACAAGCAGAATTCTTCGGGTTATTTGTTTCGAGGGAAGGGATAAAAACATGACCTGATAAAGTCAATGACATTCTGTAATCTTCGTGGTTTACGAGCATTTCTTGGGCTATCTGGTTACTATAGGAAGTTTATTAAAGACTATGCCTCCATAGTAAAACCTCTGACAAGATACTTAAGGGGAGAAAATAGTCATGTGGGAATGAATCAATCAAAAAATGTCAAAACTGAGTTAGACGTACTTCTGCTATATCCTGATCACAATAAACCATTGGACTCAACGACTGACGCTTCAGCACACGCTATTGTGGCGGTATTATCTCAAGGCAATAGGCTTATAACCATGATTTTCAGAACGTTATCGTCAGCAGAAGAGAATTATGCTACCAATGAAAGAGAGCTTTTAGCGATAGTGTGGGCACTTCAGAAGCTGCGAAACTATTTGTACGGAGTAAAACAGCTGCATATTTTTACCGATCATCAGCCCTTGACCTTCGCTGTCTCGGATAAGAATCGAAACACTAAAATAAAACGCTGGCGTGCATTTGTGGAAGAGTTTTCACTTCCCGGTAAGGATAATCATGTTGCCGATGCATTGTCATGACAACACATTAATGCAATAGAGCAGGAATCCTCATCTGTTACTATGCATAGTGAATAATCTCTAACAGAAGTTATTCCAAAAATGCAAAACCCTGTTTTTTCATTTCGAAATCAGATAATTCTGGAAGAAGGAAATGTCACAACCAAGAAAACAAAAATGATTTTCAAGTTAAGGATAAGGCCTCAAGTTACATTTAAAAATCTTCAGGATCTACTAGAATTGATTGGTTAAACAGGTACTGAACGACTACTATTTTCAAATATGCGGAAGAAATTAAAGGAAATTACTGTCAACTGCAAAATTTGTAAAGAAGCCAAATACGAACGGCATCCGACCAAACCAAAGTTGGGAAAGACTCCGATACCATCCCGTCCTGGGGAAATGTTACATATAGATATTTATTCTACTGATTAACATAATTTTTTAACCTGCATAGATAAGTTTACAAAATTCGCCACAGTTATTCCAATTGCATCAAGGGTAGTTGTTGACATAAAACAAGCTTTATAACAAATCCTTAATTCTTTTAAATATACGAGGAATGTGACGGTTGATAACAAAAAGTCACTGAACTCACAAACAATAAGGTCCCTTCTTAAGGATCATTTTGAAACAGAAATTTTTACAACCCCTCCTTTCCATAGTACAACAAATGGGCAAATAGAGCGATTTCATAGCACCTTAACTGAAATCGCTAGATGCACTAAGCTAGAACAAGCTACAAATGATACCAATGAACTAATGCTTCTTGCTACTGCAAAATACAGTAGATCGATTCATTCAGTAACTGGATGGAAATCTCTCGAGCTGAATTTTTCCACGCCTTCGCAGCTTAAAACTGAAATAAAGAGCAAACTAATTAAAGCTCAGGAAATGAGTTGGCAAGGAACAATAGCGGTAAACTTACGAGGTTTTTCAATCCAGGGGATGAAGTTTACTTTAGGACCAATAAAAGAATTGGCAATAAATTTACAAAAGTTTTTACGGAGAAACCCCATTCAAAAGGATCTAGGATCCACACTTTTATTAGATAATAGGAATGTTCATAAGAGTAACCTTAGGTGATTATTTTTTTTATTTTTTTTACACCTTTACAGAGTTATTTTACTACTTTTGTGTACTCAGAGATCCGACAGCAAAATCATTAATTTTACAAAATCCAACTACATACCAGTTATTGACGGAAATGTAGCAGTTTGGACAAATAAGACTACGTAACGCATCGAACGAATTTGACGAATTACCTCACCGTCTTGTGGGAAACAGAAAACATATTTCACGTTTTTCCCCAAACACATATGACTAAAGTTCTTCAGGCGGACATTAACCAAATTTATCGATGTTAACATTTATCGATTATAAACATGACTGGCACTGCGCTTAAATACATAGCCGGAACTCCAAATTTCAACGATTTCAACGAACTAAAATTTAAAACACAAGAACTTATAGAATCCAATGACCGTCAATTTTTCTTAAATACTCAGATACAACAGCAGATCGACAAATTGGCTGAGACTGTAAACAAAATTATTTCTAATACAAAAAAACCGACATTGACACTGGTCATCTTTTCGAACTACCAATGGGCAGAAATAGGGCAGTTATAACAGATTTGGACAATATAATTTATTCCATAGTTTTAGGTAAATTAAATGCTGTAAATCCCATAATTTTGGATCCAGTTGATATTTATAAAATATTGATCACTGAGTACACTTTAAGTGTAAGCATAAGCGATATTATAAGTCATTCTAAGTCCAAAATTTTTCAAAATGATGATATAGTTCACTTTTAAAAAGTATGCTGCCTAGTTAGGGTTTTTCCGGTGGCACATGACGACAAAATAATTTGGAGACCCATACTGTTGCGGATTGCGCCAATTCAACAATTCCAGTTAAAAACTGCACGACAGCGCTATCTGTAAGTTTCTATAAAATAGAAACAGATTCTACATGTTGAGGCAACTATTTAATAATAACAAGGCGACATGCAAAACTACCTACAATAACCTTGATTCGATCATTGAGGTGGACAGTGGCTTAATCGTCATAAACGACCAAACAGTCGAAGTTCGGGAAGAGGAAACATCATCGGTTATGATATCCGGCACTTATTTAGTGACGTTCGAAGGAGAAGTTTGCATAAATAATACAACTTTTTTCAATGAAACATTGAAGACAACGCTCCGACCTGGGATTTCCTCAACACAGTTTGTTGACTTGACCGACCAATTACAAATTTTAAGCCTACCTTATTTGCGCAAAATTAGTTGGAAGAAGCTTGGACACTTCGGAAAGCTACATGAAACGGTCCATAGCCGCACTACCCTCTGCATGTTAGTCATACTGGCCGTTGCTATCATTATAGGCGCAACATTAGTATTTTGGATACGCGGGATGAGTGAACGTCTAAAGGACACGAATGACAGAAAGGAAGCGATAGCCAAGATCATGCAAGCGGCCGCGAACGGCATTAGTCTGCTAGTCTGCCCACTGTAGCGTTCTTAGAACTACCACACACCAGCCAGTAAGCGTGGAAATAGTCCGCGTCAGCATTTTCACATCATATGGCAATTTCTTCGCTACTCCAATATCAGTGCGGTAGCAGCGATTCACCTGTTGTCTAAACGACAACAACAACAGCAGTATGAGGTGCAGTAACAACAGAATTGCCGAAATTGTGCCAAAGCTGAGGGAATCAGACAGGGCTCATATTTTTGAGTTTTAGTCTTAAGCTAGACTTTAAGAGGAGCACATGGTGCTTAGTAAAATTAAATTGAAAAATATTAAAATATAAAGTAGAGAAACAGTTTGGTTAATAAAGATTATAGAATTGGAGAACATTTTTTCTGGATAACAGCCGTAAGGACTTAGGGAATAATCGAAACAATTTTCATTTCCTGGACAACAGCCGTAAGGATTGGAGGATTAATTTATACTTGCAGCCAAATCACGAGTCGGCTCGCAGCTCGAACTATGTGCGGCTGTCCTCTTAGTAGAATTAATACAAAAAATTTTAGAAAGTTTTAAACTTAATTGTTCTATTTACTTTTATACAGACTAGTGTTGAGAACTATCGAGTGATTTCAACTATCGATTGTTAATGACTGAATGATTTTGACTATCGAATGAATTTTTTCGTTCATTCATTCATTCATTTATTTAATCAAATTCAATAACTAAGCAAAGGCGTGCTCTTCAAACAACAAAAAAGTACTGGAATTTTATTAATTTTTAATTAAACCAATGCAAAGGTTTAATTTAATTCAATATTTTATAAAACATAAAAATAGTAAAGCGCAGAAAAGACATTCAATATCATATAAAATAAATATAAGTATCAAAAGAAGGCAAAAAAATATTAATTATATATTAAAATTGCTATTTAAAAATATTATTTGATCTAGCTTTTCACCTTTAAGTCTATTTCTTCTATCACTTATTATTTGCCCAGCTTTAGAAAAAACCCTTTCGGAAGGAACTGAAGTAGCAGGTATACATAAATATTTTTTGGAAAGCTCGTACAGTTTTGGAAAAGTTGCCTTTTTGCTGTCCCAATAGTTTAAAGGGTTTTGATGTCTCTCAACGAAATCTTGTCTAAGATATTGTTCCAAAGAAATTTGTGCATTAACACTAGGGGCGTTGTGGCAAATAGTTTTTGCTTCCGCTACTTTTTGGTCAAGTAGAGTCCAAAGAGATAATTTACTTTTATCCGCGGGTAATTCTATTACTGGGGCTGTTGCAGTCCTTTGGTTCCGCTATATGAATGCTGATACCTCTTCTCCCAACCATTTTTGAGCATTACTAGAGTTACTTTCATTTCCAAAGGCAATCTTTTTAAACCGTGGGTCTAAGAAGGTCAATTTGGCACACATCTTGTCAGACTCTAGTTGGCCAAGTCGCCTCGAAATTACTTCCAACAAACCACTTTTCAAGCATTCTCCCTCCGTAGTTTTCATTTGCTGGGATCTTATTGCATATTGCAGTCCTCTGACTATAGGCACAACTAGTGACATCGTTGGGTAGTTTTGTGCTGAAAGTTCTGTTGTCATATGCTCTATCGGCTTCAACACAGTGATGGAATCACGTAACCTATCCCATTCTGATGCATTCAGAAAGTTCGGTGCACTTGGTAAAGAGGTAAGTACAGCAGAGAGCGGTTCTTTTATCAAGCATATACGTTCCATCATTATAAGCCCAGAGTTCCATCTCGTAGCAACGTCTTGCTTCATCTTAAGTTCAGCTACTCCCATTTGCTTTTGCATATTTGTAAGTTTTTCTGCTGCTTGAGAGCTATGATTGAAATATGTTACTATAGCTCTGCATTATGTTATAAGCTCTAAAATCTGAGGAGCAGTCTTTATAGCATCCACAACGCATAAATTTAGGGTGTGAGCGACACATGGGTGGTGGTGTTTTTGCAGTATATCCCTTATCGCTTTTTTAATATTTGCACCGTTATCACTCACTATCGTCACTATTTTGTTAAAAATTGACCACTCGTCAAAAATGTTTTTTAATTCTGTGGCTATGTTTTGAGCAGTATGTGAGCCGAACACTTCTTTAGTTGCCAGGACTGCTGAGATCATTTTGCTTTCCCAAATGAAATGACTAGTTACAGACAAAAAAGACTTTTGGCTGTCAGTAGTCCACATATCTGTTGTTATAGAAAGGTGTGAAATATTTTGCAAAATGCCATGAAGCTTTTTCCGTGTCTCGTTATATTTTGAAGGCAACATTGTGTTGGAAAGAAGTTTTCTGTTTGGGATTGAATACAAAGGCTGAAGCTTTTTTGTATATTCTCGAAATCTTAGTAAAAAACTCCCACACGGCTGATCTCTTTAATCCAGGGCGCATTTTTGTATTATCTAATTATGTATAAAAACATTTTCAGCATTTTCTTTACAAAATACATAAATACATTTTATATTACCACAGAAAACACTGAAATTAAAAATCTTATACCAATATTTATATAAGTTGCGACCCAATTCAAATGTTTTACTATTGATGCTGCAAATAATACCAACAGTTAAAACGGTTAAGTGAATGTATACATAGCTACAATTTTGAATCGCAATACATAACCAAGTTGCCAACCTGCTTAATTGAAAGCCATTGGATTTTATCAAACCGACTAGAAACTGTCATTTAATCTTGCCAAATACCGATGACCATATGAATCTACTTTAGTCATCTTATTAATTTGGCGATGCCAAATAAGTCTATATTTATTATTATTAATACTTTTCACTTAAATATATTTTAAGCATATATTAACTTCTACCACTCATACATGCATTCAATTTAATTTCCATTATCACACATAATTCAACATAAATCATTCAACCTAATTTTGAAATACACGCAATTTAAACATTATTCGTACATTTGCTGAATATAATACCATTTACTTGAAATGGAATAAATGAATTCGTACAAAAAATCTTTGCTAGATATCTACTTGCATAAAATCATTTATTCGAAAAATCATTCAATAGCGAAAAAATACTAATGAACGAAAAAATTCGAATGAACGAAAAATTAGTAGCGAACAAAATATTCGTTTTGAACGAAAAATTGGTATGAACGAAAAAATTCGAATGAACGAAAAAATAGTAATGAGTGATTTCTTGAAAACTATCGAATGAATGAAAATTGCTGAACTATCGAATAACTTGATTGTTTTTATTCGATAGTCCCCAACACTAATACAGACTCCAGAACAGTATTAACTTGGTTACAGCTAGATCCTGGACGTTTACAGATATTTGTGTCGAATAGAGTAAATTTCATAAAAACCAACATCAACATAAATAATTGGAGGCATATCTGCTCAAATGATAATCCGGTTGATATTATTCCTAGAGGAGTGACACCAAGCGAACTTATCAACAGCAAATTATGGTTTAGGGGACCGGAAATTATTTATACAAATAATTATAAAATCGAACTAAAGGTAAGCAATGATAATTTAATTATTCCAGAGATAAATAAATCCAAGGTTGTTATGATTCTAACCGAAAAACAAACAATTCTAATGAACATAAACCATAAAAATAGTTTCGAATTCCTACAAAACGTTATAGCTAACATATTTAAATGTATAGATATCATTAGGAAAAAACCATTAATGAATACAATTTTTTATAAACGACAAGCATTAAATTATATAGTTAGTCAAATGCAATAAAAAAATGCTTTGATTTAGAACTAAAAGTAATCAATTCCAACAAACGAATTCCAAAAAATTCCAAACTTGCCACTTTAGCTCCAATTGTAGCCAACCATAATATTATAAGAGCAGGAAGTAGGATTCAAAGTAGTAATCTTTCAGAGGATGCTAAGCACCCTATGCTTCGTCCTTATGAAGATGAAATCGTTCGTTTATTAGTAAATCATATACATGTTAAACATCTCCACATTGAACCACAGGGTTTACTAGTAATAACCAGGCAAAAGTTTTGGATTTTAAGAGGTAGACAATTAGCAAGCAAAGTTGCAAATAAATAATATAGATGCTTTAAAGCAAACCCTCGGCCTCTGCATCAGTTAATGGGAAACCTACCGCAAGATAGACTAATAGGAACGCGCCCATTTTATATTGTAGGAATGGACTTCCTCAGTCCAATTTGGATATATCATAAAATACGTGGAAAGAAGGCTGATAAAGCCTATGTCTGTGTCTTCGTATGTTTTGCCACGAAGGCAGTAAACTTAAAAGTAGTATAAAATATTTCTTCAGCAGCCTTTATAAGTGCCCTAAAAAGATTTATTTCTAGGAGAAGTTGTCCCCATAAAATCTACTCAAATAACGCCACCAATTTTATTGGAGCAGCCAATAGTCTTCGCGAAGTTTTTGAATTATTTCAGAAAGACTCTCATAAATCAGAATTTTGTAATCAAAGAGAAGTGACCCGGATAAATACGAGTATACCAGCAAGCTCTCCACATGTAGTAGGACTGTGGGAAGCGGCTGTTAAATCAGTTAAAAAACATTTTTCCGAGTAGTTGAAGAAGTAATGACTTTTGAAGAAATGCCCACACTCATGACACAAATACAATAAAAGCCGTACTTAATTCAAGACCTATTACCCCATTATCAAACAATCCAAATGATCTCCAGGTATTGCGAGTAACACCAGGCCCATTTTGGTGGGAGAACCATTATCAACTATCGTTGACACGAACTACAATCAAAGTTATCAAGGGTTAAGGGACCATTGGAAATCGGTTGAAAGGAATTCAAAAGAATTCCGAAAGCGTTGGTCTAATGAATATTTAAATGAGCTTCAAAAAAATAAATAAATGGCAAGTTCCCTTTGAAAATATTAAAACTGGTACCTTGGTACTTCTTAAAGAAGAAAATATCCCACCATTACAGTGGCGAAGAGGACGTATTGAAAACGTCATTTTAGGCCAAGATGGCAAATGTAGAATGGTAGACGTAAGGACAAGCAATGGTACCTCAAAAAGAGCAATTCTCAATGTTTGTTCTTTTCCTATCGCAGAAAAAATAAGAGAAGATCCGATTGAAATAAGTGGCGTTCGACTCGTATAAAAAATAGAAACTTAATTTTAACATTATTAAGCTTACTTATAGTTTTATCATCCGTAAAATGCTTAAATGTAAGTTATTTTAAAAATAGTTCTGTAGTATTTTTTGGAAAAAGGGCCTGTTGGGTTGACTAGGACAGCGTGGGATATAATTGTTCACATCGATCTTGTTCACTACACGGTTGAAAAGCAGCAAATTTTAAATTAGCTGAAATATTTAATATACTCAATTATATTTAAAGAGGATAAAGTGAACGTAATGGCTCAGCAGCTGCACAACAAATATTTAGAGATTGAACAACTTTATGATATCATCGCGTTCACGGGGAGGAGGATACAACGGAAGACAAGGTCAGTGTTACCCTTTATACGACAATTATGCCGTGCGGTGTGGCAACGTCGCCGGCGCAGTATGACCCGCACGAATAATAGATAAATTTACCAAAATAGGAAAAACTTATTACCTAACGTATGAAGTCTTTTAGTTAAAATTAAAGTATTTCCTTGACTTACTATGACACAAGGGGGTCGCCAGAATATTTCAACCTGTAAAGGGGTCGCGGAATCAAAAAGATTGAAAAACACTGCTTTATAGGGTCATCGTTCCACTCCTTGTTTGGGCTGATGGATGAAGAGCATGCAGAAGCGGTTACGGAAAAAATAGAGAAGGCTAAGGAGAACGAAAACTACTTGCTGGGATCGCTGCGAAATCAATCTTTAGTGAAAGACGTTACCTTAGATGTTTTAAAACGTCAAAATCAAGCTTATTGAGATAGCTTTAAAGTAATGAATGACTCAATTTATTCAGTGAGTTCCATTCTCGATGAGCAATTGAAACGTGAGTTATTTATTGAAACAGCCACCAAAACCAACACAACAAGAGACCTTTGAAATGCTTCAAAGAGACATTATAAGCGTCCTTTGGAACTTCAGAGGTAACTTCATGGAAAGGCTGTTGCCGGTAAAAAAGTTTTAAGTCCAAATAAAATAAATTTCAAATAATCTTGACCAGAGCTTGCGGCTTCCCGATACTGATCCCTTTGAACTCGGACATATAGCCACCACAACAGCCAGAGTTACTTAAGATTTTATATTGTTGAAAATAAAAATACCTTTAGTTACCAAAACAGAACTCCATATGTTCATATTATACCCATACCCCACAATACATGACAGGTATTTCGTCAGCATTAAGGAAATAAATCGTCAAATAATTTTCAACGACAATAAAACGGTTTTTATAGCATGACTGATGACATGTTGTACAGATGTCAACGTATGGCGAGAATGACAATATGTCCACAAGTGCAACCTATCCTTAACATAGGACATATGCAGACTTTTGAGATGTCATTATTAAAAAATGAAACAGGCATACCACTTTACTGTAAAGTCAATATTATGCCTACGCAAGAATTTTGGTTACAGCTCTCCTCACCTAACTCATGGATATTTTCAATGCCATCAAAGATAGAGGCCAAAACTAGCTACAATGGTGGTAATGAAACTATAACATTAAACACCAATTGCGTTTTGAGAACGAAGAGCATAAACCTTTGGGCATACAATCTCAAAAGCTCCAGAATTGAGTTTTATATACCAGAAATTAACCTTACAACACATCTCCCTCCCCTCAAACATTTTAAGTTAAAAGGATCCATACAGGCATAATGGCAACTACCATTTGGGGATTTCCATTGGACTTAGAGTGGCATCATTTGGTGTTCTACGGCATAAATACCACCAACCTAATCCTTTTAATTGCTGGTGGCGTAATCCCAACAATAACCCTACGACGTATCTGTAATGCTACAAGGAACGTATATCCCGTAGGAGGATATATATTTAGAAACTAGTTACTAATACATCTCTATAACTTTTGATTTCGAATCTGAAAAAACGAAATAATAGAACAAATTCCTAACGTAGTTCTTGCACATTTTCAATTCCAATAATTTTGGGTACTACTCGAAAAATGCATACCCTCTTCCCACCCATCCAGACTGATTTAGCAGGATTTCAGTATTTAAATAAATAAAAAAATAAATAAAGCAGTACTCATTTTATGATACTGATCAACTTTTTTCAACGCGTTTTTTTTAAGGGGGGAAAGACAGGGAATATATTTAAGCTTATTTGTTAAGTAGAAACACTGTAGTTTACTAAGACAAATAATTCTCAGCTCGACCTCGCCCGACGCTATAACAAAAACAATAAAAAATAAAAAAAAAAAAAATAGTTAGTTAGTTGATTCATTGATTTCCCGAAAAACATAATTATACATTAACTAAGTTAATTTTTATATCATTATATTAAATACATACCATTTTTTAATAAATCCATAAAAAAAAATTACTTTACGCAATAAAAAAAACCACTTGCAATTTCGAGAACAATGAGGAATTTCGCGAATAAGCACGTGCGTTCTGAACGAAGTCTAGGTTCCGACTATTTATGTGCCAATATAGCCTGAAGGTTATTCATGTAATCGGTTCATCGAGAATTAGGTACCAAAAGAAATCAATTTTGAGTAGCATCGGTGAAGTTTGTAACTTTCAATTTTGTCCGGTTTTTGAAGGAACATTTCTATGTGCGTCGCCAAGGTCACCATGGTATTGGAGAAGGTATTGATATCCAGAATCCGTATAATACCAAAAAACTTAAAAAGGTAAGTTCATACTCGTAAAATTGCTTTTAGAAGTGGTTTTCCCTAACGCAATAAATATAAGTCAAGGTTAAACTCTGATAATAGCGTGCATTCAGCTGAGCATCCCTTGCTTCTCTCATAGACTACTGTAAGAGAGTTGTTTGTATGTGTCAAGAGCAAGAAATCTTTTTAACTAAGCAGAGAACAATGCACTGTTTTTTTCCGATATGAGACAAAAAAACATTTATATCAGCATAAACAACTCTCCCGTTTTCTTAGTCATCAAATTTTGAAAATTAATCTACGCCTTCTAAATGTCTAAATGGGTTAATGTACAATCTCCTACGCCTCTTAAAATACAATTATCACTTTCGCCAATGCCAAATGCTTTAGGAACTCATAGCGGTGCTGTGAAAATGGACGAAATCGATTGATAACTCCAACCGCTTCCCATATAACGGTTCGGTTAAATACTACTAAAACTGTGATAAATCCATAAATAAATAAATTCTTCAGAAACAATAAATATTAAACTCGAGATGGTACGATAAGGCTCTATAGCAGTCGCTGTCGAAATAAAACGATGGACGCAGTACAGCAAAGTCGGAACAAATCGTTTTCTGATAACAGTATGCCTGTACATATATCACAAATACGTACTATAAAGATTTTCGAACATCCACTTCTGAGTTATTTTATTGCAAACGAAAGAGCTTGTTTTATTACTTAAAATGCATCTTTTGGAGGATGAAATCATGTGTAGAAGTTCACGCAAGTGAGAAAAGTTCTCTGATTGCCATTCACTTGATAGTAGCTAGAAACGATTCCTTTACATATGGCTCAAGCAGCTCACGCAGCACACGACTTCTGGTCTTTGATTAAGTATCCTATGGATAGCCTAAGAACATCCGCTTAAAGGCGAGCTAAAGTGAGAAGGCGAAACATAGGGTTGTGCGTTGGGCTTGGGACCCTCCACGTAATAAAACACCCCCAATGAAAAGAAAAAAAAAACAGCCTCCGATGAGAGACCCCGCTTTTGATGACGACCATGGCAAATGAAATAAATACTACGAATTGACGGCGTTCACCTGGAATGTCCGGCCCCTTAATTGGGAAGGTGCCGCTGCCCAGCTGGTTGATGTCCTCACGAAAATAAAGGCTGACATCATTCCTTGAGGCATTTGTTACAGGGGACATATAAAGAAGCGCAAGTTTGGTGTGGGGTTCGTGGTGGGAGAGAGACTCCGTCGCCGAGTACTATCATTCACTACGGTGAATGAACGTCTAGCCAATATATGCATCAAAGCGAGGTTCTTCATCATATCCACGCCCGACGGTAGAGAAAGACGATGTGACCAAAGATGCCTTCTATGAACGCTTGGAGCGCGTCTATGTGGGCTGCCCCCGCCACGATGTCAAGATCGCGCTTGGCGACTTTAACGCCAAGGTGGGCAAAGAAGGTATCTTTGGAACTACGGTCCCAAAAAATTTAAATTTAGCCCCCACGACGAAACATCCCCAAATGGGTTGAGGCTGATCGACTTCGGCGGGGCTCGAAATATGGTTATCTGTAGTATTAGACTCCACTACGCGCAAATACATCAAGTTACCTAGCTATCTCCGGATCGAAAATCCACCTACCAGGTCGATCATGTTATCATAGACGGAAGACACGTATCCAGGTTCTAGACGTGCGTACGCTCCTCACATCTCAGACCACTATCTTATTGCCAAGATCGCACCCGCCTCTGTGAAGCAAAAAAAGCAAACGTCAACAAACGCAAGGAAAGTTCGACGTCGAGAAGCTGCATCAGAATGATATTCTACTCGACTTGCACTGGTGAACAACAAAGCTGTGGGGCCGATGTATTGCCGGCCGAACTATTCAAACACGGCAGTGAAGAACTGATAAGGAGCATGCATCAGCTTCTTTGTAAAATATGGTCGGACGAAAGCGTGCCTAACGACTGGAATTTAAGTGTGCTTTGCCCAACTCATAAAAGGGAGACCCCACAATCTGTGTCAACTACCGTGGGATAAGCCTCCTCAACATCGCATTAAGGTTCTGTCGAGCTTATTGTGTGAAAGATTGAAATCCACCGTCAACAAACTGATTGAACCTTATCAGTGTGGCTTTAGACCTGGAAAATCAAACGCCGACCAGATATTCACCATGCGCCCAATTTTGGAAAAGACCCGTGAAAAGAGAATCGACACACACCACCTATTCGTCGCTTTTAAAGCTGCTTTCGACAGCACGAAAAGGAGCTGCTTTCATGCCGCGATTCTGAATTTGGTACCCCCGTTAAATTAAAGCGGTATGTAGACTGACCTCTCCGAGCCGTTCGATACCAAACGAGGTTTCAGACAAGGCGACTCTCTTTCGTGTGACTTCTTCAACCTTCTTCCGAAGAAAAGAATTCGAGTTACAGAACTAAACCTGTCAGGTTTATTCTTCTATATAAGTGTACAGCTGTTGGCGTATGCTGATGATATTGATATCATTGGCCTTAATAACCGCACCGTTCGTTCCGCTTTCTCCAGAATGGTTAAGGCAGTGAAGTAAATGGGTCTGGTGGTGAACGAGGGCAAGACGAAACATCTCTTGTCATCAAACAAACACTCATTGCACTCGCGACTAGGCACCCACCTTACTGTTGACAGTCATAACTATGAAGTTGTTGATAATTTCGATCACCTTGGAACCAATATTAACACTAACAACAATGTCAGCCTCGACATCCAACGCAGAATATCTCTTGCAAACAGGTGCTAGTTCGAACTAATTAGGCAATTAAGAATTAAAATCCTCTCTCGACAAACATATGCCAAACTCTATAAGTCACTTATTATTTCCGTCCTGCTATATGGTGCAGAGGAATGGACGATGACAACATATGATGAGTCGACTTTGCGAGTTTTTGAGAGAAAAGTTCTGCGAGAGATGTGTGATCCTTTGCGCGTTGGCCACAGCGAATATCGCATTCGATGGTACGATGAGCTGTACGAGATATACGACGCCATTGACATACTTCAGGGAATTAAAAGACAGCGGCTACGCTGGCTAGGGTATGTCGTCCGAATGGACGAAAGCACTCCAGCTCTGAAAGTATTTGACGCAGTACCTGCCGGGGAAGCAAAGGAAGAAGAAGACCTCCACCCCGTTGGAAGGACCGGATAGAGAAGAACCTGGCTTCGCTTGGAATATCCAATTGGCGCCATGTAGCGAAAAGAAGAAACGATTTTTTTAAACATAAATAATTTTAAAAATTAAATTTTGATATTGAAATTGAAAAGAATATAAATAAATAAAGTAAACCGAATATTATACCTTAAAAGCTAAAATTTTATGGAAAGGAAAATACAGATTAAGCTTAATTGAAAAAAAAATATGTGAGAATTTTAAATTTTATAAAAAAAATTTGATTTTTAGTTGAATCTAAAACATCAACCATATGTGGAAAATTAATTTTACTTAAATAAAAATATTGAACCTTAGTGAAAGTGAAAATAATTAATTGAAATTGTGAAATTTTAGTGCACATAAAATTACAAATAATTAAAAGGCGTAAAGCGATAAGAAATATAACAACACCTGTTTTTACAAAATATAATTTAACAAAATTTTGTACGCAAAAGCAATATTACTTAACCCAATTCTACGACTGCAACAACTACTGGTTTTCAAAAAAAAAAAAAACAAACAAAATAGTAATTATGACAAAGAAA